>OX101753.1:29623982-30223982 GCA_944452675.1 Tachina lurida | reverse complement strand
AAAATCTTCGCTTCTTTCTGCTGGATACCCCTTAGCCTAAAAACGGTTCATAGAGAAAATCTTCTTGATTTTATGAGGCAGTTTTTTCTCTGTGTATTTGTTGGAAGGGATACAAAAACTGGAGTAACGTTGGACTAAGTGTATTGCCTTAAAAGGAGTTTATGTTGAAAAATAAATTTTTGGTTTGCAAAAAAAAACTGTGTTTCATTCAAAAAGTCACGGACTTATTGATTAGCCGTCGCATATGGGTGGCAGACCTTGAGTTAAAGTATAGCATTCAATATCGATAGAAATTTGAATATATTTTCATATAAATTCCATTAAAATTATTTGAAATTTCGTTTGCCATAATTTGCCTCCTGCTGCGAATAAGGCAGTTACTTTCCCCGAATTGTTATATGATAATCCCTCCACTTGCAGTTGTTAAACTCTAAAAAAAAAGTATTCTGCAGGTTCAACCTAGAACTCATAAATGTAAAACACATATCATGTGCACAATTACCATGCAACGCAACAAACAATTCACGGCAAACGCAAAAAAAAGAAAAAAAAAATTATATAAAACCAACAAAATTAAATGAAGAAAAACGTACAGATTGACACAAGTCGATCTAAATGGAAGAGGGCAAAAACAAAAATGTGCGCAAAAACGACACAGCAAAGTAAAAACTAATCAAATGTTGATGCCACATACGAATATATTTATGAGTCAGATGGTCTCAATACAACAAGCAAGCAGCCTTGCTTCGTTGTTGTTGCCTGCTACGTCTACAATTGACAATTGTGAGGTGTGAGTGAATTTGTCAATGTGCTTTTTTCTTCTCATTCTTCTGCGTTTTTGTTGCAGATACAAGCTAGTAAATGTATGATATGAAATGTTACAAATACGAGTATGAAACATTCATTTGACGTCTGTGACATGAAATTATTGGCGTGCGTGATATTGCAACAAAAAATATTAAACTTTTTTTTTCTGATGAAATAAGTTTCATGATTTTTTATTCAATATTTATTTTAGGTTAGAGAATATCAAAAAAAAAAAAAAATACAATAATTTTGTTTATTAAAAGAACGTGAATGCGGGTGGCTCGAATAAGGCTTTAAGTAAAAGTTGTTAATATTATAACGATTTCCGGTCTTAGGTTTAAGGCCGACTCGCAATGGATGTAATATGCATTTGATTAAAAATAACATGTATTTACATGTGGATTTCTTATTGATTAAAGAAAAAATATTTCTTTACAGAATTTTTCGAATTTTATATAATTCTGTTATGTTATCGTTATTTATCTTATTTATTTATATTCTAACGGTAGACTATAAATTACTACAGTAGTGTCCGCTTAATTGATTTACTCACAAATTAATTCAAAGAAAAGGCAACTGTGTTACTAACCAAGTATCGTATACTTGATTTTCCCGGTTAAATGTATTTAAAATCGTGCATTTTCAAAAAATCACTTAAGTAGAGATTACTGTAATACAAAAGTTGGTATTGATGTTTTTAAGATTAAGCCTAAAAGTTTAGGAAAGCGTAAGCTTAGCAAAAGCCTGTCTTTACTTATTAAAGTGTCTTTTTCTTAAGTAATTGACAATTATTAGGATTTTTTTTTGTTAAGCAACGTCTATATGCATTTAATTTCTGCTTACGGAACTCATTTTTAGACTTCAACCCAAAATATATTTGATGAGCTGCTACATAAGCAGAAACAAAAACAAGTCAAAATTCCTTATACAGGGGTGGACGATTGAATGCTACCAACTTCATGTTGGCAATACTGGCAAAACAATATTGCCAGATATGTAAAATGAATGCCAATGACAGCTGTTTATATTGTTTACAGTCTTCCAGAGGCATTTGCATCTAAAGCCTGGATCACACGATCGGCACAATGTACCGATTTTCGTCGGCTCACTGCAATAAAGGTATAAGCAATAAGTCAAAATGGTATTATTACTTAATTCATTCTTGAATAAGTATATATGGCTGTATTACCAGTGCAGTGTGGTGCAGTTATGTAATTATATTTCAATTAGTTGAGAAATAAAGCAAATTTACCTTACTACTTATGACTTTATTTCAGTGAGCCGACGAAAATCGGTACATTGTGCCGATCGTGTGATCCAGCCTTAAGTTTTATGGAACAAAAGTTATTTGATGTGGAATTCAAACGTTATATTGTGATTGCATTATATCTGGCCGGAAAATCATAACAAACTATTCTTCGTCAGCTGAGCAATCTTAAAGTGGTGAACGAAAAATAAAACGCAAAACCGGATAGTGATGGCTCCATTTCAACAAAGACGTAGATCTTAGTGGTAATCAAGTGGCCAAAGAACTGAATATGTGCCAGCGAAGCATATTTAAAAAGGAGCTCAACGTAAAGCCTTACAATGTTTGCGAATTTGCAAACATGGTGTTTGATAGAAAAAAATTGTTCACATTTTGGGAAAGATATTTTCTTTTAAAAGGCCCTCAGAAGTCCTTTTATTTTAGTCAACTTTAGATTTGAGATAATTACATAGAGGAAATTAAATTAATAGGAACTACGCACAGTAGAACATTGCTTCATAAATTTTTGTGCAAAAACTACGAAGAGTACTCCCCGCTCATTAAATGTTGCGTAAGCAAAAAAAATTTAATTTAATCAAAATCGATCAAAAAATTCCAAGTTTATACATGCCCTGCAGAAAATTCGGTGACAATTGAACCAAGCGTATGCATCCTATGACTTGAGAAAATGGGAGTGTTAACAAAAGTAGGGAGTAGTGTATGGTGAAAAGAAGACACATCGTGTAAATGGTTGCATATTCACATTTTTCTTAAATTGGGAATTGTAGTAAACGGCACTGAACATGTTTGATGTGGCTGAATCCAGGACCTATCAAATAGTATAAATATATATTTTTTTCGTTGGATTTTCTCTACATTGGAAGCTGAAGCAGTGCCCCTTAGCTAACGTGGCCAGATGTGGCAAAAAGCGGGATTTTGAAGAATATATCCTCAAAAAGCGGGATTTAAAAATAAATATGAAAAAGCGGTATGTACTTAAGATACACAGTTTTCACAGTTTCTAACATGAGAAAATGAATCACAATGGACCCAATTGGGTCTCTGAGTGGAGGTGCGGTAGAGCACCACCCTTCTTAACCTAACATGAGAAAATGTTAATACTTGTAGGTAGGGCAAATTTAAAGTTTTTTGAAGAACTCCTGAAAACTCGAACTTCAAGAAATTCTGAATATGCACGTTTTTAGAAGACCACTTGGACATGAATCAATGACCAATATTATCCGCCAACATTGACTCAGAAAATGCCAAGTTAAAAACTTGGCAATCGGCCCTGTTCTGTAAACCGAATCCGAGTAAATTTCTCGTTATCAAAAAATTAATAATGGTCCTGCAGACGTGTTTAAAATCATACACAAAATAATTTTCTTTCCAATATGATATTTGGGAATCTATATAATAAAAAAATTAAAAAAAAAATCTAATAAAATATTTCTATTGTCGGAGTTAGTTTTCTAAAATCGTGCGGTTACAAATCGATCGATTTACAGAAATTGAGAAAAAGGTTCATGGGCAATAGTAAAAGAGGAGGAGGAGCACCTTGTCAATAAATTTGCATTACTTTTTACGTCTCGGTTGCCTCATTTATTGCAAAAGTCTTTTCGAAATGAATTATATCTTAACAGAGCTCTGTTGGGACACTAATACAGCTCTGTTTAAGCTCAAACTTTGTGTCAAGGGTTATAAATCTATACAAGAACAAACTTGAATTGTAAGCCGTCGATCAAGGTGTATACCAAGGTATTTTTTCACTTGTGAATGTTGAGGAACAACAGCTCTCTCTCTCTCGCGCTCTATCTCTTTTCATAGGGTAAATGTTACCTGAACACACTTTTGTTCGTTCACTTCCATAACTTCATCCATAGTTCAATAGGATAATATTACGAATATTATATATTATATGTACTACGAACATTTTTTTTGTTGAGTGTGTCTATATAAGAAACACTCCGCTGGGGCATGAATTATGTATTACGAATATTTTTTTTTTTTTTTTTTTGGTTGAGTATATGTATATGTATATGTATATGTATATAAGAAAGACTTGGCTGGGATATCTGTTCACGGTGAAGGTTAAACAATGAATCAATATAAATAGACTGCCAATTCACTCTGGAACAAGTCTCGTAGCTATGCTTAGATATTAACCTAAGCTCAACTGGTACATATGATCGGGTGCCCCTATGATCGGTTAGGTAGTGTGCAAGCCTGCCATGCCGTAGGTTGATAGTTTTTTTTACTGAAAAATAAAAATAATAAAAAAAGTTCAAGATTGCGTTGTTACAGTTACATAAATGTCGGAATGACATATATATATAATTTATATTCTACACGAAATAGGTCCCTATAAGATAGTTCAGTGATGAGTCACAAAGTTCATCCCCATGGAAAAGTGACTGATCCACTTCATAAGAAGTTTTAGAACTCGGACTGGTCCCTATCACTTGGGGATCGGTCACGTGACTAGTCCATTTCCTGCAGGATACATATATAAAAATTTATTTCTACAAAAGTATGATTTTCATAACCGTCTGGCATACCATTTGGTTTTTGACACCAAAACCCTACTGTGCCACATGCAATAAAATTTATATCACCTCCTCTTGTGATAAAATTTCCAGGGCAGTCAAAACCGTGACTGTCATCTTGGGGTTATAAATTCTTACATTAATTGAACTTTTTAGGCATCCAGCTTTAGGTCTTTTATGAAATGCTGTGCCATGACCATCTACGCATCATCATTTTTAACAAAATGAAAATGAGTTTTCATTGTTCTAAACTAATAGAAAAATGTGAGTGCCATTTTTCGAAACAAAATATTTTTATCTAGATCATTTTCATCTAAATGATCTTCTGAAGTCAACAGTTTTGGTTTTGTCCTAAGAGAGTCCGCACGGGCGTCTTGAGAAGCAAATGGCCCCGAGGTGCAACTCTATGATGCTTATTTTGTTCAGTAGGTACGGACGGGATTGCAGTAACTTTGACTGATATTAGTTGCAGTAGTATACCCGTAAAATTAGCAATGGACGAATCATATATCGTATCTCTAAAACATATGGTTGTAGTAAGACGAAGCCACCTTCAATACATCACAGGAAGCACTCGGATTATGGCGGCAAGGTCTTGCAGATTAAAGCATTTTCCTTGGATTTGAAGAAGTCGCCACACCTGTGTTTTCTTTCTTTATGGGCTTGTGCAAGCTGAAGTCCATGCCAATAAACAAAATCGGAAATGCAGCGATAGGCTAACAATTCAATAAAATTATCACAAATCTTTTAAATACAGCAGTTTTATTTTTAAATGAAAAAGTGAATTTTTATACACAGCAAAAATATCCTTGCAATAAACAACTTGAATTGAAAATGAAACCAAAAATCAATTAAAAATGTATTTAAGTCAATTAAACTTTTGTTTAAACATTTAATTAAGTACAAAGTTTAATTGACTCAATTACATTTTTTAAATGAATTTTGGTTTTATTTTCAATTAAAATTGTTTAGTGCAGGAATATTTTTTTCTGTGTAGCGTTATCCTCTATTAAGCTGTTATTATTTCTTAAACCTTCAGACTTAATCACACTCTCTGGAATAATAGATTTCTATGCAACCAATTTTTTAAATGGTAAGGTAAACAAATATCAATAGACAGCAAGATTCCTAATTTTATACTGGGAAAAAAATAATTACAGTCACCCACCGTCATCAGTGACGTTTGTCTTTATGACAAGAAATAACACGATCGTACTCAAGATGATCAATCACTCAAACTTCCCTTTCAGTAATATTTTCTTTTATAATAAAGAAAATTCATTTTTAAATTTTAATAAAATAGACAAATCCCCTGAAGAAGTGAACATAAAATTCACGAAACGTCGGGAAAAATATGTAATAAAAATTGAGTTTTTATTGACAGCTAAATAAAAAGAATTCAATTCACAGAAGATTCATTAATTTTTAACATTTTGATCGCACTTTTTCCTTAACTTAATATTTAACTTGTTTAGTAAAAACAAAAAAATTATTGTCACTTCATTTGTTAATTGATTTAAAAAACACTTAGCAATAGCAACTACCACAACAAAAACCGCATTAAAACGAACAACTCAAAAATTTGTACAAGCAATTCATAAAAAACCAACAACAGAACCGACAACAACAGCAACAACAGTAAAAAGACATGAAGAAACAAATCATCACAATAAGAAAAATGTTTAATGTCTTTACCCTTAAATGAACACTGGCTGTATTGAGTGACTGACTGACTGACTGACTATCTGTCTGGCTGACTAAATGCCTCCCTGGACTGTGTGGCTGACTCAAGTAAATGGCTAAAAAGAGACAAGATGAAACAAATGAAGCAATAAATTTGCTTGACAAAAAACATACAACACCCAGAGATTTTGGCGACAAACCACAAAATAAAGACGAAAGGCGCAAAGCAAAAAAAAAAAAAATGAGCTTTATATACAGTCATGAATGGAGGATTTTGCACAATAAACTGCCTTGAGAGGAGAGTAAATTGTATGAGCTGCAAGCTCAAAGAGTTGGGGGCATATATCACTCACTCACATGTGTGTCAAATGACACACAGCTGACAAGTGACAAGAAAGTAAAGACATCTTTGGACGTCACTCAGTTTTTGTGTTTGTTCCTGTTTTTATGTTTTATTTTTGAGTGCCGTTCTTCATATAATTATCTTTCGCGAAATATTTGATGTACACGTTCCCAAACGAGATTGCACGAGGAGAAAAAATTATTTGAGGAACTTTTTATTTTGCAGACTGTACTAAATTTGTTCTTCTTAATGAGCCACAGTGTTGTTTAGCCCCAAACTGAAAATAGATTTGAATGGTGGTCATATAGCTTATGGTCACAGAGCCATTTAAAAGAAAATTATGTAGTTAAACAGAAAATACTATAGTCCATTCTTTTTACTTTGAAAACCATTTTTATGGTCAGGCCATAACATCCATGTACAGTGGGTCAAAGCTATAAAGGGACAATTGCTATAGTCAAACTTAGGAAGGTCCGTCCGTTCGTCCGTAATCTTAACTGACGAGAGTAAATAGGTTTATTTGTTTGGATGCAACTCAATACTGAACTCCTAAGACAACATTTAAAACCGTTAAGACTTTATCGTATCCGTAGCTGCGCATATAAGCGAAAATCTATGAATGAACATTCTAACATCACTCTAAAAATTCTTCGTCACTTTATTAACTACGCTACTTTAACTGACTGTAAAACCATCTGTCTGATAAAAAATACTTCGGGTAACCCATATAATTTTAACTCATTCAGCCGGATTGCCGGAGTTCTAGGGGGCGGACGGCGAGAGGTTTACAAAAATGATAACTCGGCGACTGCGTTCTTCATAATCGACAAGCTACTGGTGTACAACATATCCGAAAACCAAACACCAGAAGCTTTCTCACTTGCCTAATGTGACCGTATGAGCTACGATGTCGACCGTTATTTTTTATAGCTATGCTATTTATTGCACGATAAAGCAGTTAGGACGTGATTTTCGTAACAAAACTAATCGACACTATTACAGTTATAAATTTATTTTTGTTTTGATTTCGTTGTACTTAAATGCAGAGTACGAAAATAATCGAAAGAATTTGTTTAATTTTGATTATTTTCGTTCTTTGAAAAGAATGAATCAAAAGCAAAACAAAAGCAATGAGAACGATTGCAAAATATTTTTTTTGTTTTGTTTTTGCACATGAGCACAAAGGAGAGAACACAGACGATCGCCTGTAAGTCGGGTAACAGCCGCCACCGGCCACAAACAATACATTAATTTAATCGTACGCCGCTAGAAAAGAAAATAATGGGAAATAAATGGAAACTTTTTAAAATATTTGCAAAGAATTTGACATCATCAGATAATATAATTTTATTGTATTGTTATTTCACACATGAAATTTGTTTTATATAACTAAGCAGCATAGCTATAACCGGGTGTCCTAAGATACCTCTCTTCTTTTTTTTAAGATGAAGGGAACGTTTAGTTACAATGAATTCGGAGCACGATGTGGAGATGTTACATGACTTCTTGATGTCAAAATTTGTCTGGGCCTTAGCCAAAGAACAAGGCTCTAGTGGGATAGATCAATGTGTTTGCTGTGTGTTTATCAAATATTATGTTGAAAATGTATGTATATGCAAAAGAGGTGGCATAAAGTTGCAAGTTGCAATTTTTCTAATATGGACTTTTTTCCAAGATTTTATCTTATATCTAAAGAAATGGATTACCTTGGCGCTCTTAGAAGAAAATATCAATCAGAAAATTGCAGCTATCGCAGAGTCTGGCTGATGATAAGCAATTTTTCTCCTCGCTTAAATGAATATCGCCCATAAGAGGTCGTTCTTTGAAGCTTACTGTAAATCATGTTGAATTAACATTAAACAAATATAAAGCAAATATAAATACAAATATAAGCTTGTTTTTGGAGACTTTAATCTGAAGTTTTTCTGTGTATACATTTGGACGATATTATTTGTAAGAAATAAATACCCAAGTAGTGAATTAAAATAAGTATTTGGATACTAACTTGTTTTTTAATTGATCCACTAAATCAGTGTTGACTGAGAGAAATGCATTCGTGTATGTGTGCCAATTTTCCCGATTATGCACTAAATATAAGCTTAATTTTTAGAGACACACTATAGTGGACTACGATTTTTGGCTTACGGCCTCGACGTGTGGCTCAGAGGAACTCCAATCGAACAGTCCTATTCTTTAAGTAGACGATACCTCAATGATAATGTGATGCACTTAGCTGTCAAGTTATCAGTTGTCTGGTATATATCACATTCTTTGCATAGCTTCACAAAAAAACATTGCTTTTAGATCACATAATCTTAGGGCCCAATTTTTGGTTTCTTTTGCGAAATTATATTTTAAACGAACATTTAATTTTATAAATCAATTGCGATACGCACCGTGGAAATATGACCTCGTCTTGCGAGCACAGCAGCTGCTTCACCTTAAGGGCGTTCAATTTTCGTACAATTTAGGTCACGACCTATTTGTGTATTCGTACGATAATGGTGCGATAGCAGTGGCGTAGCTGACTAAAATTACAAACGGCTCGGCTCAGCCGGCTGTGAGCCATCATGGCACGTCTCTGCTTTAGTATCTTCAATCAGCTGCTTTTGACATTCGAGCCTCCCAAGGCATCAACAAAATACCATATTGTTTTTATTGTTTGTAGTTTGTTGTAGTATTAACTTTACCTGAATTTGCCTTCGGAGCTTCGGCCCAAACTAACTAATGTAGCAGTAGTTCAGAAGATGAACGAAAAGTGCAATGACTTTATTGTTCTTCAGGGAACATCTAGTGAAAGTAGTATGTGTTCCGCAACAGCCTATGGCTATAATAATAGAGCAGCTGTATCCTTGTATCCTTAGCAAAAGCTAAGCTGTCATATGCATTAAAAATAATTTAGCTTTACTAAAATTTAATAAACAAATTTTCGATATAAAATTCGTTTTGTAAAGCTTGCCTTGTACACACTCTTTATTTTTGCCATTTAGCAAAACTATTTTCCTTTTATGTTAAAATTTATTCTCAGGTATAACGAAAAAAAGTCATCAGTTCTGGAATATAAATATCTAGAACTTGTTCCTTTCTATACCAGCTTTTAGCTGAGCCTTTGCAATATAAAATCATCCTGTAGTTTTCAGAATTTTCTTTTCTATTTTTGTTAGAATTGTTTAAGTTATATGGGCCTCTATTAAAGTCATTTACTTGAATTTATCAGTTCGGTTTTATTCGTAAGCTTGAGGAGTAATGAAGAGTGGATTAGTATTATTCCATAGATTACACTGTTCCTTTTAACCAACCAGACTTCTTAAGGAATGTAAAATGTACGATCTACTTTATCCAAGCTAAAGCGAACACCTTAGTCAGAACTTTAGATCCAAGTTAGCGTAGGATATTAACACAGGAACTTGAGTACAGATTATTCCTCCATCTGCTGTAGTCGTTGGAATATAGACAGGTTAGTAAAGCGTGAATTCCTATACTGCAGTGCTCAAATTGCAAATCTCATTTTAATGTAGCTAACCTTGGAATTCTTTTTTTTTTTTGATAAATTGTGACCATAAGGTTCTAGCCGTACCTTAAGCCTCTTCACCTTCGCAGCTTTACTGATATAGCTTGCTGTTTGTTTGAGAGACTCAAGTGGAATGTTTTACCATTGATTCTTTGAATGCCAGCTATTTCACAAAATTGGCACAAAATTGCTCTCTCTCTCTTTCTTTCTCTCTCTCTCTCTCTCTTCCGACCTCTTCACATGTGCAACAAAGATTAAATTTTTGCCACCCATGTGCTTAAATACGCTTTAATTTCGAGAGAAGCTTCCATCATATGAGGGAATAAAAAATTCTACCTGATTATACCTTGACTACCAAGGAAAACATTCACATAAAACCATCTAAACAAGTTATCACAATATTCCAAAGCATAAATTTTTACTGCGAAAGGACAGGACGAACCTGTCATAAGTTCCCCCCTAAAACTAAAAATTAGGAAAATCATTGCTAATTATTTCTTTCAATACAATTAATTCCCAACAGCCCCAAAATCTTTCCTTTATTTAAAGTTTTTCTCACTGTGCAGCAACACATTTTTGACGCATCTCTAGCTTTGATTGTTAATGACAGGCTGTACTGTTTGTGAGATATGTGTCTGTATGAAGACTGCATGTCTCTTTGATTTCCACATTTATAATTTTTAATACATTTTTGGCAGAATACTTAGAAATTTCTTTTTATTTCATAGCGACACAGCGAATTATGATTGTGATGAGATTTGGTTTGAAAAAATTTTGCCATAAAAATCAAAATGACGCCACTGCTTTTTTGCTTATGACACCGTATAAATAGGGATTTGTATGAAAAGAATTTTAAGTTTTATACAGTGTCACAATTTTAGTTGACAAATTTTTATGTATTATATTTTTATAAAAGTGGCAATGTATAAACATGCAACAGATAAGTTTGAAAAAATATATCATTATAATTTTAATATAAGTAAGTAGTTGTAAGCGATCAGTGAGAGTTATTTCCATTAGGCATAAAATCAGTAGCATTAACACCAACATTTACACTTCAGTTTTATTGTAACATTAGACGGTAGGTAGCCAGGAATGAAATGAGGAACATTAACACTAACATCATTTTAATTGATAATGTAGACAGACCAATATTTTTACTGTTCTGTTAGTCTATTAACAGCGTTGGTAAGATATGTATTTTAACATTACTGTACAATGGAATATGAAAGAAAGAGATAGCAGACACAACATCTTGAAACTAACTATTACTAGACTAGCACTAACATGAGTACATAGATATTTGCCACCGTTAGCAAATCTCTCAACATGATGTTTTAACAACATTTTATGTCTAATATAAATGGCAAGCTATGCAGGGTTGCAAGAAAAGATAGTATTATTGCAGAAAGGCCATCCAATAAGCACAAAGGTAAGAGTAAGTGCTTATCCACAATCCATCACAACTTATACTTATTGAGAGGCAAAACAAAAATTTAATTTTTTAACTTTTTCATGTGGATTTAAAATGAGAGATTGATGGAAAGTTTCTTTGTTTCAGAAAACTTACTAAATCTAATAAACGAATTAGCAACTGAAGATCTGTAATGTTATAACAAATCCCATATTCACTTCATCGCCAAGTCAAGACTATAAAAATCGTTACCCCCATTTATTATTTTTATAGCTGACGGTTGCAAATTTGCTAAAGTTTTCCACAACTATCCCACTTTTGGCATCCTCATCATGCTTGTGTCAGAATCTGATGATAAGTACTCGTAGTATGATTTCTTCAAGTTTTTACTTATCTCTGCCTATTTATATTCATGTAGTATTTCTCTAGTCTGTTCTGCTCCGTTTGTGCTCTCTGCTGTTCACTTATTTTTAGTGGCAGTCATATTTCACATACTTTTTTTTAATTACATTTTTCTGTTAATTTTTCTGGCTTCCTTTTCTTTTTTGCACGCAATGTTAATGTTAAAAAAAATTAAGAAGCCCAATTAGTTGTTGCCACCTGTCAGCAGTTCGTCATTTTCATTTCATATTTATGACACCAAAGAGGGGTTAAATTTTGATGTTTCTTGTTTGTCACTGTTGTTGTTGATTAACACAAAGACACAATAGGTTTTCTTTTGTTTTAATATATTTGCAAATACACTTGTCCATTTATTTTTAAAGAAAATAAAGAAAAACGCAGCCCAAAAATAGATGAGTCAAGTTGTCATTTTGACAGATAAATTTATGATGTTCGTTGTGCGCTTAGGCGTGTGTGTGGTAAGGGAGTGTAGAAAAATTCTTAAAACATCCCTCTAGTCAGCCTAGAGTCATATGTCTCTATGTCAACACTATTTTCTAGAGATAACTACATTAGAGAGAACAGTTCTAGTGTATTTCTGGTGACATTGTCAATGAACGCGTCAAAAGTTTGTTTTTCTTTTTTTATTATGGTATCCAATAATGTTAAAAACTTACGTACATATGTATATCTGTATTCAATTTTATTGCCCCAAACTCTTATAAAATTGTAGACGAGGGTCACTAAAATGTACACGCAAAGAAAATAGTTGGTTGTAAAATGGTTGAGAAAACAATATTATGTTCTCTGAAACAAATGTGTGGTCGTTTTCGTTACATTATTATATTCATAGAAAGTGCGATATGGTTAGTGTGTAACAATATTGTTTTGTTAAAAATTTATGACTACAATATATAATTGTTTTATTGTGTAAAAATAATATGATCTAAATAACAATAAAATGTTAAAAAAAAATCTTTTTCAGAAACATCTTCTGTCAGTTCAGTGTTTCGTTTGTAAGCTATCGGTAGTGCACGCGTGGTGTTAAATAAATAAAAAAAGTATAAACAAGAGGGTAGATAAATAAAAATAATATGTACTTATGTATGTATGTATATCTCTTTACACAGATGTGTCTGTATTTGGTGTATACACATCTGTATATGTATGTAAGTATACATTTCTATACATACATACATACATACATTTTATTTCAACAATTAATTTATTTTTATTTCGGATTTACCGCAGCTGTTTCAAACAAAAGATTTGCCAATAATATATGATTAAAAAACAAAATATTTGCACGTATAAACGCCTTAAGCAAGATCCAACGTCAACGTTACAAACTAAAAATAACATGTTAGTAAATAAATTATACAATTTAAAAATCATTGACATGAAAAAGAAAACTAATTTAAGCACTACTACTTCAATAGCACCCAGAACTTATGGGTTACCTAAAATACATAAAGCAGGAACACCACTTAGGCCAATTTGTTCATCCATAAACTCTCCCGCGCATGGTTTATGTAGATTTATAGCAGAGATTTTAAAAAACTTGACAAAAGGGTCAAAATATAATGTTAAAGATGCTGTTGATTTTAAATCTAAAATCAATAACACAAATATTAAAACTAACGAAGTACTCGTATCTTTTGATGTAGTATCATTATTTCCTAGCATCCCGGTTAACTTAGCCCTTGGAATAATAGAAAAGAATTGGAATATTTTACAGAACTACACACACGACCATGTCATATGAACTATTCAAAGAGATTTTAAACTTCTGTATAAAAGAAACGAGATATTTTAAATTTGATGATAAGTTTTATGAACAAAGGAAAGGAATGCCCATGGGATCCCCAATATCACCAGTCGTAGCAGACATCGTAATGGAAGAACTTTTAGACGACACTTTTAATGGAATGGAAATAAAACCTAAACTTATCATCAAGTACGTAGATGATATATTCGCCATAGTACAGAAAGATATGTTAGATGTTATTATAACAAAATTAAAAAAGCGAATTGGAGATAGATAACAAGTTACCCTATTTAGACTGCATAATAATGAGGGATAAGGAAACATTACATGTAGATTGGTACCAAAAACCAATGTCTTCCAACAGACTAATAAATTTTTACTCGAAACATCCTAGGCGTATGATAATTAATACCGCAACAAATTTCATAAGAAGAGTGCTGGATATTAGTGATGAAAAATTCCATGAAGTAAATAAAGAGAAGATAATAAATGTACTACGGAAAAAAGCATATTCAAGTAGAACGATAGATGAACTAATGAAACATGTGGAATTAAAACGTAACAGAGTGACCAACAATGGCAACACTGGCAAAATATATAAACCAATGTCTTATATACCGGGTTTATCTGAAAGGATAAAGAATACTGACATTTATGACAATAACAAATATGAATTAGCTATGAAAACCAACAACTCACTAAATAAATTATTTAGTAAAACTAAAGATATAATAAAAAAAGAAGAAAAAGCTAACGTGATATATGAAATTAATTGTATTGGAGATGGTAAAAATAATTGTAATAAAAAGTATATTGGCACTACTAAAACAAAACTAAAAACAAGAATTTCCTCACTTAATCAGATTTGAAACAAAAGAATAAACCCCTAGAGCAAAAAACTGCCCTCGCTGCCCACTGTGCAGTAAGCGGTCAAAAACCTGACTTTGATAGTGTTAGAATATTACAAGAAGAAAATAACTACAAGAAGAGATTTATATTGGAAATGCTACACATAATTAATGTACCAACAAATAAACGTCTCAACTACAAGACTGACACGGACAAGTGCGCGCAATTATATCGGCACATAATAAATAAGCACAAACCAAATAAATAATAATTAGTTACTTAATAACTCGCATAAAGGACAGACGGTTGTAGTCGTACTTCTTAAAACTTTTACATATTTTTAAATAACTTTTTATGTATGTATGTAAATACTTGTTGTTTTTTTGTGAAAATGGTTTTATATAATATATGTATGTATAATTTGTTTATAGATTCCTTGAAAATGGTTAACGACGTTAACCGAAATATCAGAGATAATTAAAATATAATTAAATAAAAATAAAGGAGTTTTATGGAAATAAAATTAATTGTTTTTATTTAAAAAAACGACCTTAAGCCGAAAGAACAATACAATAAAAAAAAATAAAATAATACTATGGTCGTATTTAACAATGTTATTATAATAGTAGAACATCGTTGGTTGGTTTCTGGTTTGCTGCAGACATAATGTATTTTGAATATACTGTGCCGCAAACCAGAAACCAACCGACGACATGGTATGGTAAGTGTCAATTATATTTTAGTCACATCTAACAATAGTGTTGTCTTATTTACAATAATAAGATTAGGTATAAAAAAGTTAGTTGTTTTTGTAGATAATATTATTATTGATTTAGAAAATAATATGATTTGACTGCAACCATATAATTCAATCATAGTATGTTGCTGTTTGATTATGGTTACCTCAGCCATATTTTTTCTTTGCGTGTACTAGTGAATCCTTAGTTCAAATGCCTCCCTATAGTGCTAACGTCTACTGGTGGACTATCAATGACAAACCTATGTTATATGTCAATAGGCGATTATATTGGCTGGGGTACACCTGGTCAGTAGTAATACTGACAACGTCACTTGTAAATCACTACAATTTTACTATTGACCTCGAGCGAGGAAATATCGATATTGTAGACTAGAGCCCCTAAAATTTACTAGTGAATATTTGGTGCCAATGTCTCCATGTGATCCCAAAAAACTACTTAGTCAGTAGTGCTACAGTCTAGTGGTGTATTTTCAATGACAAGCTAATGTTAAATGTCAATAGATGATTACATTGGCTGGGCTGCACCTGGTCAGTAGTACTACTGACAATGTCACTAGTAAATCACTACAATTTCACTTTTCGCATTTCCTGCAGGCATCATATACAAATTTGTTTCAGTTCAGTGCTAACTGTTTTTTATGTATTAAAAAAAACAAGAATTAAAATATCTATATGCAAGATCTAAGATTACATATGTAGACTATTTCAGAATTAATAAAGTTTTATGGATTTCAAGCCGTAATTAAAAAGTTTCTCATAAAACTTGTTTTTTTTTTTGTAATTTTTCAACTTTAGAATTTTTTAAAATTTGTTATTTAAAATTTTGCTCGGTGGGCTTCCTATTATCAGCAGATAGAGGCTCTTCATGGACTTGTGGCAAATTTGCATTAAAATTTAAACTGAATTTCGTGACATAAAAGAATTTTCATTAAAAAAAACATTATTAATAAACGTACATAGAAAAAATCACAAAATATTTTAATCACTTGAATCAATCATAAAAATTTCCATTTCAATGCTCATGTCAATCTTCAAAATTGCAAAAAGTATTTATTTGCAATTAAAGGATTTTTTTTGTTAAATAAAATAATTACAAACACGTATGCTTTCAACTAAATTTGAATTAAGAAAAAAATAAGTAGTTTAAAATTGTGTAGTTATTTTTTTAGTTAAATAAATAAATAAGTACAAATCTATATGATTTTAACTAAAGTCTTTAACTAAAACTAAATTGAAATGTAATTAATCTCATGATTGCATGAAAAAAGTTTGGAAATGTTTGATTGAGGCTCACACTTGAAATGCATTAAGTAAATAATTCACTAAAAACTCAAACTTCTTTCTTATTTCACTCGATCCGGTAAATATAATTAAAAAATCCTCTCCCTGGCTAGGTCTCAAAACTGTCAGGATAATTTTGTCTACTGTGGCTTGGACATCCACAAAAATCTTTTTTTTTCTTACAATTATTATATACATATTAATATATGTATATATATTTTTTTTAAATAAGAAACCCTTTTTTAACTCTTTACTGGTCATTTATTTTTGTATTATAATCACATGTAGGTAGAATTTTTTCAATCATACCATTGAAGTAAAAGTCTTTTCAATCATTCATCTTGCCATGGGTTTTGTAATTTTGTATTCAATGTTTTCTTTTTTCTTTTTTTTAAATAAATCCTACGGGGTTGTTTCCTTATCATCTTTCATACTTTTTGTCATCCTTTTGTAATTTTTGCAAATAATTTAAAACGTGTTGTAGTTGCAGAAACCCCTTTAGTTTACACAGCTCGTGCACGCTGCTCTTTTGGGTAGGGAATTAATGTAAATCCCACTTTATATTGTAGAAATTTTCGGGCAGAAATTTTTACTCTAATTTACACAATCACGTAAGTTGAAAAATTAATAAAAATAAAACTACTTCACTAAATTAAATTTCACGTTGTTTCAACTTGAAATAACTTTGATTCAATATGATTCTTCATTTTGATTTAACTGTATTGGCACGGTAAATCAATACGAAAAAAAGTTATTTCAAAAGCAAAAATGTTCCTTTGGAAACCATTGTAAATCATGTTGATTTAACATGAAACACATATGAATTTAAATTATTGCTGATATATGTAAAATTAACCTATAATTCGTAGATTTTAATATATTTTTAATTTTTCTGTGTATAGGCAAGACTAAATGCTTAAAAAAATTGCAGGCATTTTTTTTAAAGAAAAATTCAAAGAGTGCATCGTAAAATTTAAAATTTAAATAATTAATTTCAAACGAATAATTGTCTGTAAAGAACATTTTAAGATCTTTCCTGCGTACTTAGCCAAGATATATTTTCGCTTTCAAATTCGGAGAGAAAGGGGAACAATTTGTTGACTTGAAATTTAGCTATTTTTCATATATAATCACACTTATTCCAGTTGTCAATATCGATGCCACGTCAATATAATACCAAATAATTGGGCCTTCTCTACACGCTGTCGAACACAACTAACTGGTATTGACAGGCTCATGGCTCAGGCTATTTTCTAGACCTTAGGGAACTGAAATAAACCATTAATAACACAAAATTGTTCCCGAAAGAGAGTGGACAAGTCCCAATATTTTGGTATTGTATTGACGTGACGACGATGTTGACAACTGGAATTAGGGTGAATACCAAATTGTTAAAGTGAAAGAAAAGGTAATGTTTGTTTCTTTGTTGTAGGAAAGTTCAAGTGATGAGGCCATAGTCACTGGTCACTGAACAATACCGACTTCAGCAGATACTATTCCTTATGTAACATCAGAGCGAAGTAAAATAATTATTAATATGGCTACTAAAGACAGCTTGAAAAAAAATTTAATACGCCTCATTTAACACCAGAGGCGCTGCAACACTGCATTATTAAAACCTTCCAAAAATCAGAGTTGTAAAAGAATGAACTGTCTTCTATGGCTTTCTTCACTACCTGTCTTCTCTATCACTATTACTTTCCTAAAAGAACGTAACACCTAGACTAATAGTAATAGGTATTCATTGCCTGAGTGTTACTTCTCTTTAAAAAAAACACTGCATTCTAAATTCCTATTAAATTTGCGAAATATCATAAACCCCTCACCAATATTCTTGCTGTTATATTTCCTTTTCTCTCTCTCTCTCTCTCTCTGTCTCTACTTTCGAAAGTGTAGTTCATCTGTATGATTTGATTGAAGCATGATATTTTACCATTTGACAGATTCGATTGAAAATCCTTTGGGTAGTTAGATATAAAAAAATTTTATATTTTATATATATTATTCTCTACTTTTATTATTTGTGAATATGTGGACACACAGTTATGAAAAGAATTTATTATATTTTTCATGATTGAATGAGTTGCTGATTGAGCTGCAAAAAAAAGTGTCCAATAATAATGAAGTTGGACATAAGAGCTTTAGAAAGGCAGACTAGTATTATATTTTATTTAAATACATATATAATATATATGTATATAAAAAATAAATTATATTTTAATCCTGATTAAACTGTGAATGACTACAATGTATAATGTAAATAATAATTTTAATAAACTAAACTGATGCATAAGTTTATAAAAGGATTTTTGTGATGAGATAAAATAATTTTATTTTAGAGCATTCATTGATTTGCCATAATCAATTCACCAAAATTAAATTAGACTCGCTTCTGTAGTTGGTAGGAACTGGGACTATGGAAATGATGTTTAACCTCTTAAATTGATTGTAAGCATAAACTTATAATGAGATATTAAAAGTCTATGGTTGAAATTAGCAAAACATATTGCAGGTGGAATTTTGCAGAAGGCAATGGAAAACTACAATTAAAATTTTTGGGACTTTTAAGATGAATTAGGATTAGGTTCTGATTAACAGACTTTCTTTTTCAAGCTAACCTAACCTAACCTAGTGAAACGACTAAAAATTATCTTTTAATGTGTTAAAACTATTTAGCAATTATGTATTTATAGCGCGCCTTATCCTGTTCATTCATTTAGCACAAATTTCTTTGCTGTTAGTCATATCGAATAAAAATGATTAAGAAGGAAATCATAAAATAACAAACATTGTTGCACTATCAATCTGACAATTTATACGAGTAATCACATCAGTCATCATAGCGCTTTAACCACGCACTTAGATTTTATAATAGTTAAAAAAAATAATTTTTTTCTCTTTCCACTAAAATTCATCTACATATTCAGCCAATAAAAGCATTTTTTTTGCATTGCAAAATCAAAGAAAATATAGAAGAGAACAAAAAAAAAAAAAAAAGAATGATTGAATGATATCTGTCGCCTTGTTGCCTGCATGACTTGATAATGCTGCCGCCACATTCTTGCACCACATCAACCGACAACTAAGACATCATCTTATATTGCTTTTGCTAGTTGATGCCTGGTTGCACTTGTTGTCTTCACTCTACCGTAAGATATGAACTGCATGAGCTTATACACACACACTTGCAACACACACTCTCACATATAAATAAATTTACTTACAATACTACAAAATGTGTGCAGTTTTCATTTTATTTTTAATTTTTTATTTTTGTTGAAGGCAACAAAATTTGATGTGACAGCGACACTGACAATTTGCATTTGAACACGCATAATCACATCACAACTAATATGAAAACATGCTGCAATGTAAAGGAATGAAATGATTGAAAGTTTATTTTAAAGATTTTAGAAATATCCCAGTAAAAAAAATTGGAAGTCATTCTAAAGGAACTACATTTTCATTACTTCCAAAAAAACGATATTTTAATTTGCCGATAGTTAGCAGAAAATCAAGTAGAAGTTTATTTTAGTCATACAAAACCTTGTAATTCGTCTATAGTTTTAGAAATTACTCACCAGAATTTTAAAAAAATCGATTATTTTGAAGAAATTTATGAACTAATTTTGGTCTAAAATTTTTAAGTTATTTGCTTAAATTTACATGAAAATACTGTTTCGCGTTTAAGTTCATATAAAAAGAAACTAATTGTTAAAATAGGTAACTATTAACCATTTTTACTAGATGAAAATATTATCATAGAACACAAAAAAGGACATTTTTCTTAAAATCGCTTCCAATTCGGTGACCAGGCATCGAAAAAGAGAACTTCTTGCAATGACAACCCTATGTAAAAATCATTAGATCGGATCGAAATTTGCACTACTTCCAGATCGCAAACTCTACATTTTCATGACATTTTTGGAGTGTCTTTTTTACTGGGTATACTTATCTTCACGAGTAGTAAAGTAAAGGATGATTAAAAATTCAGCTCTCAGTCAAGTCATCCCAAAATCAAAATGCATAAAAAAAATAAATACTTTGGACTTAGCAAACAACAAATATCTTTGGTATATTCAGAAATGTATTCCTCCAGATGTTTCTAACTAGATTTAGTGCTCTAACAGGAAGTCAGTTTTGTCCCAACCCAGGACACAAACTGTCCTCTCTTTGTAATAATATGTCCAAGACTTCGGATTATATCTTAGCTTACATTTCTTTTAGCTGTGCTACCAATATAAGAATCTAACAACATGCAAAATTTTGTTTGAGCTCGAAGTTTTTAGATGTGCTTAGAAGGACATTATAAAATTTTCCAATCTAGCTCTTTTATCTGGGGCCACATCAGTCCCTATGCTCATAGCTCGGCTTCCACTATCTTTCGGAAAGTAAGGAACGGGTGACCAACACAGAGACAAAACTGCCTCATAGAAACAAGAAAATTTTCTCTATTAACCGTTTTTAGGCTAAAGGGTATCCAGCAGAAAGAAGCGAAGATTTTTTCATAGAGATTCCTTATTGTTTTTATGTGGTAGACCTTATTAATTTTATCAAGAAGAAAACCACATAAAATCAAAAAGAAATCTTATTATTCACAACTTTTTTTTACTCAATTTCCGTTATTTTTGGCACCAAAAAAAAAACAATCCATAGAGAAAAACTTCTTGATTCTATTAGATTTTCTTATAAATTGTAAACTATAGGGATTTCCTATTGATTTCATTAGGTTGCCTTCTGTATTTTTTTTTGGAAAGGTTTTCTTCTTTTTTCTGATTTTTTCAACAAGGGTTTCTTCTTGATTTTAGTAGGTTCCTATATGATTATGAGTAAAGCATCTTGTTGATTTTTTAATAAGGAAATCTTCTTGATTTTATGAGGTGTCTTATTATTTCATATCTATAAATAGACATAGCGACAATTTTTTTCATGATCTTTTTAATTTTTGTATAAGAATGTTTGCACAATAATTTCAATGGTTATTCAGGCTGCTTGTTAGCATATTGGTTAGAGTGCTTGTCTATCAGCTAGAAGTTTGCTGGTTCAATACTTGTTGAGTAAGTTAGTTAAGAATATAACCTAATGTGTATGTATGTATGTATGTATGTATGTATGTATGTATGTATGTATGTATTTATACCCTTCAGGAGAATAGGTGTCAATTGTCTAAAAGCTACTAGTATAATTACTAGAACAGCAAGAACTAGTGCGAAAAGGGTTAAAGTTGTTATATAAAATTACTAGTTCTGATGAGTACTAGTATATGAAGTAGTTCCAAGGCACCACATTGCAAAATAAACTTTGACTGTCTAACAGAGCACTTGCACTGTACGAAAATTGGTATTATACAATTATTAAGGTTTTAGGTTCACCAATAAATAATTATAATCAAATAATTATAATTAACCTTTTGTATTTTTGAATTTTAATAAATAATTGCGAATTTTAAGTAGCAGTTGTCACTGGGTAACAAAGGAATAAAACCACCAATTTTATCGAATTTTTCTTTGCAAAAGAACTGGTAATTAACTAGTCCTAAACTAGTACCAATGGTACTAGTAATTTTCTAAACACACTCAATGCTAATTTGAGCATTAACATGTTATAGGAAAGTTTACGGTTGGGAACTAGTGGTGGTGGCTTCTGTACTACTAAAATACCAGTTGGACACTAGTTCGATCTCCTGCAGGGTAAATAAATAACATCTACAACATACTACATACATACATACATACATATGTATATGATATAGAATTTAAATGAAAATAAATAAGTACAGAGAATAAAGATGCAATTTTTTTTATTTTTTATTTAAAAAATCAATAAGATAACCTATTTCACCTATAACTATGGGAGGTATAAATATTAAGGAATCAGCAGCTCTTGATTTTTTTGGAATGAAAATTCAGTGTGATGTTGAATGGACTGAAAACATTTTTCAAGTCTCAAAAGAAGCATTCAAGTGCCTAGGATTTTTGAAATAGTGTAAGCGATACTTCACGCCATCTGATCTTCTTACTTATAATGCCACTTATATCCGACCGAAAATGGAATACAATTCGCATGTATGGGACGGCGCTGCAAAGTCTATTTTGGGGCTGCTCAACCGAAGAAGCTCATCAGTGATAGTAGGGCATCCAACCCTATTGATTCACTGCAGCGTCGACGCAATATGGAGTGCATTTCCTTGTTCTATAGCTACAACAATGGAATGTGTTTTTTTGGTGAAATAAGGTTACTTGTGCCTGAAACCAGCAAATTTTTGCGTACAACAAGTGCGAACTTTCGTGCTCGATTGGGGAATAAATCGCACTACGCATTCCCTGTCACTTGCAACCTGAAAAAGTTTAAATGAAATGTCCACAGACGGGGGGGGGGGGGGGGGTCATCCATGAGTGCTTGTCCTATTACAAAAAAATTAAAAAAAAAGATTGGAAAAATCTTAAGAAAATGTGTATATTGACAAAACATTTTTCAATTGGGAATCGAACCCACGACTTTTGAACTGAAATGCTAGCATTGCTACCACTCAGCCACAGAGGCATCCTAACCTAACCTAGTGTGGTATGTTTTTGGTTTCTTTATTAGAAATTACCCCATATTTCCTTTTAAAAACACACAACAGGTAAATTGGTAAATTTGTCTATTTCAATGGCGTTTTAATTCAATGTGAAGAGGTATGACCTGGTTGTAGCAATTCTTATTATTTTTGCCTTTTTATGACTAATTTAAAATACTACTTCCTTGCTAATTCCATGTAAGGTATTGAGCTTTTTTAAACGTCATAACAAGAGAAGATAAATTTGCTTTTTAAGGTTTTTTTCGTTATTATAGCCGGTTATATTCAAAATGTGTGGTTGAAGTCTACTGAAGAATTGTAACATCAACAATGAAATGCATATAGACCACGCTGAACCACCAGCAAATAAATTTTAAATTAAAATAAACTTCTGACAATCTGTCGAATAATAAATTTCTTAAGAAATTTATTGTTATAAGTTTGTAGTGTGTGTCTGTGTATCTGTGTGTCTGTCCGTGTCCACGTACAGACCAAATGGCTGGACCGATTTGGTTTTTTCTGTTTGAAAGGTGACTTGATCGAGAAGGTTCTTAACTATGTTTGAAGAAAATAGGTCCAGCCATTTAGAAAATATCACATCTTTTCTAGATATATCGGGGTTTCTTAAAATTTTTAATTTTTGTTATATTTGTTCTATAAAATTGCTGCCACAAATTAAATAGATTTACGTACATATTTTAGATTTTTTATTCAGATGCTTAGAAATTTGAAACTGCTCGTTACAACTTTTCGAATATAAATCAGTCTTAAATGTGTTGATTCCTATGACTCCACAGTGGAAGAAAGGGATACAACAGAGTTCTTCCATTGTGATCACTTCCAATGGAGTTTGTTTCACTTTTGATTTGCCTCTTCCAAATGTTAGAGGGTCTTCCTCTTCTTCTGCTGCCTTCGGCGTTTCCATTCACTTGCCATCTTGGCTGCGTTGTCGTTGAACATATCCAATCCAACTACGTTTTGGATTGATGGTCTCGATACGTATTGGTGTTCTATCAGCTCCTCCTAATTCAACTTAATCTCACTATTCTACTTGATTGTTTGCAGGCAGCAAGAAGCCACTTGCACCAACCGTCTACTAAACTGGGAATGTCCCCTACATTAAAGAATCTACTCTTTTATACGTCTGATTTTAGATTTTATGCCAGCATTTATTTTAAAACAGTGTACATACATCCAACATTCTTGTACAAGCGTAAATATATTTTATCTTATTGAAGATGAATAATGAACAATTTTAGTTGATTGTACAAAAACTCTTGTACATTTTTAAATAGAAATGCATAAAAAAAAAATAATATTTACATTAATTCATGTATGGATGAACAAATACAAACAAATGACAAATAAAGTAACAATGTATGAATAAGTGTTATAGACAAGTGTCGTATGATGCACTTAACAGAGATGTCGCCAGAGTGTTGACATATTTTTGGCCAATTTTAAAATGCTTCAATACTTTTTGCATTCTGTTCATTTAGTTGCTTGTGTAGATGAAATGTTGTTGCATGTTGTGTTTGTCTGTGTATGTGTTGTTGCAAAAATTATTATTGTTGATGTTGGTTCTTTTTTTCTTGTGATAAGATTAGTTTAATTTTATTTTAGTTTTGTCTTTAATTTGATAGAATGTTTTTAGTCGTTTAATATTTATACAAACTTACCGTGGCTTGAAATTTTCAAAAACTCTAAAACTAAAAAAGCTCAACATTAAAAAATCACCAAACCGAAAAAATCGCCAAAAACCGAAAATAAAAATGACCAAAAACTGAAAAAATCGCCAAACTAAAAAAAATCTCTAAAACTAAAAAAAAACTCCTCAAACCGAAAAAAATCCAAAAGCGAAAAAAGCGCCGAAACTTAGAGAAACCGCCAAAAATAAGAAAAACCCCCAAAACTAGAAAAATCGCCAAAAGGCAGAGAAAAAGTTTACCGGGCAGTTAATTTTTTTAAATGTCTACAGTTGGTAAAATATTTGATTATATAGGCTGAAGTCCGTGTAGTATTATTACATATCGTCATCTTAAATGCAAACGGACGTAACTACACAAAAATTCGAAATCGAGTTTTCGATTGATTGTGATTCATTGTATCAAATTACATGTTCACGCAAATATTTATATCTTTGCGTTTAAAAATTACGATTTTATTAAGGAACGGACGTAACTACGAAGGCATCTATTTCTTACTGCAAAGAGACAAAATTTAGTTCAGCTTCAAGTTACGAGTAGTTTTGACACATTAATTCTTAAAATTAATAAAAAAGGGCGCTGTGAAATAAGGCCCAAGTGGATAGCGCCCAAATAACCAAATATAATAAGGCCAAATAAAGTTAAAGTATTTTTAATTAGGCTTTATTTAATTTATTTTGGGTCTTATTTCATCTGGACATTGGTTGGGCCTTATTTTATTTATTTATCTGGCTGAGGCTGTAAATTGCATATTTATTTCTTTTTCCCGACTGCGCGACGCAGATAAGGATACTGACATTATCCTATATAATCCCGAGAGTGTCTTTAAAAATATGGCAGTAGCGTCCAGCAAATGCCATTTTTTGATTATGAAAAAAATTAAAAGTCGGCGAACTATATGAAATTGGATATCCGCTCGACAGGTGTTTGAAAATTATCTTTATGTTTCTCGTATGAATTTTCATTTCAAATTACCATTTAGGATCTTTGAGGATGTTTTGATTTTTTAAGTAGAATTTTCCATATCATATCAAGATCCCCTATTAGTAATCTTAACAAATTTACAGCATATCTTTTCCTTGGAAATTGTGTCAGGCCATTAACGCGACATCAGTGTTACATAAAAATATTTAACATCAACAAACTTTGAGCTGACATGGAGGACAACAGCAAGCAACTGGACAATACAACCTTTCATATTAACATCATTTTGATGTTTTTTTATTTAATGTTCTTTCTTACTTTTATAATCAAGACAAAGCAAATAAAGCCTTTCCTTTTTCGGCTTTATTCTATACATTAAAAAACTTTTTCTTGTTCGCCCAACGCAGATGTATGAGTGCAAATTGTTGTTATTTTTTTTATTTTTTATTTTATAAAAGCTTAGAAATCAAGAAACTACAGACAGAGCTCGTCAAACTTAAAAAATAAAGAAAGCCAACACAATTTTAACTTCTTAAACAGACAGACCCATCATGCATGTCCTTGTACATCCTCATCATCATTTCAAATCATCAATAGTATTTACAACAGCAAGCAGTTCAAGAAAAATAGAAGTGTCCCCCCTCTTCAAACCCGCATGTTAGTTGAAATAACTTATTGTGAATGTATGTATTTGTGCAGTGAAGCAAATAACAAAGGTCCTTCAAACAGATTGACACTAACAACTACAAAAGTGCTAGTACTCTTATGTACAAATTCATCAGCAATGACAACGAGTGTATCCACATTTGCAACAAAAGCAGAGCCACAAGGAGCAGCAGCTGTATTAAGAAAATATATTTTCTTTTTCTTTTTATTTTCTACGAATAATAAAGGCCAGCAGTCTTAAAGATGTCCGGGCATGTGACCAGGCAGGCCATATTGTTATAAACTCTTCGTCCTCTTAATGTTGGACATCACCAACATTGACTGTTAGTCAGCCAATGTCTTATAAACAATAGTTTTGTAAATATATTTTGTAGATATTTTGTGTGTCTTAAAAATCTCTCCTTGCATTTGCTCTAAAATATTTCAAATCCACTCCACTCGTAACTTTTCTCCTTGTGCTTGGATTACCCATCTGTTTTCAGTTGCTTCATTAGTAAAGTTCAAAAATTTTACAGAAAGTAAGTAAAGAAGAAAAAAAAACAGCAACAATAAGTCGAATGAAGAATAAAAAGTGATGCGAAGCAACCAAACTAACAACTAACCCATCAAAGACATTCAACATCATGTCATCTTTTTCGTCATCAACACATCTTAATTCTGTGCTCCTTCTTACAATAGTCATCTTGTCATTCTCTTCATGATTATCTTCTTATCATCATTTGGCTTTTGTTTTCTTATTTTTCCCTTTCCCCATTTAATATCCTGAGTTTTCAGTTTGTAATTTTGTTGTGTGTGTGTTTGTGTGTGTGTGTTTGTGTGTTTGTGTGTGTGTATGTGTGTGTGTGTGTGTGTGTGTGTGTGTGTATTTGCCCATTCGAAGTCTTTATAGAAACGTAATCAACCCAAATATCTACTTTGTTAGAGGAAATTTTAAAAACAGTAACGGAGACAATAATAGCAGTTCGCTTCAAAAGCAGAAGTCTTCAATTCCTACGGTCTATTGGACTAATGAATTAATATTTGCCAATTCGTCCCAAGTATCTAATTTGTTAGAGGAAATTTTAAAAACAGTAGTGGTGACAATAATAGCAGTTCACTTCAAAAGTTGAGTTCTGCATTTCCTATGGTCTATTGGACTAATGAATTATTAATAACTTTTTATTTAAAAGAAAATTTATTTATTAGCTTGGGCCAAGAAAATAAAATTGTTACGCAACTGCTTAGTTTTAGCCGAGGCTGGCACTGTATTCCGATTACCCAATTTATTATTACCCAAACCCTAAGTTAACTTTTCCACAGTATAATTGTAAGACTTCCAGCATCCTGAAAGATACCCCCAGGAAGCTGAAAAACAGAAGACTGTTCCATAAATTATATAGCCCTCTTTGCAATGAATTTAGTTGCCATTGAATTTGGCAAGAATATCAAAATGTGATTCTAAGATTATACATTGGTTTATGCACAACTAAGCTTAGCCCTCAGTTAGCAAAATATGAAAAATGCTTAGTTTAATATCAAATCTCTTATATCAGCTGCCATTATTCTGAACACTTCTGCCAAACCCGTTCGTACAAATATAACTTGTACTATTAACATGTGCAGTGGCTAGTTTGATTTTTTTTGTGTTTCCTTTCCTTTTGGGAAATTTTGATGAAGGACTATTTATTTATTTCTGAGTTGTTTCAATATTTATAATACATATTTGTATAAAATCAGAAGACAAAAAATTATGTAAGTTTTACTTTAGGAAAAGCTTGTAATCTTTTATGATAAACTTTAAATAAACTGAAGGGTTTTAACTCGAATTCGTTTAACATAATCAAATGAACTTTAATGGAATTTTCTTAGAACTAACAAAAAAAAAAAATAAATAAAATAACTGATATGTAACATCATCTACACATTATTTGACTTCTTTTTATTTTATTTTATTTTAGTTTATTTTATTTTATTTTGTTGGATATGTTCTTATTTTGATTTCATTTAATTTTATTACATTTAATTTAAATTTTTTAAGATCTTTCAAATAATAAATAAAATATAAATAAACTTATAATCTAATTCTGTTCGACGATTGTATCGTCTTGTTTATGGACGAAAAAAAGGCGCAGTTGTGATTCTATTAAAATAATTATTATTTATTGTCTTTGCTAGAAGGATCGTGTATTTGCTTTATGACTTTGTTCCAAACATATATTTTTCATATATTTTTCAAACTACCTATTGTATATATACATTTTAATTTAATTATGTTTTAAAAACATGGCAATAAAATTTTATTTTTCGTTATCAAAGACAACAACCAGTTTTGAAGAAAATAATTTAGAGAATTCAAAAACAAAAACTCAAAAGTATTTTCAAACAAAAACGTCCCACATCTTCTTACTGAATTAGGGCATTATTCTTCCAAAAGTAAGAATTAATAAAATTAAACAAAAATAAATTATTTAACAAAAATAAATTTACATAATTATTATATTTAAAAATATCATTAATTTTTAAAACTTTTCATTATATTTAATTTTACATGTTTTACGTTAATATAAATTAATTTAGTTTAATTTAGTTTAATCTAATTTAATTTAATTTAATTTAATTTAATTTAATTTAATTTTATTTAATTTAATTTAATTTAATTTAATTTAATTTAATTTAATTTAATTTAATTTAATTTAATTTAATTTAATTTAATTTAATTTAATTTAATTTAATTTAATTTAATTTAATTTAATTTAATTTAATTTAATTTAATTTAATTTAATTTAATTTAATTTAATTTAATTTAATTTAATTTAATTTAATATAATTTAATTTAATTTAATTTAATTTAATTTCATTTAATTTAATTTAATTTAATTTAATTTAATTTAATTTAATTTAATTTAATTTAATTTAATTTAATTTAATTTAATTTAATTTAATTTAATTTAATTTAATTTAATTTAATTTAATTTAATTTAACTTACTTTACTTTGATTTAATTTAATTTAATTTAATTTAATTTAATTTAATTTAATTTAATTTAATTTAATTTAGTTTAATTTAATTTAAT
The DNA here is from genome assembly GCA_944452675.1 of Tachina lurida. Taxonomy (NCBI): domain Eukaryota; kingdom Metazoa; phylum Arthropoda; class Insecta; order Diptera; family Tachinidae; genus Tachina; species Tachina lurida. Next base: position 30,194,486 of record OX101753.1, on the reverse strand, counting down.
TTAATTTAATTTAATTTAATTTAATTTAATTTAATTTAATTTAATTTAATTTAATTTAATTTAATTTAATTTAATTTAATTTAATTTAAAATAATTTAATTTAATTGAATTTAGTTTAGTTGAGTTTAATATAATTAACAAACCTTTAGCCTCGCTCTAAAGTTAATATTTGCAGCAAGTACAGGATTTTTTTTGGTGGTGATGTACTTAATTTAAAATCCTATGAAAATTAGGGGAACAGATTCTTTAGAACTGTTAAAATCAGTGTATGAGAACTTAAATAATTAAAAATAGTTACAAGTTTCTTGGAGATTATTTTTTTTTGCAAATTTTAAAGTACATATTTGTTCTTATAAAAAAGCTCATTGAAATATAAGAGTTAAATGTCATTGACTTTCATGTCATGAAATCTTTTACACTTCTACTTTTTATATAAATCAATCGAATTTTTTCTTAATCCTTTCATGTCATACCTAAATGTTTGTCCCTCATCATATCCAGTATTGGTCAAGAAATAATATTAGATAATACATAAAATTATAATGATTATAAATAACATCAGTTACATATTTGCGTTAATTTGCAAGTACATACATTTACTCGTGTTACGTCTACAATTGTGAAACTTTTAAATAATCAAAAATTTACTCCGTCAAACTGTAGCCTGTTCTGTGTCGTAGCGTTCACTCTGCTTCTAGTTTTTAGTCCTCGTTGTCAGTCAATGTTAACTGTACATACATTTCATTGTAGAGACGAGTCAAGTTGCTGTCAATTTAAAATAGAAAATTTATAGAGTAGACAAAATGATGGACAGCTTTCTTTTTTGTTTCCTTCAAGTTTTGCGATGGTGTCTGTGTTGTCTGCATGTGTATTTAGTGAAGGACGTGTGTATATAAAATACTTTATTCTGTAATGCAATAACACCATTACATTGCCGTGTACGAGGCTTAACATAAAAGGTCTTAGAAACTAAAAAAAGAAATATTGTTTATACTCGTAGTTAATTACCTTGCATTAAAGCTTGTACAGAGCGTTTGTAAAGAAATTCTAAATTAAGTAGAACGATTAGAAAATAAGTAAGCAACAATATTTGTTGCTGATTAAAAAACAATTTGGTAATTTATTTCTTAAAAATAATAGCGTCTCAGTGGAAACCTTCTCGTTGGCCCCGCTCTTTCATTGGAGTAGTATGATTTCTTATTACGGCCCAGTAGTTACACTGTGCAATGGCTGCCATTTTCTGATGGATATTTGAATTTAAAAGCACCAAAAAGATCAGCTTATTCATGTTATGTTTACATTTGAGATAATTCCACAGTAAAAAGCCCATGCGGTTTAATTAATTTAATTTGGCGCGCTTCCAAATTTAAAAGTTGGGCTTGTGATGAGCAGATTCACTAAAAATTTCAAAAACTCTTTAAGATCTCAATCGCTCCATTTCGGCTTACCTATGTCGTGGTGGTTTCATCAGGATTTTGGATCCATTTACGAATTGTTTGCTCGGAACATCATTGAATCTCTGCAAGCTTTAATACTGCAAAGTCTTCTGGATGCTACAGTCGCTTGTTTTCATTTTTTGTAAAACTCTCCTGCTCCAAAAAAACACTCTATTACGATCGTATTGCCACGAGCCCCGATGCCGATTAAAATACCTCGCATAATCCTCAGATTCATTGGGTTTAGGCAGTAAACTAAACAAAATGTTATATCGCTCACAAAAATTGTGCGTTTTGAAGTGGTAGACTATTCGAATCTCTTTTATAGACATGTAGATCACTCTGTAATTAGAAACGAAAGGAAATGCTTTTAGATTTGAATGTATTTTTTTTTTAATTTCGAATTTCGCAGTACACCTCTTGCTTAGGGGAATCAACTGTTTTAACGGGATATAGGCTGTAAAATCGATAAATTTGGCCCGAAAAAAGCTAAATTGGCAACACTATTCTGCATGCTGGAGGACACCGAAACAACAGCCAGCAAATAAAGTAATTGCATTTGCAACATCTCATACCTTTACGGCTCTGTAAGCATAATTACAATTTTATCTGTATTTCTATTTGAGAAATCGTCTTTTAGCAATTAGGAGGATTTATTATTGGCCATTCACATATTACATAAGAATATTTTTCAACAAAAATAGGCAGATCGCCAAAAAACAAAAGGAATCGCCAAAAAAAAAACTGAAAAAAGCTCCAAAATAAAAAATCTCCAGAAATCGGTAAAATGAAAGAAAGGGCTAAAACTAAAAAGAAGACCTAAATGTTTTTTTTTTTAATTCTACATCAATCAGGTAAGCTACTCGATTGTATAGGCTTGTGTCCATACGGAACCCTTCGTGTGCGAGTCAAAGTGGCACTTAACTGAATTTATTTTGTTGCATTTTTTTAAAGTCCTAATTGTTCTATAAATTGTACTTATTTTTGATCCATATATGTATGTTCCTTTTGCTTTAATATATTAGAAAATTAAATTTTAATGTCTTTCTAACTTACCCTCGTATTAAGCATTTGTAGAAGTATGCACTAGTTGTATGAACGTGCAGTGTGTTACCTTATGTTTTTATAAAACAAGGACTGATTGCGACAAAAAACTGTAACGAAGGCAAAAAAAATTAAACGTTAGAGACACCACACATGGAGAGCAGTAAGGTGTGAGTGGCGATGTGGGAGATAGTGAGAGAGAGAAAGAGAGGTGGAGAGAAAAACTCAAAACATATATAAAAGCGCTTCCATCGTACTTTCTACTTTTGGCTTCTGTTATTTCTTTGACAAATTGATGGACAGCCTGATGGACAGATCGTATAAAATAACTTTAAGAAAATTATTATACATACATACATACATGCACAATTATTTGTACACACACATACACATGCTTTCTCATACCCATGCACATTGTATGTATGTCTGTTTGTATTTATGTGTGTATCAATATTTGTATTTTGAATTGAATTTATATTTTTGTGCCGTTATACTATAAAATTAAAGATTTATTTATGCAACCACGTATGTGTGTATGTATGTGTGTAAGTAACTGCAGATTTGTCAATCTATTTGTCTGACTGGTTGTCGCTTTAAAGACAACTCTGTATGAACATTAAAAGTTTTGCAGATGTGAGTGCGTGTGCATACTTATACAAGAGTAACAAAATGTAAGTTAACGTTCTTTTTTTTAGATAAATTTGTCCTTTATTATTCGTTGTTCACGCTGCAATAGTTTTGTCAATCATTTTTACGTGACTGATGTTATTCAGTCATTGAAAAATTGTAAAGGAATTAAATGTTTATGTATGTGAGTCTATTTATTTTCAAGAAATTGAGTTCGAGATAAATATGACCTAATTATTAGAAACGAGAAAAACTGCTTGCGCACTAGAATTGAAGGGAAAATAATTATTAATTTTTGGATTGAGAGACAAGATGTCATGAGATGATTAAAATAGTTTTAGTAATTTAAAATTATAATTAGACAACTTATTCTTGGTATGTCATGCATATACTGGAAATGTATTTAGTATTAATAAAATAATATAATCAATAAAAAAAAAATAATGTTTTTCTTTTTCTTATATAAACGTTTTAATTAATTTTGAACAAGTGAACTAGTGAACAAGTTTAAATAAAATTCAAATCTGTATTCAATATATTTATTAATTGGAAGAGCTTTTATTCCGACAAATTACATATTACCAATTTATTTATTAAATTGTTTTAGTAACAATTTTCTTATTGCTTTGTGTGCTGATTTCTCTTAATTTATTTTTCTTTCATTTACAGGTAAGTCGGAATTATAATCTTGAAAAAATATTATTGCCTGCGAACGGCAACAAAATATCGGCACCCACTCTCTTCAATATGAATGACCTACACAGGCACACTTAATCCATTGGCAGGCTGTATTAGCCAAAAGTGAGTAGAAACAGATTTTCATAAATGAGCTATTGGCTTCAGTACGTATTAGTAATCAAGCACATAAATCCTCATTGCAAACTAAACATTTCCTCAACTCGCCATGTGTGCGTGTACATGCATTTGAGTGTGATTATGCCTTTTTTTTGGCAAGAAAAGAACAATAAGAAAATTATTTTAACCTTGGATAACCAAGAATTGTTTAATAATAAAATTGTAATTTCATGTGTTTGGACGACTCGCGCAGTTTACAATAGCGAGCTGGTAAAAATCTACAGTGGAGACTAAAAGTAATAGAATAAATGTGTAGCAGAAGCAAAAGAAACGTTCCTAATAATGAGAAACGTATGTGTCATATTTTCATTATAAAATTATATATCAGTGCAACTAATGTCTTTCAATTGGCTTTGGTCCTCCAATATTAAGGATATACGGTCTAATTCACAAGAAGTATTTTAGGTTTATTACAGGTTTATTTGACAAATTTCCCATAGAAATACGTCAAATAAGCGCTTAATTAATAAACCTGAAATACTTTTTATGAATATGACAGACAAAATATTGTATACAGCAGCGTATACTTAATATGAATTACATAACAAATATTAATCATACGTAAAGCTTTAGAACCCCTAAAAGTATACTACATAACAGGAGTATTGTTTTAAAATTTTTTCTTAATTTCAATAAATCATATTCAATGCCTTTCCCAGCTCTGTCGAGTGAAATAGTGAAGAGTAGTGCATATGTAACTTTTAAATCCATTATTCCTTCAAATTTTATTTTGCTTTTTTCCTTCAGAATATGCCAAAAATAATGTAATGGAAACAGAAATATACTTTTATATATTTAGAAAATTTTTTACATAGTGCATTTTCAAAAATTGCCCTTAATATTTAAGAATAGTCTGGAAAAGGTTTTTCTAACTGACTATTAGAATACACATTCGAAGTAGCAGCGAGGTAAAAAACGGAATTCGACACATGAACAGCGAACCAAATTAATCAACCAGTTCGACCGGAGAGACGAAAACCTCTTGAAGACCAAACAATCAACACAAGCCTGACCATATTTAAGAAATAATTTGGATTTCGCGACAGCTTTTCTTTAACTCAGTTCTACTTTACTATGCTGAAAATATAAACGTAAATAATGATATTGACCGTGCGCATACAATTTTAATTTGTAAAATCAGAGCACGAAAACATATAAAACGAAACGTTTGCTTTCGTTTCGTCTTATTGTTTGCAAACAAAAAAAAGTAAAACAAAACAATTTCTACGATTTATGACCTAATTCATCGAGAAGATTTAGGACGTTTTTGTTTGAAAATTCTTTTAAGTTCTTGTTTTTGAATTTTCTAAAAGTGTATTTACACTGTCTCGAAATCTAGTACTTACGAGTTTTCGAGCTAAATCAAGCTTCTTTTTTCCAGATTTCCCATACAAAACGAAATCTAATTTTTCAGTAGATTTGTAGGAAATCTAATAAAAATCTAATGCTTTTATTTAATATTTACTACCCTGTACAACAAAAAAAAACATATTGATAAATGTCAGAAAAAGCTGGTGTAAACGGTATAAATTTTCCTAAAGATTTTAATCAAAATATGCTAGATTTTGTACTGACGAGGGAAAAGAAACGTTTCTCTTTCCCTCGTATCTCTCTGCTAAAAAATTAATCAGCTTAGCAATGAGACTTGCATAGTGTAAACTAGGACTGACGGAAGATTATAATTTTTTAAAATTTTTCTCAATTATTCCTGAACTATTGCGAATTCAAAGTTTAAGCTTGGCCACAGTAATAACAAAAATTAAAAATTTAAAAAACCCCCGAACATATCTAGAAAAGATGTTATATCTTATAAAAAGCTGAACCGTTTTACTTAAAACATAGCTAGGAACCTTCAAGTCACCTTTTGAACAGAAAAAACTAAATCAAAATCGGTCCAGCCGTTTGGTCTTTACGTGGACTCATACAGACGCACATATACACAAATACACAGACACACACTACCAACTTATAACACCCCTTTTTTTTGTCGGTGGTTAAAAATAAGAATTTATTAATAAACATATATGTTTATAGGTGAAAATTTAATTACTTTTTTAATTGATATTACAAATATTTTAATTAATATAAAAAAATCATTCATATTACTTTTTTGTGTGTATATTCTTTTAAGACTTTTAAAAATAAATTTTTTTGAGAAAAATGCCCTAAATGCTTAATCATTTTTTAATTGTCCATCATTTTCAATAAGTGCAAAGTCTAAAATCAACCGCATAGAAAGATTTACACACGTATGACATACTATACACAATATTATTTTTTTGTATGCACATAAGTACGTACACACAAAAAAGTAATATGAATGATTAATGGGTGCTCGTCATTCATTTGACCCTTGTAGCGGTGACCCCGGGAAAGCTATATGATTTTTTGTATTTTTGCTTTTACCCCCATGCCCCCATCTGACCGCCACCATTTTTTGGCTCGAATATTTTTTTTCCAAACCTCACAAAATGAGGGGTTCTTGCAAGTCGAAATCTCGTTACTAAGAATTCCCATATAACACTATGCCATAGCTAATGTACATGTATGTAATTATGTATGGGTGAGATGTAAAAAATGAGATATGTACTATATAAAAAAATTTAAATTGTATCAAAACCTCTTATTGTATATGCACATACATATATATGTATGTATGTAAAAATTATTTAACTTGTAGCATACATATCGTTCGTCACAAGTAGAAAGGCCCTAATTCAAATAATTGTAATTTTACAGAAGGTAAAAACATAATAATAAATAGTACGTAGCGTCACCTTAAATGCAAACGGACGTAACTACACAAAAATTGTAAATCGACTTTTTGATTGATTATGGTTCATTTTATCAAACTACATGTTCACACAAATATTTAGACCTGTGCTATCAAAAATTACGATTTTATTAATGAAATTCAAATGGACGTAATTACGAATGCATCCGTTTTGTATTGCAAGGAACGTAACTAAGATAAAATCTTAAATATACATAAAAAGGAAATAAATGGTTAAAATCATATAAATATCCATGCTACATTTAAGTTTCGAAGAAAGCTTTCAAGAATACTTTATTGTTACTTTATTATTGGCTTGGTAAGGTTTTTTGTTCCTCCTGTAAAAAATATAAAAGTGTAGTTACGTCCGTTTGCATTTAAGGTGACGATATGCTTTTTTAAACTGCTTGTACAAGTGTTATTTTTCACTATTGTAATACATTTTTGTAGTGAAGTGTATTTGTGTGAAATGTATTGGAATCAGTGAAAGGCTCAATTCCATAAATATACGAGTTAGGGCCTTTCCACTTGTGACCATCGATGTATGTATGAACATATTATTTATTTATTATGAATATATAACATATGTAGATACATATGTACATATATTTTTATGTACATGCTCCAATACAGTTTTAGTACCATTTACATATTTTATGTACTTTTTCTTCGCCGCAGTCACCATTTGAACTTTTTAATACCCATTACTGTTTTGCGAACAGCTGTTCCTTTTTCATAATATAAGCGCTTCTGGAAGTGCTTCCAGAAGCGCTTCCAGAAGAGCTTCCAGAAGTGCTTTCAGAAGTGCTTCCGGAAGTACTTCCAGAAGCGCTTCCAGAAGCGCTTCCAGAAATGCTTCCATTAGAGCTTCCGGAAGTGCTTCCTGTGGCGACACAGGCATGGGTTCATTTCGGATGCGTGGTTGAGCGGTGCCGGCAATGGTTGAGGAATTCTCTTGGGGACTTTGCTATGAGTGTATACACAACACCTTAGCGTGAAAGCCAGAGAATTATCGTGGTGGCTGTGGTTGCTACCAAAAACGCAGGGAGAATAGTCTTGGCTTCCCAGTGTTAAATCAATGCTAGTGGTTGGTATGACGCGGTCAGCCAGACACTATTCTAGGTGCTGTTGCCAATCAACAGAAGCTGCTATGGGCACGGACATAGCAGCAGAGTTTAGATAGCTCAAATTACCTCAGCAAGGTAATTAAATATAGTACAGGGATAACTATATATAAGGATTGCAACCTTTGTGGAGTGAACATAGGTGCATTCCTAAGAGGGTGCATGGGGGCATTGGCGTTGGGTGTCTAACCCACACCCGTGTCTAGGACACCGTGAGATAAGGCCGTAATGGCAGGTGCTCACGGAAATCTGAAACACATCTGTCTATCACAGGGTATTTTCTCCGGAACCGTAAGAACTACAGACCTGAAATTTGGACACAGTATGTACACCTTTGGCCGCTACAACAACAAATACATGAGAGTTAAAAATTAAAGGGTGTTCCAAAACGAGCAACGAAAAATGTTAAAATCCCATGTAATAAATATACAATTGTATGTATGTATGTATGTATATACACTTGAAATTTGTAAGGTTAGTGTATTTTTATACAGACTAGAACAATTAACACTAAAATTTAAAAAATTTAAATTGAAGGGTGTTCCATCAGTTTATGCAATTTTGACTATGTAATTTTGAGAACTTGCTGTATATGGGAAACCGTAAGAACAAGAGGTCTTCCAGAAGCGCTTCCGGGAGGTCTTCCAGAAGCGCTTCCGGGAGGTCTTCCAGAAGCGCTTCTGGAATAACTTCCGGAAGCACTTCCGGAAGCGCTCCTGGAAGTACTTCTGGATATTCTCGATATAAGAAAATTTTAACCCAGTATATCCCTTTCACCATCCAACGAGCATGACTGATGGGTCCCGGTGGTGCGAAGTGAAACTTTTTTATACCTTCACCTAGTAACACCATTGCAAGAAATTCCTTGTAGTTGCCTCTGGGTTACTAAAGATATTGCAAAAACTCCATATTGTCAACGACGCTGCCGAAAGAGGCGTAAAATTAATATATGATTATAGCAGTGCGTTATGCCGTAACGAAGAAGAAAAAATATTTTTACTTCAAGCCGCTGCCCAAAATAGTAAATGTATCCAACACATGCCAAAAATAAATTAGTTATTTTACAAAGAATTCTTTTTTTTTGTATGGGGACCACCTTAATGGTTGAAGATAGACGATAAGTATGTTGAGAGAAAATCTTTGTATTGAAAAAATATCCAATATTTTTCGGTCGGTCATATATTTGACTTCGATAGGAACGCGCCAGGGGCAATTAGAGCCCAGCGAGTAAATTTTGTACAAATTCCGCCTTTGTATGGGAGCCCGTTTAATGATTCGAGATAGGACATAGGTATGTTCGGAGGAAATGTGGAATATAAAAAATTACTGTGGGTCGGTTTTACATTTTACCCCCCTTGGAGGCAACATAAAAGCGGAAAAAGCGGATTTCTTAAAAAAAATTATTCAAAAAACTATTTTTTTGTATGGGGACCACCTTAATGGTTTAAGTATAGACGATAGTAGGTTCAGAGAAAATTTTTGTAATGAAATGCCCTATAAATTATTTTCTTCACAAATGGTTCTTGTCTTTGATAATGAAAAATAAAAATATTAAACATAAAAACTAAATTATAGTATTATAGGGCATTTACACTGTCTCGAAATCTAATACTTTCGGCATTTCGAGTTAAATCAAGCTGCTTTTTCCCAGCTTTCCCATACAAAACCAAATTAAATTTTTCAGTACATTAGAGATTTATTTTTGTATTATTTTTGCCCATTAGCACAAATTTACTTGACTTTTACTGTAAGCAGCTTAAAATGCGAAGTGTAACAATAGTACTGAACTGTTTTTAGAAAAGACAATCTGGAAACGCTTGCGGATTGATTTTTTCAGTAAAACATATAATTTATTAGTATGATATAAGTATTATTTCTGATTTTGAGTGATCGTATAGTTTTATATTTGTATTATATTAAAAATTATCAGCCTGTTTCCACAACACGGACGGTTCACTTGAGTAAAAAATTAATATGAAAAGCACACATTTCTGTGTCTTGTAGAAACAGGGTATATATTTTGTTTATATGTATTATATTTATATTAAATTTTATATACTCGTATATACGTAGTTATAAAAAAATTAATTGTTATTTAAAGTTTGCTTTAGTTAAAATTTATATAAATTTTTTTTTTAACATACATTTTAAACCCTTATTATTTACAATGAAACTAATCCTGTTTATAAAGGAGTCCTTCCGAAGCCCTTAGTGATACAGTGAGAACATTAATCATATAGACCTTCACATAGGGACCCCAGCTATGGGTAGTGCTGAAATATTAGTGATGCCTGGAATTTAAGGCTACGTAAAAATCTTAGGTCGCTTGCCTTCAGAACTAACGAAAGCCTCATATGGTATAGTACGCAAACATGACTCTGATAGAACTTTCAAAATCCTTCTCCCATCCGGAAAGCAACAGAAAAGAAGCGAAATAATTAATAATTATGACACCAGAGTATACAATAAATGAAGAATCAATTATGAGCGGCAGTGTTGATTCGGTAGTTTTCTCAAGTAATCTGGACGTGTATTTTTCGTACTGTCTTCCAAATGGTGGGAGTGTATATCCAGCTGAAACACTGTTAATAAGAGAGGCAGGTAGCATACTGCGATAAAAAAATGTCTCAAAGGAAAATCAGCATTGTTATCGACAGCCAGGCAGCACTTCTCGCTGTAAGATCACTTCTGGTTTCCTGCACATAGTTACTATCATCATCGGTAGTAGATGGGAGGATGAATTAGCCAGGGCGAGATTCACTATGGACGTCTCTGATACATTGTCAGTCTCAGTGCCGTTTGACAACATTAAAAATAATATCCTCAAATCGTATCTTCAGAAAGCAGAAGATAGATTGAATAGGCTGAGTACGTGTAGGATCACAAAGAAAGTGCGGCCATGCGGCAGATATGCTAAACTTCCCTATAAAGTTGGGCGTGTGTCGAATTTTTCCAACACGACACGACCCCAACACGAATACCAAGATGTCTAACACGTACGAAACACGCACGCAAAAAATTCTCCCAGCACGAAACTACACAAAACGCACGAAGTCAAATTGAATAGCAAAAGGCATTTTATATTCAAATATATAAACATTTTTTGTTTAATTTTAGAACTTTAAGCTTAAGAAATACTATCGGCAAATTTGCTGGTTTTGCGTGTTTGAAGATATAAAATATTAAATTTTTCTTTACTGGAAATTCAGGCATTTATATTTTACACATAAAATCGTTTCGTGTTTTAACGAATCAAGTTTGCTTATTACGATACGACCCGAACACGCAGAAATCAAATTATCTGTCACGAATACTTCGTGTTAAGTCGTGCGTGTCATGCCATAAAAAAAACACGACACGCGCCTATCTCTAGCTCCCTGTAATATATTATTTCGCAGTTGTCAGTTTCTTATATGCTCTCGTACCCAACATTACACACTACTCGATAAAAAATTTCTAAGTTGGCTGGCTTTGTTCTTGGCCTCAAAAAAAGAGAAATCCATATGTTGCCGGAAAGATGGCCCATATTTTGAATAAATTTATATACGACCAAGAAGAATGTTAAAATATAATATTTATAATGTTGACTGTTGCAGCTTAATAGCTGTTTTTAATAGCAATTACTCTCTATATATATATTTTTTTTTTGCTGACTACTTTTGTCTCCCACTGCACTCAATGATTTTGAACTAAAGTACTCGTTCACCTTCCCATTGAGTGGATGATTAAACGCTGTGTTGAGATACATGATGTAGTACGCATTTAGGTGATATAAAACAGAAATAATTATCTTGTAATTAAGAATGCATCAGCGTTGGACAGATTTATGCATTATTTGTGCAACTTAAAGTTAATCATGGTGCAATGGATTGTTTAAATGATCGTGAAGAAATTTAATTCAGGGAAAAATTAGCAATAAATTTTTTGCTATATAAACAAAAAATACAATTGAATACTTAATTAGCTTGTGCAAAAAAAAAAAACTAAAGAGACTCAACTTATTAATAAGTTCTGTATATCTTTTTTTGCTGTAGCAATCTAAATAAAAGTAGCGTGGCTGCATGAGTTTGAAACAGTCTGCCCACTCCCCCCCTTACAAATAGTAGCAATTGTAAATTGCGCGCTAACCAGGTTAAATACAAAACAAAGAATTTAAAATTGTTTTGTTCTGATTTCTTTCACTTTTGTCTCTCTATCTGTCTTCTTGCTCGGTGACAATATTGTACACCAATTTGTCAAAAGTTAAATGGAGGCTTAACAGAACAAAAAAAAAAAAGAAATAAAAAATAAAAATAAATATAAAAAGAAAATAAAGCACATAATGAAAAGTATGAAAATAAAAATGAAAGCTGCAATGAAAAACCAACACTTCCGCATGAGTTACTCAACATTTAAGAGAAAAACTGTTGACACCCTGCTTTGTGGACACCAAAGGAAAAGCGTACTCCAACTCACAGCCATTGATAAACAAACAAGACAGATATGAAAAGTTCCCATTTTTTGTGTCACATGTACAAAAGGAGAGTGAAAAAAACTACATAAACAAACGAGTGACGAGTCACATTATGATACAAAAGAAAGAAATATTGTGAAAAAAAATTTATTAAAATTTTTTTCTCTTTTCGTTTGACGTAATCAACAAGTTCCGCTAAGCATGATGCCAAACAAAGCGCTAAAATTTTTTTTAATAATTTGCATGGAGGAGTTTTGAGTGAATTAAAAAGAAACAAAGCAAAAATGCCAATGGCTATTTTTAAAGTTGTATAGAGGCAAACAATTTGACGAATATGAAAGAAAACAATTGCAAAAACTGCAAAATTGAATGGAAATTTGTTGTAATGAAGTCAACTTTAGGGTCAGTATCACAAACTGCTATAAATAATTTTTCTAAAAAGTATTTATACAAAAAAAAATATAAAAAAACCCGACTGTGAACAACTTTGAACCGTTAAATATCCTAAATGGTCACTCGAAATCAAAAATCATAAGAGACACCTAAAGATAATTTTAAAATACCTGTCGAATGATATCTACCCATTTTGATATAGTTCGCCGACTTTTTTTGTCATATTTACAAAATGGCGTCTGTTGGCCGCCATATTGAATTTTGACAACTGACATATCTTTGGTGACACTGCGGGGATTAAGACAAATCGATTGACATAGCAATCATCAAAATCTGTTTACACGTTCGGTTTATATAGTGCCTCAAAGTCATAGACTGAGAGTGGCGGATTTATAGTTGATGTCGCCCCAGGCACTCTGATATATGCCGCCTTTTTTGCTCTATGAAGAAAAGACTTTTAAAATTAAATATGAAATTTATAAATAAGGCTGTTAAATTACACTGCGCAACAGTATAAAATGCGCACGGTCCTGACAGTATAGATTCGAGAGTAAACCTCTATACTCACCCTGCAGGAAATGGAACAAACACAAGACTAGTCACGTGACCGGTCCCCAAGTGATAGGGACCAGTCCGAGTTCTAACACTTCCTATGAAGCGGACCAGTCACTTTTACATGTGGATGGCCTAGGATGGGGTTAATTGATACTTTGCATGCATCTTGTGACTTGTCACTGAACTATCCCATAGGAACCTATTCGATGTATAATAATATAAATATAAATTATTTATAAATGTAACTTTGACATTTAACTGTAACAATTAATGCTTATAAATTTTTTTATTGTTACAAATTCAATGACATTTTATTTTTAATATGAAATTTTTTTGAGATTCGAACCGACAACCTCGTGCATGACAGGCTGGCACACTACCCACTCGACCACAGGGCTACTCATATTTCAAAAGTATAAATACCAGTTAAGCTTAGGTTAATATTTATGTATAGTTACGGGACTGGTCCCAGAGTCACACTGAAGGGAGCAATTAACATTACATTTACACTATTTGATAGGTCCTGTATTCGACCACATCGAACATGTTCAGTGCAGCTTACTACAATACTAGATCGAGTCCGAATTCAATTGGCTCAAGATCAAGACGATACATTACGAAAATTGTCAATATGTCACCATTTAAACGATATGACTGTTTTCACCACACACTAATCTGTACTTTTGATAACAACCACATTTTCTCCAGTTATAGGACTAGTACGTTTGGATCAATTGTCACCAAATTTTCTGCAGGGCAGTTTGGCGATTTTGGTGACCAATTATTTTTATGAATTTCCAAAAATTTCGAAAATCTGATCGCCCTCGAAAACTAGTGTCATCAGTTTTTGGCCAACAGCTAATTCAGACTTAGTGATAGCGCTTTACTATATATGGCAATAATCTAGTTAAAATTCCACTAAATAAATCATCATTAACAATTTACACGGAAAACATTATTTCTTCATGCACATTTTGAAAATAAAGTAAATTTTTTTTTAATTTCTTTCAGAATAACTAACAGGAACTCCTAATTTTTTGCTAACAATATTAAGCAATTTAATCTGAACATGTCTAGGCACCCTAATATGCCACACAGACCACTTTTTAAATCAAAGTTTTTCGTTTTTCTCAATTTTTCGACGCTAAATTTTTTTTTTCAAATATCATATAATAATTAATGCACACTTTTCTGTTGAGTTTCAGTAACACTTTTTGCAACAACAAAAAGTATAGTCTAGTAAAAACCCAAAATCTAACAACCAAATTTATTTAAAGGAGCAGTCAGTTAGTCCGTCATTTCACGCGTTCGCTTTGATTGCGACGTTTTAAATTTTCAGAAGCAGTTGCGTAAGCAGAAGCAAAAGCAATTACACAAATCAGAAGTTTTTAAGAACATGTAAAATACACTTACCCAAACTGTCATTAAAACCCAACAATGCACAATGCTCCACTCAAATGCTTTAGGGCACTGCTACACCTTCAATATATATTGTGATATTTGGATCCCGATCCATTCTAATGGATTGATGGATCACGGGCGTATGCTACATGTTCAATATTTATCGCGTTAGTATTTACGTTATTTTTGTGCTGTGCGAATAGTTTATTAATAATTAATTTATTAATAGTAGTGTTTTCACACTGCAAGTTAAAACCTGGTTTTAACGTTAAAACCATAAACAGCTGATTTTGCATTCACACTGCAAGTTTGTTAAATTCAGGTTTTAACTCACAGACTGTCTAATAACTTTGCTCAAAATAAAATAAATCTCCTGCAGAAATGCGTGTGTTTGTTGCTGTATTTTTGTCTGCTTTTTATAACACTTATTTGACAAACTGTACAATTGTTTTTATTTGTATGAAAAACTAAGAAACTTTACAATGCGCTCTAAAAGGGAAATTATTGTATATTTTGTAAGTTAATATTTTAAAATTATGGCACTAGTAACACAAAGTAAAGAAGTGCTTGGAAATCAAGTTATTGTATATAAAAAATTTACAAATAAATCACAAAATAAAACTTTTTTATCGGTGGATCGATATGCCATATCGTTTATTTTCACTTTCCAGAGGTCAATGAAAATATTTTTGTTGTTGTCCTTTCAAAAAACTCTTATTTTTCCTTAATTTTTTACTTATTGTTGCTGCTGCATCCATTTTTAAGTTGAAAATCTTGCCAGCGACATCTCTTGTTATTCACTGGCATAAACATTATCAGCTGCTTCCGGTCATTTTACCTTGGCAGCACTGAATTTACCACAGCGAAAATAGGGTTGCATTTCATAAAACCAAAATAAAACCAATTCAGAAATGGTTTTAAGTTGGATTAAACAAAAACAATTTGTATGGTAAAACCAAATTTTAACAGTTGGTTTTAACACTAAAACCAACTTTTATTAAAACCAATTCAGTGTGAAAACACTATAAGCTTTACTCGACGAGTCCTACAACTCCGGTAATGCCTCCAAATTAAAAATAAAGTCTCAAAATAATTTTTTCGGTCGTTAATTCCGATTCCACCGTCAGAACCCACTCGCTTTCACTATCTTCTGCCATTACCCTTTATTAAAACAAACTTTACATAAATGTAATAAACTTTTTTACTTTTTATTTGTTAAATTTTTTGTACCTCGTATTTTATTTTATTTGTTTTATTTCAATTCTTATGAACGTATCGCGATCTAATATCATGAAAATGCTACACGTTCAATATAATTTAGTCCTTTCTGCGATATGGATCGCGATCCATCAATACTGCATGCTACACGTTCAATAAATATCACTGGATCGCGTTCAATATATATTGAAAGTGTAGCAGTGCCCTTATAATACTTATCATATAAATCTAATAAAATTTACATTGCTCCGATAAATTAATGGAATTATATTTGAAATTTTTCATTGATATGTATAAAGCAAAAGTAATTCCCAAAAATGAGCAACTTTAAACTAATTAAAATTAGTTTAGGGTTCTTCAAATTTTCCTGTCCTTAAAACTATACCCCTGGGGCGGTAGCCTAACGGGCCTATACGTAAATCCATCACTAAAGACTGATAAACACAATACCTTTCTTTGCGTTGCGCAGTCGGGTAAAAAGCAAATATAATTCTTGGAATTAGAATTATTTTTTTCAATGTGTAACGAGTTCTATTAGGTAAAAATATAAAAGAAAAATATTTAGTCCAATTCAGCACTTCTGCCCTATTGTGTAACTCAATAAGGTTTTATTTAAAAAATATAGCTTAAAAACCTTAAGACAAAACAAAAAACAGCTGATTTCGAAAATTAAAAGCTCTGTCTCACTTATAGCGCCCTATTGTGATTTTCGTATTTTGATGTCGTTTACGATATTTTGTACCCACATTAATGAAAAGACTTTGCATTGTGCGTAATACGCCAACCACGATAAGGGGAATTTTGTCTCTCACGTGGCGGAAAATAAAGTTTATTATTTCTCTAACCTCGTTGCCTCAGTCACATTTTTTTTTGCTAACACAGCCACTTGCGAGTCAGCTTGCAATGAAATTTAGAAGCAAGTAATTTTTTTTTATACTACAAAGTATTTATTTATTGTATCTTCAAAAATAAATGAACTAACAATAAGTAATCAAATCTTAGGTCTATATATAATAAATGGGCTCGACCAAATCCGAACACAAATTTAGTGATAGTAAATAGTAATACAAGAAAGATGTACAAAAATATTCTCAAAAAGTTTCATCTGCGGTATCGCAAATTAGAGCCTTAGTGTCCTTCTTTTTCAAGCGGATATGGCCAGTAAAGTTCAAAATATTACGAGCAAGCGGATTAGGATGTGACTCGAATTTAGTTAGATATTTGCCTGCGTATTTTGCAATTTCAGTCACTAGTGGCATATTTAAATCACAATGTATATTTGAATTTTTGATGTACCATGGAGCCGATGTTATTAACCGTAAAATTTTATTTTGCCTTCGTTGGATTCTCTCTATATATTAGAAACTGAAGCAGTGCCCCATAACTGAATTCCGTAGCACCATATTGGCTTCAAAAGCGACTTGTATAGTAAAAGTTTGCAGTCTAGGCTGAGTCTTGAATTTCTGCCAATCAACCAATGTATTTGAGTTAACTTAAGTTTCATTTGTGTTAGCTTTGAGTCAATACTTCTTTTCTTCAAATGTCCTCCTTATAACTTGAACCAATCTATGCGTTTGCTCAATTGTGCTATGCTGACTTCTAAAACCAAATTGATGGTCCGGGATGCACCCATTATCAGCTAAAATTTTGAACATTTTAGTCATGAGCAGCTTTTCAAAAAGCTTTGAGATTGTGGATAGTACGCTTATAGGCCTATATGACTCAGCCTTGGTAAGGTCTTTGCCCGGCTTCGGAATCATTTTGATCTTGGCAAGTTTCCAGTTATGTGGAAAATACTGCATTCGTGAAATTGCATTAAAAATAAATAGCAGCATTCTTATTGCAACATGAGGCAAGTTCATCAGCATCTTGTTACTAATTCCATCAATACCTGGAGCTTTCTTCGGATTAAGTTCAGCAATTAGTTTTTGTACATCACGCATCTTAAACTTTATGGGTCGCGGGGGTAGATCAACTACACCCGGTAAATCAACAACACCAGTACATGTGTTTGGGATAAATACGTATTTTAAATAATCAGCGAATATGTTACCTTTTTCAGTATCGCTTCTAGCCCAACCTCCGGTAGATGTGAGCAGAGGTGGTTTAAACTCAACGGGGGTTTTCAGCTTTCTAGTCATATTTGTTGTAAAGTAGTTTATAGGTAGCACCAGATTCTCAATAGTAGCTTCAAGACGACTAAAGTTAAAGCAAGAGTTTGCATTCGTTGAATTACTTGGCGGTGGAACATTTTGTGCGGGAATAGAACTAGTCTTAGCAGCATCGGCATACGATACACGTGCAGTAACTAGTTGGCTAGTTTGAGGAAGAGTGACGGAGTAAGCACTTGCTGATTGAACTGGAGCTAATTTAGGTTTTTGACCCATAGCCTGTTTAACAAAAGAATATACAGGACATCCTCTCTAGTTACCGGTGTGATTACCTCCACAATCACTGCATTTTTTTCTCTCCTTGATCTTTCGGCTTAGTACAGCTAGCAGTACCATGCAATTCACCGCAGATAACACAAACTGTAGGTAATTTGCATTAAGTTTTTGTGTGGCCATATTCTTGGCAATCATGGCACTGTACGGGACCTGAACGCTTACGTGGCTCTTCAACTGTGATTTTTCGGTATAAGAGGTATTTTAGACTATAAATTGGGTGCGTCTCGTTTTTTTCAACTGTATATCATTCGGCTCCAGTTCAACACGAAATAAAGGCTGGGGAATCTTCTCTCTATTGATTATATTGGTAACATTTCTTACCTTAAATCCTTGGTCGATAAGTGCACATTTTACTTCTTCGGGCTCAACATATGAATCTATGCCCTTTAATACTATTTGTAGGCCTTTAGCACTCTTAAGTTGATATGTGTAAAAATTTGGTTTATTTTTTTCAAACTCACTAACAATTTTTCGGAAATCTTTTTCATCATATATTTGGATTTTAGTTTCATCAATATTACCTCGTTTAATTGGAATAATGTGAAAAGTATTTTCAGCAATGGTCGACAGTAGTTTTTTTAAAAGTACGTTAGAATATTTTTGTCTCAGATAGATAGGTGGTGGCTTAAAATACTTTTGCGATGATGCAGCGGGCTTGTCGTTATTGTCTTGCAATATGGAGAAGCGATTCTGACGATTGGTAGATGATGCGCTATTATCCCTAGACATCTTTGGAGCAGATGCAATTTTAGTAGAATTTGGGCTTCGCACACGCTTTAAAACTGTTATACATCTGTCCATTCCGACTTGGACCTTTGGTTTTGGGCTACTGTTATGTTATTCGCCCGAAGCGAATGATGTCACTGACTTATATGACGAGGTGCTAGGCATTGTTAGTGTTAACGAATCACTATTTGGCATTAGACAAAGCAAATTTGATCGCTGACGAAAAAGTGAATTTGCAGTTGGAAAAAGTCTTTCATCAAAATTTTTATTTATGTATATTGTTTTCAACAAGATATTCAGAACTCACAGCAAGTCTATCATCAGATTTCTTATTTTTAATGCTTTCATTAAGAGTTTCAGAACTCACAGTAAAATAGGCATTTCTGCCGTTAGAACGCACTTCACAATTTTTTTCCTTGGGGTACTCATATAGAGTATTCTTCAAGGGCACTTTGTTTGTGTTTTTTGTTTGCGGGTTTTTTTTGTTTTTGTTATTTCTATGTAAAAAATATAGGCAAAGCAAATAAAGCTTATTTATTAAAGTCAAATATGTATTACGAATATTTTTAGTATTTTTTGTTGTTTAGTATGTATGTAAAAAAAAGCACCGCACTAACAGCTGAAGCCAGGCCATTTTTGCTAGAACTGTACTTGGCGAAGACATTTTAAAAATGAGCTTGCACTATGCCGTGTAGCTATTAGAGATGGGCGCCTGTCGTGTTTTATTTTTCGTGAAACGAACACGCTCGACCCAGCACGGAGTGTTCGTGACGAAAAATCGGATTTCGTGCGTGTTGGGGTCGTTTCGTGTTAAGAAAAACGAACGATTTTAAATGTAAAATATGCATGAATGAATTTCCAGCAGAGAAAAAATTTTATATTTTGTATCGTCAAACACACAACACCATCATATTTGTTGATATTGTATGGGCCTCTGACGTGCAAATTTCTGTACGTAAACCGATAGTATTACCTGTGGTGGCAGATAGTCTCACCTGTCAGTGCCAACTTAGTGACATATTTTGAAAAGCGACTCTTGAAAAAAAATCTATTAAATTTTCTGATTTTCAAACAACATACCAATAATATTTCGTGCGTGTTGTGCAGTATCGTGTTGACAGTACTATGTTACTTTTTCGAAGTTTCTGGCAGACTTATGTTTGAATGCGCCTAAAAACCATTTATGTACATATATGTTCACTGGGTATTCATCAAGTAAAACAGCACCGCCACCAATGAAAATGTAGGGCAATGAAATTAAAAATATGATGATTGAAAAATGCTGCTCTTCACACTACACAACAGCAACACTTTCCATAAAAAGAAAACTAAATGCAAAAAATATGTTTAAAAATTTACAATTGTATAAAAAAAATTAACATGAGAGCTGGGACGAATGAGTAAATAGTCGTCAGTCAGTCCACCAAAAATACTAACGACAATGTCCTTTAGTTGTAAAAATAAATGCAAAAACAAAACAGAAAAAAACTTAAATGTATGTGCGAATATTTGCAGATGGAATACTGAACACTTTCATATTATTATTATTATTATTGTGTGTTTTCCAGGAGACGTGACACAGGGACATCAACACTTCATTTGTGGTTTACGTAACGAATTGTATTCACTCACAATGACAATGACAGTTTGAGTGAAAAATATTTTTCTCAGTATTTTTTTTTTTGCTATTTTTGTGTTTCTTTTTAATTGTGATGGCTTAAATGTAGCTAGTGTCCGTTAAATAACTTAAATGACAAGGTATGAGAGGCCAGATTTTGTGTTGTTAAATGTAAAAGATTTCACGTTTTATCGTTGTAAATACACTAAGAGAAAACACATTCATTCAGCTAATGCAGAAGCATCATTAATAATTCTTCATTGTATGAATGAAATTGTATATAAGCTTATTGAACGTTTTCATTATATGCATGAAATGCTTCATTAATAAAATGAATCCTTGCGTTAACTCATTAATAATGACCAAATTCATGGATCAAATGAAGGTTTTTCTCTCAGTGTACGAGTGAAAGGAAGTGTTCATGGACGGCTAACTTAGTAGAGATTTTTTAATAGTTGTAACTATACAACAAGTTTTTAAGGCTTTACTGCAATTCTAGGCCTTGGATCCTTTTATAAAAATAAGCTTTTGTTATTTTATATAAATATCGATGTCTGTAGATGGAGTTATATGTCCGAGTATAACACGCATCAGTCATTAACAAAAATACAGAATAAAATATTCCGGCAATAAACAACTATAATTGAAAATAAAACCAAAAATCAATTAATCATGTATTTAAGTCAATTGAATTTTTGTTTAAAAATTTAACTAATTAATTCTTGGCTTTATTTTCAATTAAAGTTATTTATCACAGGAATATTTTTCTCTGTGAAGAGTATATCTTCATTGCTATTGAGAAATGGTTTGTAAAATCGTCATATATGGATTTTTTTTTTAAATCTTGGAGTTGTTGGGCTTGGAAAAATTCAAACGCTTTGAGCAAACACGTCTCTCGAAAGTTTGCCAATTCATTTGCTCAAAAGAGAAATAAAGAATGTTGAAATGGCAAACCAAACTAAACATAAATCGCTTGACAGCTTACACAATAGCCGTCAGTTAAAATAGTATTTATGACCAACTTAAAGTTTTATAGATCTATAAAAAAATACCCTTCATAAAAAAATATTACAGCGAGTGATACAAAAATAAATCAAGAACCATAATAACCATTGCTTTAAGTTACGGCCGCACTTGGCAAACATATGCCCCAAAAAAGCGTAACCTCTACATTGCAACGAAAACGCTTTTTAATTCGGGCAGAACCAGATTAGCAACATTAATGGCTTGTCTCAAAATAACGAAAGAAAACTTCCGATTTAAAATTTTTATTAAAAACAAAAAACAATTTTCATATTTTATTATTGTTTTCAATATAAGTTTTCAGTCGAAAGTTTTATTTCGTTATTGTGAAGCAGGCCATAAATGTATTTAATATAATTTTTAGAGACAATTGAAAGACTAAATTTGCAGTTTTTTTTCGTTAACCGATTAATTCAGTATAAATCAGCAAGGATTATCACGGATTTTATTTCAAATTATAAAATATATATTTTTAGTTAGTTTTGGCTGTGCTACCACAACCATTAGTTACGAAATCGGGAACATAGTCGAACCCAAAATCGAAAGTTTAAAAATGCAAAGCAAAATATCTTTTAAACTATTAAGGATATCTAAAAAAAAAAAATAATCTGCATTTTCTTTGTAAAGGGTGTTTTTTATTGAGGTATAGAACTTTAAGTTGGCATCACTTTTTTAACTGGCGGCCATTTTGTCAGCTGTCAAGTGATTAATATTTAGTTTGGTTTGCCATTTCATCATGAACAGGTTGACAAAAGAACAACGCTTGCAAATCGTGCAAATTTATTTCGAAAATAATGGTTCATTTCGCGAAGTTTACCGCAAGCTCCGTCCATTTTATGGTCGACATAATCGTCCATCAGAGCAATTAATTCGGTTAACCATGGATCGTTTTCGCACTACGTTTACTCTATGTGATAATATGCATCTGCAGAGACGTCGAACAGTGCGCACCGAAGAAACAATTGCCGCTGTAGAGCAAAGTGTTGAAGAGGACCCGAATGAATCGATTCGCCACCGTGCACAGCAATTGGAGCTGATAACCGACTATTTTGTTCCCGAATTGGATGGCATGAATGTGGATGAGTTGTGGTTCCAACAAGACGGCGCTACATGCCACACAGCGCACGTCACAATCAATTTATTGAAGGAAATATTCGATGAGCGCATAATTTCGCGGAATGGACCTGTCAATTGGCCACCAAGATCGTGTGATTTGACACCATTGGATTATTTTCTTTGGGGATATGTGAAGTCGCTCGTCTACGCCAACAAACCAGAAACGTTAGGGGACTTGGAAGCCAACATTCGTGGCGTTATTGCCAACATACGGCAATTAAAAAAAAGTTTCACAAACGTTTGCTGATATATTTGCTGATAATAATAAAGAATTATTAGCATGATATAAGTATAATTTTATTTATTGTGACAGACAGCTTGCATGTTTGTATTTTCTTAATACACAGAGAAAACAGTACCTCCTATCATAAAATAGAACAAAATAAATAAGAAATCTCTATTGTTTTTTTTTTTTTCAATAAGGAAATATTATTAATTTCATAGGGAAAACCTTTTTGAAAAAATCAAGAAGAAATTTTCTAGTTTTTATTAGGTTATCTTATTAATTTTTTAATAAGGTTTTCTTCTTGTTTTTATTAGGCGACCTAATAAAATTATTGTATTACTATTTGGACTGTATCAGTTATAAGAATTGTATGGGTTGTTTGTTATGTTATGTTCAGAAAATGCAATCCTTACTAATCAAACAGAATTGCGGCATAAACGTATTTTTCACACAAATTTACACGAAAAAGTAGCTCCATAAAGCAGCCGAGAGATATAATCGAATCATCTGCTGCTATTCAGGGAAATGTCATATACTAACACTAAAACTGCCCAATAGACAAATAAAAAACAACAACTGAAAGAATTAAAGTTTAATTTTAAGCAATTTGCTTTTAAAGCCCTGCAAATAGATAAATCTCTTAGTATCACCTCCAATTCTTTTGTGTGCAATATCTTGTTCAAGCTGTCATGAAATCTTTAAAGTAATTTACATTTAACTTTTATATGTAATTTTGTACTGGAAAGTAATAACAAAAAAATCTACTCAACTCAAAAGCGCTAGTTAAGTCATTCGCTTTGGTCGTGATTTTAAATTGTGATATTCAATTATGCCAGAGATTAAAGAAAAAGAAAAAAAAGAAAAAAATAATAATACTTAAGTACATATAAATTGGCTATTTTACATATTTTGATTTTTTGTCTGGTATTTGTCTACTAAGGCTAAGAAATAATAATTCTAAAATGATGTAAAGAAAAAGACATCAGAGACTTCCTTAAAATGAATTACAAATTTCAATGAAATACACTTCATCTTGCATACTTTACGGTATTGGGACAAATGTGCAGCATAACATCAATCTAGTGAAAGTATTACAGGGTGCGTCGAAAACATTTTTTTATTAAGTGGATCGATCAAAAACTACGCAATCTATTTAGCTTCACAATGTCTGTTACTTATATCAAAACACTATTTGTAAATAAATTTCTTTAAATTTTAATCGAACATCAAAATTTCTTATGGCGTCTCAGCATAATAGTGATGACTACCGTTTCATAAGGGTTAATTATGGGCTCTGTAGAAGCCAATTTCTGTCATCGCGTCTAAAGACTAGTTTATAGGAAAAATTTCTCGACGTGGTGGCAAAGACGTATTTGCTTCGAACCAGGGATTATACTCCGAAAAGTATTGTAGTTTAGGCACCAACAAGTCGTCTAACACAAAAATAAAATAAAAGATTTCCGATCAATTCTCGTAGAACATGCGGTTGCATTCGAAAAGAAAGTGGCTTTTAACGCTTGCGTTTCAGTAGAGGTGGCAGTTCTTCTAAAGATGAAAATGAACTTAATTCGAAAAAGAGGTATTTATAAACTTTGGAGAGCGCTCAATTGTCTTTTTCGCAAAGTCAAGCCTCTAACTGAAATCCAGGGCCTTTAAGCTTGTCCTAATTGCATTTTATATGGATGCACCTGTGAAGAAAAATGTTTTTAAAACACTTGCGCGCTCCTAAAAGGTTCGCATGGCTAACGTCATAACGTCGATACTGCCTTTCTAAATTCAGTTCAGGACAGATGGTGCAATGAGCCTACTTGCGTTATATCGAGAACCCTTTGACCTCGCCTAAATATTAACAGAACCAAAAACCTCATTAGCTTCACCAGAAAGCACCTGAGGAATCTCTTGGCTACAATAACCAGCCACTGCACTTTTGAAACCCACGCTAAACGTATGGGTCTTCCGTATAATGACTACTGCTACAGTTGCAATGATGATGAAGAGGGGGAAAGCATTTCGAATGTTCTCTGCTTCTGCCCCACTTTGGAGGATCTTCGTCTCCGCTTCCTTGGCAGAATATCCTTCAATAGGATGTCCGAGTTATCAGAAATAGGACTCACAAACCTAAGTCTATACATTAACAGCAGCGGCTGGTATGGTCGTTAACCCTCCCATATAGCATGTGTATGTACTGGACCCTCTCCTGACCCACTTCTCTTCTCTTTTATTCTGTCTAATTCTAAAGAAATTTTCCATCTATATCCTCTTTCCACCCTTATTCTACTACTTTCAACTTACAGGTAGTACAAAGAGATCATCGTATTGGACCCAAGTGAGCTGGGCCCCTAGATTTTTCATTTCTTCACCAGCAGCCTGCTAACCTAAGCTAACGTCATAACTTAAATTGGCTGCTATTTCTACAGATGTCACCAAATATTTTGCTAAAGAATGCCCAGCAGTTACTTTAAAAAATAGCAAGTCAGTGCAGTCTTTTGCGCTAAAAAATCATATAAAATTAAAAAAAAATTTTATATTTTTTTTATAGTGGAACACTACACTATTCAAAAAAAGCATACGTTTACCAGCTTTTATTTTCTCTATGCAACATATCACTGCTTATGTGATGAACAGCATCATTTTTAAAAACTTATTATCATCACCATGTAATCACAAACTATCACTTCCATGTCACTTAGATAATGTCTCATCCGTTGACATGTACTCTATCATATCCATACACTGATATAAGTAATGTTCCTACTAACTATACTTGCAATATTTTGTTTATGCAACATTATATGCCTCATCATCTTTTATGCATCCGAGGAGTTACCAAAATATATTAACATACAGGCATTGTAGTGCAGTGCACTGCAAGAAAAAATTTGGTAAGCAGCAGGAAAATGGTAATTTAATATATAAATAAATAGTTAAATAATACCCCTTATTGTGAATGGCGTCGTCGATGTCACATCAAGACGACAGTAAATATTGTCACTTGTCTACTTTTTATCGGCAACAATTGGATCTTATTGATAATCTCTTACTAATCTCTAAGGCTTTGTAAATTAATGGAATATATTAGTAATAGTCAATTATTGTCGACAAAGAGTAGAGAAGTACCAATTTTTACTATCGCCTTGATATGACGTCGACAATGTAATAAGGGCAATATCCGCCCTATTCAAAAAAAATATTTTTGGTTTACAAAAGGCTTTCGTTTGTAAAACGTTTTGTAAACCGAATTTATTTTTTTCTGAAAAAGGCCTTTAATCTGTGGCGAAAAAAGAAGCAATGACTATCTGAAATATAGCCGGAAATAATTTGATAATGGCAACAAAATAAGTTGACAATTTCTTGTCAGCTGGTAATACTGCAAAATACTGATAATGCGCTTTCTGGCAACGTCGCACACTGTCGTGAAGGTGGCCAAAATGATTAGTTTTGAATTAAAACGAACAATTTACTTTGTTGCATGTGCAATATTCTAATTAAGTAAAATAAAAAAGAATTTCTTAAAAAAGGTTTAGTTTTTAAAGAGTTTTGATGATTCAAAGTAAACAGGCCAGTATTCAACTATTTCAAAATATCGTACAGGCACATGCAAACTTTAACAGGTTAATTAAAATTTTTTTTAGATATTTCCCTACAACTTCCAATAAAACATAAGGGTAATATTGTTATAATATGGTTACCGTGTAACTCATATGCTATGTGCCGTTGCTTATAATCTAAATGGAAAGAAAAACATCTGTGAGTGAAAAAAGTACGAGTTAAGTGGTCTTTAGAAAAAAAATATCCCCCTGTTTCTTTTAATGCGAACGATAGATTCGATCGTATATTAATGTTGGAAACAAAAACAAATTTCAGTTTTTTGTTTTTGTTTTTAATATGAATGTTCGATCGAATCAATCGTTCGCATTTACAGAAACAGCCCCTATATTTTTCATACGTTCACATTATATTTTTACAACTAAGTAGCTTTAAAATTTTTATATTCTTATCCACCATCTCCTCCCCCCCCCCCTTAAAATTTATTTTTACACTATTTTTTAAATTAGAATTTGTATATTTTCCGGATATTATTTAGTTCCAGGACATTTTGGGAGGACATTACTCCTTGAAATTTAAATGGCCAAATTGTAGGTGTGATTAATATTATATATTGTGTCTAGTTAAACATTTAACTCACTGTAAGTGAAGACAATTTGTTTTGCTCCTTCTTATTTTATTGAAAAATGACATTTTTGAGATATGCGTATCCTTTATCTGAATTGTCCGAAGTTTTTACGAAGCATTAAACATCTTGAAATTAGTGTCTTTGTACAATTTCATTGAGTTACAATTATTTTTCTCTCTGTTGTGGTAATTTTTTACTTTAGGATATAGGGGAAGAGCACGAATCCTTGCAAATTAAGTGGCCAAATTTTATGTGTGATTATATTTTACTAATTAAAGCATGTGTTCCAAATTTCATATCTTTACGATAACTCCTTCTATTTTTGCCCGGTCGTTATATGAACTCACGACACTGTGCGTCGTCCGACAAAACTTTGCCAGTTTACATGGTTGCAAAATAAATTTTAGTACATTTTCTGACAATACTGTAAGATCTGACAATTGTCTGTACATAGATAGCTTCAGAAAGAGCGCTGAAAAAATAAATCGTTTTCTTTTAAAGATTATAAGTAAAAAAGCTAAAATATGTGTGTATCTCCTTAAGATGCTTACAATATTTCTTTAATTTTATAAGTGTACATATTTTGCTAAAGCAACCAACGCCATTCAATCCAACAACATGACTCTTCTTGTAGTCATTTGAATTTCCTTAAGAAAATGTATGTCACCATCATTTTCATCATCATCATCATCACCACTAGATTCAAGTTTATCTGCTTATGAAGTCTGAAAGAAAAAAAAACAGCAACATTCTGCAACAGCAAAAAAAAAAAACAAAAAAGATATCTATTAAGACAAACCACAACAACAACAATATATTAGTTACTTCAAGGAGCAGATCTGTTCTATGCACTTGCATATTATTTGCTTGCTAATGTTTTTCTTGTTAACTTGTATTTTATAATGCACACACACACGCAATCACACACACACACACACGCATACATACAGTCATATTTATAAGTCATTATTTTGCATCGCATCACAGTATTATTATTATTGTTATTATTATTATCAACATCATGATTGTCATCATTATCATTGTCATTATCCGCATTAGAAGCAACAGAACTAACAAACATACATACTTTCTATGTATGTATGTATGTATGTATGTATGTATATTCCATAGGGGAACGCATTTTGCAATGCATCGCATCATGTCATTTCATATTTACTTCAAATGTGGTTAATCTCTTGCATTGTTATGGATATACAGTGGGAGCACAAATTAAAACACTTTTATTTTAATATGGTAATGTCATAAATCTTTCACAATGTCTTGTTTGGATAAAAAAAAACAATTTTCGGAAAAATAGGTAAATGTTTTCTAGGAAATTCGATGGAGATTCGACAAACACTGAATCTTTTGTTCGCTTATTGATTTCATCGGTTTCTTTTATAAACAGATAGAAACCTGAGCCATCCGAAGATGGTTTAGAATGTGAAGATGTAGTCAAGGAAATTATTTAAAAATAATTAATAAACAGAGTTTTTTGTTGCATAACGAAACAAAAAAAGATTCTTATCTTATATTATGGGCCACGTCCTGCTGGCGGATTTTGTTAACACTACACACAGAAAAAACAGTGCCTACTAAATACCTCATAAAAAAGAACAAAATTAATAAGAAATCTCTATGGTTTTTTTTTCGATAAGGAAATCTTATTAATTTCATATAGAAAACCTTTTTGAAAAAATCAAGAAGAAATCTTGTAGTTTTAATGAGGTTATCTTATTGACTTTTTCAATAAAAAAAATTTCGTCTTTATTCTCGGTACTTATGTATTTTCATTTAAATTCTATACCATATACATATGTATGTATGTATGTAGTATGTTGTAGATGCTATTTATTTATACATACATACATACACATTATGTTATATTCTTAACTAACTTACTCACCAAGTATTGAACCAAACTTCTACTTGATAGACAAGCACTCTAACCAATATGCTAACAAGCAGCCTGAACAACCATTGAAATTATTGTGCAAACATTCTTATACAAAAATGAAAAATATCATGAAAAAAATTGTCTGTATGTCTATTTATAGAAACGAAATAACAAGACACCTCATAAAATCAAGAAGATTTCCTTATTAAAAAAATCAATAAGATCCTTTACACATAATCATATAGGAACCTACTAAAATCAAGAAGAAAACCTTATTGAAAAAATCAATAAGGCAACCTAATAAAATCAAGAAGAAAACCTTTTTTAAAAAAATCAAAAAGGCAACCTAATAAAATCAATAAGAAATCCCTATAGTTTACCATTTATAAGAAAACCTAATAGAATCAAGAAGATCTTTTCTATGAATTGTTTTTTTGGTGCCAAAAATAACGGAAATTGAGTAAAAAAGTTGTGAATAATAAGATTTCTTCTTGATTTTATGTGTTTTTTTTTCTTGATATAATAAATAAGACTTACCACATAAAAACAATAAGAAATCTCTATGAAAAATCTTCGCTTCTTTCTGCTGGGATACCCCTTAGCCTAAAAACGTTTGATAGAGAAAATCTTATTGATTCTATGAGGCAGTTTTTTTTCTGTGTAGCCGTAATTTTTTTTATATTAGAAAGAGCATATACTTAATTTGAGAACTTCTGCTTGGATAATAAAAATTTTATGCGAAGAAATCGACTTCGAGTGCATAGGCGGTGGGCGTGGCTGATTTTTATGAAACTCGTAATGCATCTTTTTTATTATAGAGAGCATATATACCAAATTTCAAGAATTCTGCTGCTTTTAAGACTACATTGGCTGTGGCCGGTGGGAGTGCTACATATTGATTAAACTCTATTTTTTTTTTTTAATTTCGTCAGTATAAAGTTTGTTGGCAAATTTCAATGATTTACGACCTCAAAGTATACAGAGATGTTCGAAGCCATCCCACTGTGCGGCCTGCTGCTTTTGTAAATGAAAACACGTACATGTTAGATATTTTGTACACACTATTCTTTCTTTACGATGCCTAATTTAACTTAAGTATTTTGTGCTATCTATATTTAAGATTTAAAACTGCAATTCTATCGAATTTGCTGGAATTTCCATTCGTCCTCTCTGGTTGTAAGTTCACAAATATTAGCCACGCCTTCTGTCTTAAAGCTTATGTCGGCTTTAGAATTCTTATATTTTTTAGTATTTAATAATGTAAAAGTTTGTGTATTCAGCCAAATACGAGTATCCCAAAATTAATCGGGGTTTCCTGCATTCTAATAAAAACAAGTTAACTACAAACTATGAATATACGAAACCTGCGGACATTCATATATACCAAATTTACTTCTCTACTTGCGAATATACTACAGAATTGGGGTATTTATGTAGTGAGCTAAATATGACTTAATGATTAACTAAGAAAAGTATGTAAAGGTTATGTAAAAAATCACAAAAAATATAAAATCCCAATCTCAAAAAAAAAAATTTATATAAAACAGCAATACCTGGCCTTAAAGTTTGGAAATTATTTCGGGCATATGGTTACTGCACAAAACGATGTACGAGTATTTCTGAATGTGTGGGATCTCTTGAGGATAGATTTTACTCTCTATGCTTTAACTTTGTTTATAAACAAACGCGTTAATACAAAAATAAGCCTCATCGTTGATTATAATTTTGTGAAAAAACATCGGATCAACTGTCAACTGCTCTAGAGCCTTGCCGACGAAAGAACGATTCATGTAATGATCTCAAGGCATTAATTCTTGAATCAACTGTACCTTAAGCGGGTGTAGGCTAATATCTTTAAGCAAAATTGTCCATGTAGTGAACGGAGAGAACCCCAATTTCTGCAACCGGCGACAAATTTGGATCTTTTTCCACAGCTATAATATTCCACTCAGTATTCACATTGCTTACTAGGGTTGGTGTTATGGCATCATTTAGAGAGTATGTGGTATAACAGTTTCAACAGTTCGACGGATAACTTGTTTAGATGGGCGATTATGTGCGGCATATAAGTCACGAAGTCGTCTATAAGTTGCGTATATTGATGACTGATTTTCAAGATAATTATGGATAATTTGATAGCATTATTTAAGCGTCAATATATTCGATATGATTTTTTTGAGTATACTGATCATAAATGTTATTCAATGAAAGCAATATGACAGTTCGTTTGACAGTGAACTCTTTCACAAGTTCTATGAGGCTTCAAACACAACAATCAAATATCTTAATTAAAGTAAGCTAACACTATGTTTAAATCAAATATAATATGGTTATTACTATCACTACTTGATCACAGATTACTTTCGAAACTATAAGCCTTTTACAGTTTAACTTATGAACTGAATGAGAATTCTTGGTTATATTCAGCAACATCAATTTCAATAAGTAATGTTGACAAAACAATTATATTGTACCCTACATCACTTGAGTCGGTAACATATTATGTACGAGAATTTTTGTAACTTTATGTTAAAAAAAATAGTGGAAAAAATTTAAATCTTGCCATCGTGGACAAGTTTTAAACAATATTGCTCTTCCAACTTATTTAATTTTGCTTTATTGTTCTTAAATTTTCGAACTTTATGGCAACGAATTTTTTAGTACTAAAATTAATTGATCCTAAAGAACACTTATTCTAATCAATTATATTTTATTTTGCATTCACCATTATAGAATGTGTCGTTATTTACTGGTATCTGAATCTTAAACTTTCATCATCAAGTTGCACACCCCTCACCTCTTAATTCCTTATTATTATTATTATTATTATTATTTTTTTTTTGATAAGTGGCGAATTGTAGTTAAAGTGTTTCATGTTGGGTTTTGTGTGTGTTAGAGAAAACGAAAACAACACGATCGTCATTCAATGTCCAAATTTTCTACCGCAAGCGTTTATCTAAGGAAACACTTTTATTGCAGTAACATATTTTTGTTGTCTTTTCAAATACGAACCACATGATATATAACCTCAATCAACAACATTCGCTTATTATTTGCTGTTCCAGTATGAATGCATTCAATAGGCTATGCTGGAGTGATCAGCCATATGGCTGCTTAAATGGGAGATTGTGTTTTTTTTTTGAGGGAAGGTATACTTAATGGGAAATGTAAGATTTTGGAACTTCAATTCTGATGAAAATGAATTTTATTTTTGAATAAAATTGGCTAAATTACAGATTTTTAATATCTCGTCAAATTGGTATTGATAAATCATTCGAAGTCTTTTATATTCTGTGGTATGTTGTTAATACCAGAGAATCCAAACACATGCAATTAAAAACCATACGAATGGTCGTACTAAGATATTTCATCTGCTTGTTGGTATTCCACCATCCAAGTGAGAGTTTGCTTAATTCTTATTCCATTGGAAAATATTTTTTTCATCGTTTGATTCATTTAGCCCAGGAGCTGCACACGCACTATTTTAGTCTTCAGTTAATGCCAATTACGGCTCTAGTGTATCATTCCGCATTTAATTTTTACACTTATGTTCAAATATTGGCTGGAGCAATGATCGTTTAGCATGGCCGCCACCTCCGCCAGCACCACTTTTTGCTAAACATCATCATTGCCACCAGCTAAACTAAATAAAATAATTTTTTATCTTTTTCTCTTAACTTAATGTACAGCCAGACATGTATTCATAGTAAACATCTACACACTTACTTAGTAACTTAGTTAAACAAGCATGTGTCCTTAGTTAATTTTCTTTAGTATGCTTTAATATTGTTTTGCTGCTTTTGCTCTCTTACCAACAGCCAGAGTATGACATTTTATTTATGATTACCAAATTGTAAATTATTAACATGTTTCGCGCAAATTTACAATCAAATGAAACGAAAAAAATACACATATGTATGTTTTTTGGTCACTCTAAATTTTGTTCTTCACAAATTCGTTGCAAGAGTTGGATATTTATGCTAACAATTTATTATTGGAAATTATTCATTCTGATATTACGTTTTATTTATTTATTAGAAATAAATTTTAAAGGATTAACTGCATAGAAATATATGAGTCCATGATAATGAAAGTGCTCCAATTCAGATATTCCTTGTTTCGAGGTATTAAAAATTATTTAATTTAGATATATTAAAAGTATTTTCATATATATTTGGCTGTTTACTTAATCCGAGCAGTCGAATCGTCTAAAAAATATATTTGGAAAGCACTCGATATAAATTTTCTATTTGTGGCGACCGCCTTGTTTGTTTCAAGAGGGGATAAGAAGTATTTTACTCCGTGTTTCCTTAACCTAGACGGTCAAGTGGAGTAGAACATTTATATAAAAAAAATAACTTTGCTGAGTGGTTTTCAAATGTATTTTCTAGACGAGTCGACTGCTTGACTTATGGGAACAGGTGGTGTGTTTCAGCGAATCGAAAACTGTTTAATATTTATTATCTGCCAGTTTATCGAATATAATTAAAATTCTCGTCTGCCTATGTAAATGAAAAGAAGAACAAAGCACTCAATTTTGCTTTTCATTTTCATTATAAATAGGCAAACGGGAATTTTTGATTGCCTTCGATACTTATATAATCGGCCATGTCACAGAGTTCAATACCGTTCGCAATCGCAATTCAATCCACCTCATTTTTGTAGGAGACGGTGTCTAAAAAAGAAAACTAAAATACGGAAATTTGTCAGGTGTGTCCAGACTGTGGGAGGCGGTGGTATGCTGGGGTATGCTCCTGCTAAGGCTTGACATTTTGAGGTTTATTCAATTCCGATTCCGATTCCGAACGGAATTGAACTCTGTGACATGGCCGAATACTTCAAAAATAATACATATGTATAGCTAATTTGCTTCAATAACGTCATAGATCTAAAATTTTAATTGTTCAGTTAATATTGTAATACTGGACAGTTTCCAATCCTGCTTGACAAATTGGCTATTACTTCTGTGGCATTAAGCTTCACAGTCCTTCAAAATATGCTCAGGATCTTTACAAGCTCTTACTCTCACTTTCAAGTCTTTTGAAGTGTTTTCTCACTTTCTAAGATTATTTTTACTTGAGGATACGAGTTTAGTTTTACATCCCAATCACTAGACTTGCAAGCCTAGATCCAGGTGATTGAATTAGAGGTGTTCCCTAATGGTTTTGGTCTTCATCGGTATATCTTGCAGGATTTTAATCCCTTCAATTCCATAAAACGGTGCTGCTCCGACCATTGCTTTGCTAGCTTCTCTTGTGCCCAGCTTTCTGCGTTTTTTGTTTTTGTTCCACTTAAATATGTTTTGGGAGCCAGCACAGCTGTTTTATTTTTACGCTGTATTCCCAAGTTAACTTGAAAGCAAGTATATGAAGTTAATGGCTGCCTTATTGTTATTTTTTTTTAAGAGAAAGTAACACTCAGGCAATGAATGCCTACTACTACTACCATTTGGAGTTACCTTCTTTTAGGAAAGGGATAGGAATAGAGAAGATATGCGGTGAAGGAAGAGAAAGATGAAAGTTTTATTCTTTTACAACCCTGCTTTTTGCAAGCTTTTAGTGAGACAATGTTGCAGCGTCTGTGGTGTCAACGAGGCGTATTAAACTTTTGAAGCTGTCCTTAGTAGCAATTTTTTGGTTTATTTAACTTTGCCGTTGATTCGGCTACACAATGCTGACGTAGGAGGGCGCTCTGATCTTATATTTGGTTTAGTATCCGCTGTAGTTATGCCTTCATCACTCTAAATTTCATCATAATCAATTGATACAAATTTGCACTAAAGCATATCAGGGAAATGCGTGGTGCTGTTATTTAATGAATGTCAGAACCATACACGAACCCAGGACCTTCGGTTTTATAGTCAACGTGCTAACTACTTCAGCTAACACCATCCCTTTACTTACGGACATAACAGCTTTTAAATGGTTGTCTATCCAAGTATATTGAGCTAGAAGGATTTCTGTCGGTACATCTTCCCGGATTTGATGCGATCCAAATCCATAAATCGGTGTTAAGTCGACCATGGGCATATTATCCTGTTTGCTGACCAGTTTGCTTGCATTTCATTTCTTAACACCCCAACATGCCTGGGAACCAAGTGTAGTGCGGCCTTATGCATGACGTTTAGCTGATTAAGCTTAATGCTAGAGGTAAACTAAATAATGGCTTTTTCTTTTCTTAGGACTACCTAATCAATATTAAATTGTTTGCATCTCTCAATGGCATAAACTACCGGTTAAATGAAGGTAGGAGTTTTTCCTAGAGAGTGGTAGTAGTTGGTTGTAAAACTCCCACAACATATCCTCCTGGCGTTGTGGTACTCATACCATCCGTGGGCCACCCCATGATGTCATGTCTAAGGATGTATCCCCATTCCCTTTTTTTTGGGGAGAAAAGTATTAAACATCTCTTCAAAGCTATGATTGATGAATGCATAGAAAGGTTTCGAAAGCAGGAGCTAATGTCTTGCCTGGCATGTTAACTCCCATTGGCAGCTTAGAGAGACCCTACCTGGGCTTCTGCCAGCGATGCTGAAGACTTTTTGCTTGGCAGCAGTTGCTGTCCCAATCTTCTGAGCTGTGAGCTCAAGGATAACTTCTATTACCGCAGTAGAACAAGTCCTCTTTGCTTTTGCTATGCAGATGGAGAGACTTGCTGTTCTTTGTAATTTCTCCAATTAATACCTGGTCGTAGACAGCTTGACCCTATTCAACCGAATAACAGTACCATAAGCGATGATAGGTGTCACTGACATGGTGTATAACCATCTAAAAATTTTAAGTGTGCAATACCATGTTTTTCCTGCTAGGAGAGCTTAAGCGACATATTTTTGAACTTCATTTGTTGACAAAAATTGATTATCTACGGTCATAGATAATAGATTTTCGTTAAAAAAATAAGTTCGAAAATTTTGTTGCTTAAGCTTTTTTTGGCAGTTATGGCACGATATGTATACCATTAGTCGTTAGTTTTTATAGAAGTACATCAACTACAGGTCTCCAGGGACATCCTTTCATCATTTTTGCTGCAAGATATTCCTCCCCAACTTGGGTCTCCCCAGTCCTACTGCCAAGCTTAGCTATGGCAAGGGATGCCATAAATCTTTTCGGTAGCAGTGTCCTACTTACTCATTCAGTCATTACATGATATTTACTAATTTTTGTCCATTATTATGCCACTCTGACTTAGAAAAACAAAAACAACAGGATTGAATTTTTAAAAGCAGATGTGTATGAGTTTAAGACGCCTTTTTCAGACGCAAAGTTTGCTTTCTAAAGTCTTGAGTTTGTAGGAAAGAAGGGAAACAAGGATGGAGTGGGTTTCCCTTCTCTCCTAAAAACTCAAAACTGCAGGATAAACTTTTCGTGTGGAAAAGCCGTCCAAATGTATATTTGATGCGTTCAGAGAATATTGTAACTATGTATGATTCTGGATAATCTTTTATTTCTTTTATAATTAAGGATAAAGTTAATTTTTGCTGAAATCTCAAACGCTATTACGTAAGACTTTGTGCTCAAGGAAATCACCCTTATCGGGTGAAATGTATTCCTTTTCCCTAAAAAATGTTTCCGTTGTTATTGTGTCAGTATGCTATTCTCTAATTTTGTGCCGATAAAGGTGAGTATCTCCATTTTGCCATATTTATCTGTCAATATATTTTAAATCTCCTTCAAATAGTTTTTTTTACTAATTCAATATATTTATAAACTTTCCAAACTGTTTTCAACTTTAAGAAAATTTATTAGATAAATTCAATTTAGTTTTAGTCATGTTCAATACATGATGAACAACAACCACAACAACAAAAACAACAGTGACAGCAGCCAAAAATAGTCACAACCCGTCAAAGTCATCAATTCGCCAAAAACAAAATAGTGACAAACAACAGCAAATAACTTTTATACTCTGTTTCGAAAGAAACTAAATTTATATTGTATAAAAAACGCATCAAAAGACGAAATAAAATAAAAACTAGCAAAAAAAAAAGGAAAACTCTCCTGGACAACACAAACAATACTGTCGCAAATATTAAGGAAAAATAGAATTTGTACATTTTTGATGCCAGAACACACCCAAAGTGTAACGAACACATTATGGAAAGAATCAAACGCCATAGAAATTTATTTTATTTATACCATTTCTGGCATTAACAGAAAAAGAAATAAATAAATAAATGAAAAAGAAACGTATAAAACTATAATAAATGCCGCTAAGCAGGAAAAGGACCGAGGGTGGGGGGGGGCAAGAAATGAAGAAGAAATATAAAGAACTTTTCAAAAAATTATTGAAATGTCACGTAGCAACTTCTCAAATTGCAAAAATCCTGACGTTGTCGTTCAATTTTATGTGCGATTGATAGAAGCAGTGCAGTATTTGTTATTGGCATCAAATAATAAGAGAAGACGTTGAAGCTGTTTCTAAATGCAGAGACGATAACAACAGTGATGGCTAAGATGTTCTTTCGATATGTCTTGGTATTAGTAAGCTTAAGCCAAATAATATTTACGAAATACATGAACAAGAAATAAGCAAACTCGCACACAGGCACACACTCACACTCACACTCACACACTAGACAAAACAAAAAGCCGAGAAGCAAGAAAACAAAATTGTAACCGAAAGTATTATGTAAAAAGAAGTTGAAATAACCCATCAAATATTGTCGTAGAATAAAGTAAAGGATGGAAGGAAAAATTGCAAAAACTGCATTAGTAGGACAAACACGAAGACACCGACCGACCATTGCTTTCTTTGTGGGACTTGCTGGCAAAGCAGCAACTATTGCTGTCACGGAGACCCCACCCCCAACCCTAACAAGAACGTGGCAAATGACAACATGTTCATCAGCTGAAAGTTGAAAAAGAAACTACATAAAATAAATATAAAACTCTTCTTTTTTTTTCACTACTCCACAATGGCTCAAACTCTATCTGCAAAAGTAATGCAGCAAGTTGCATGTCAATATGCCCGCCCCCTTGGCCACATGCATATTCCAATACAAAAATTTGTTTCTATAATTTTTTTTTCACAAATCATCATCATACTGCTACTAACACATCGTAACATCTCATCTGTATATAATTTTTGTAAATTCAGAACCAGCAGAAGAAGAAAAAAGATAAAGAAAAAATAAAACGACCAGCAACAAAAATTGCTTACATATTTCTTGTGGACTTCTTCAATAACGACGACAAAGTTGTCAATCGTCAGATGTCTTTGCTTAGAGCTTACGTCAACTGCAACATTATTAAAGGCCAACAACAAACAAACCCCAGCCATACCACCCACAACACCACCCAACACCTTTGTATTTGAGTGAAACTTTGGTCCTGCTGCTTTCAGTATAAGGAGAGTTGGCGGGTGCTGGGCAAGAAAACAGGGAGGGGGCACTGAATGTTTCACAGTTGTAAAAATTCATATCAAATACTAATTTTTGCTTAAAAGGAGATGTCATCTTGAAGACATACAGTGGGACTATATGAAGAAAATTTTGATAACTACACCTGCAAACAGTTTTCGATTTAAAATCGTTTGGACATTTATTTCGATTTAATGCTGGTTTTGCTTAAAATTTATTTCCATTTCCTTTCTCGTTTTGTTGCAGGATAATGTAAAAAAAGATGTGGAAAACGACAATGGCAAAATTGTTGTAAACTTAGAGATGGTAAAATTTAGCTTTCATTACCAAAAAGATTTCAACAAATTGAAATACGATGAATCAAAACAATTCACATATTACATTTGCAATAGAAGTTGCGCATATGTGACTTTCTCCGAGAAAAGGGTTCTAGTGTGTGAAAATGAAGTTTTGAAAAAAGCGCATTTAAAAAATAAAATTTTAATGTTTTTCTCATTTTTATCGATTTTGACATACACCCGTTTTTTGACACACTAGGTCCCTTTTCTCGGAAAAGGTCACATATAAAGCAGGAATATGCATCAACTGACACCATGCACAGTGGAGCAAAGACAAAAGAACGCTGATGATAATTTGATCATTATTACTGAACAAAAAACACCAAAGTTATGCTGACAAACACTTAGTAAAACGGAACAACTAGCTGTATTCGAAGGCCACTACACCTTCATCATCAGCGTTCTTTGTGTTTTGTCCACTGTGTGTGGTGTCAGTTGATGTTGTGACGATAAAAGTCACTGTGAGACTCGTATTTCCCTTTTGGGATTAATGAAATAATGATTGAACATTTATTTACTTTTATTAGTACTACAGAATAGCAGAATAGCAGTTTGAATTTAATGGATTTTAGTTTAAAGATCCCTATTGAGCACTACCAACATTAATTCATAGAACATCGACTGAACATCACTCGCCTAACATAGCTAACATATGCTTTTTTTAGGACCAGCACTCAGGGGATAACCCCTAATCATGCAATGCATTGTGCTAGAACAAGGAAAATAGGTAATATATATATTTGATTTAAACTTTCTCACGCTCGTAGTGACAGGAAAGACCTCCGCAGGTAGTTGATTCCACATACGTACAGTTTGGCTAAAAAATGGAATTCTCTCTGTAATGCGTAGTGCGATTTATTGGCCAATCGACCACAAAGGGATGTGCTCTGAATGAGGCACGTGTTGTACGTATAAATGTGAGGGTCTCAGAAACAAGTTCCCTAATTTCATTAGAACACATTCCGTTGTAGTAACGATAGAACAATGAAATGCACCCCACATTGCGTCGATGCTACAATGAATCAATAAAATTGGATATCCTACTGTCACCGATGAGCTTTTCGCCCTCTCATGTACGCTGTCGAGCAGCCCCAAGATAGACTTTGAAGCGCTGGCCCATACATGAGAACTTTATTCCATTTTCGGTCGGATATAAGTGGCATAAATAGTAAGGAGATCAGATGGGGTGACATATCGTTTGCACCGTTTCAAAAAGCCGAGGCACTTGGATGCTTATTCTGCAATTTGCAAAATGTTTTCAGTCCATCGAACATCACACTGTATTTTCATGCCAAGAACATCAAGAGCATCTGATTCCTCCCATAGTTACAGAGGCAGCAGCATTTTCGGTCATATGTAACCATGCAGCATTGGGTCTTACGGGCGTTAAAGTCGACCCTGTTCGCAGGACCCCATTCAGAAACTTTTGCTTAATCATGGTTTAAAGTCTCATTCATTGTTTGTCGCATAGGCTCAACCTGCGGCAGTCTAGGTCTATTGCTGAATGAGACTGACTGACAAATGCTACTGTCGTCCGTGAAAGAATAGATAGGGTTGAAAGTTTTACAGAGAAAGATAAGAAATAGAGTTGGTGAAAGGACGGAACCTTGCGGTACCCCTGAATTTAACTTGAACTCATTTGATGAGATCCCATCTTTAACATCGAGAGAAGTATCACCGACACCAAGGGCAATACATTTTGATAAAAATCCACCATGCCACACTTTATCAAACGCCTTGGAAATATCTAAAGCCACCACCTTACTCTTAATATCAAAACATCAGCACTGAGCAGAGAGATCAATGAATGTTATAGCAGAGCAGTATAAAAGGAGTGCTCGTACATGAAAGAAGGGCTCTGTTTGGTGCGGGCCATGTTTAGGTAAGGTGGTTTATCATGGAGGTTTTACCACTGTGATAAACTACTAGTTATAAGGAATTAGTAGAGATTTACTACGGTGGTTTTACTGCGGTGGTAAATCTACTATAGGAAAGTTCAAGTGTAGGAATTGGGGGATATTTAATACGTTGATTTTACCGCGGCAGTAAATGAATTATAGGAGAATTAAAGGACATTTACTACGGTAGTAAATAAATTGTGGAAAAGTT
Source organism: Tachina lurida (assembly GCA_944452675.1). NCBI lineage: Eukaryota > Metazoa > Arthropoda > Insecta > Diptera > Tachinidae > Tachina > Tachina lurida. The sequence continues at coordinate 30,153,575 of OX101753.1, read as the reverse complement.
CCAGCGAGGAACTGGTAGATGTTTATCACCGAGGTTTTACCACGATGATAAACTATTAGCAAATCTATTGTAGGGAAATTCCAGTGTAGGGAATAAAGGATATTTAGTACGGTGGTTATACCGTGGTAGTAAACCTGTTGTAGGGAAATTCCAGTGAGGAATTAAGCAGGAGTGCAAGCAGGCTGAGGATAGTTTGTGGCTTCTGGTAAAGTAGGCTGTCTTACTACGGTGGTTTTACCGCGGTAGTGAACAAACGGTATCAGGATATTGTTTAAAGAGCTGTGAAGTCAGCAAAGATTTATTTCCAGTAAGGGACTGTAAAATATTTGCGTCAGGATATCATTTAATAAGATTTAAGTAGATATAATGATTTCTATTTTAATAACAAAAATTACTATAAGAAAAAGTGTGTGTGTGTTATCTCTTCTCCAGGTCCTAAGCAAATAAATAATTTGCGACACGACCCTGGACACCGGTGAGTTTACCCCAGCAAAAGAAAAAATCGTAATGATGTTGTTGAACAAGATCCTCACTTATGGCCTTGTAGCGAGGTAAGGGTGACCTGGTACATGTGCCAGGGATTTCGCAGAACAATAACTTTTCAAGATGCAACGGTTATTCGAAAAGGCGCGCAATATGTGTGTGTCCTTTTCCATAGTTTGTAGTTTAAACTCATATTTAAACTCTTGCATTTTGATGATTTATTTTTTTGTTCCTCAGGTTTATTTCGAACACCTTGACGACATAAGCTGCAAACATTTTTTGCAGTTGGCAAGGGGGCTTATGTCTATAGAAAGTTATAAAAATGTATGCCTTACTGAAATAAGTTTCCATCAGTTGTGTGATAAAAAATTTCAAGAGATTTTAAGAAGTTTTACATCAATTGTTACACTGTAGCCACACATACGGATGGGTTGCAGCAACATAAAAGCATTTACTATTTCTACACTTTATTTTCATGACTTTCATTTCTCTCTACCCATATACTATATAGACATATATATATATATATATATATATATATATACACTATATAGACATATATATATATATATATATATATATATATATATATATATATATATATATATATATATATATATATATATATATATATATGTATATATAAAGATGTTTTTTAATCCATCCAGTGCACATTTCAGTAACACGATTGATGGCTTCCAGGACACAATATTTACAAGTTTTGCTTATGCAATGCCATTGACAGCCAAAGAAGCAATGGCATCACCAGTCAGTCACCAGAGCAGTTACAACTTTTAACTACTACAAGAACAACAATAACAACAACGAAAATAAAAGTATAAAATATAAGAAAAATTTCTTTTAAAGCAAAACTACAGCAAGAAAACAAAAACAACAAGTTAATGTCAAGGATTAGTTTGATGATATACGCGTTTATTCAGTTGCTTTTTGCTCTATCCCCTTCCCAACAATATATTATTTTGTTTATAGTTCTATTCACTATGTGTGTGTCCGTCCTCATGTATGATTATTTTGTCTGCTTTGCAAAAGTGTAAAAAGATGTGTCCTAAATGTATATTTCAAGTATATTTTATATTCATGTTGTTGCAGTCTTAATATTTTTATTTTTATTTTATTTTTTTCTATTTCTTGTTCGTTTTTTCGGTCAATCAATAAGAAAGAAGCCATGAGTATGTGATTGACAATTTAGTTTAAAAACTTCATCAATATGGTTGTTTTCGTCTTTTGGTTTTCATCTTTGGCCACCACCACCACCAGCGAGCGAGAGCATCGTTATTTTTGTAACTGGAAGTAAACACATCATTTTTCTATTGATTGTTTTCCTTCTGTGTGATATTTTCGTTTCGTTAGGGATTAAATACTGAATGTGTTCCATTTTTTTTACTTTTTATTTATTTTTTTTTGTGTGGTGCAAAATGTCTCTGAATTTAAGAAAAATTTATTCAAGTTTTGCTACCATTCATATAATGTTATGGAGATGCTGATTCAAACTTCTCACCAGAGTCCTTATAAAAACACTAGTTATTGAAATTTTTATTTATTTATTAAAATATTTATAGTACTATTGCTAATGTTTATGTATATGAAATGTCCATTACATCAAATCAGTTCCAATACTTTCTTTTTTTTCCACATAAAGCGCTCTATTTTGCATAAAGGTGTTTTAAATTTTATTGCCACAAGCCTTTAGATGCAGTTAACTGATGGATACATGTGCACTTGCCTGATGTTAAATGATATCTGTGGCAAAAAGGAAAAAGTGCTTAAGTCGAGATAAGCTGATTTCGAGTTAATAGTACCGCCGTAGTCTGCATATTTGAAAGTACATCCGGACAAAATCTCAGTTTATTTGTGCGATTTTTCAAGAAGTTATAGCAAAATGAATTTCGGCTTATCTTTTTTAGATTTCTTATATGATTTGGAATAATAGCTTAATTTAGGTTATACTTTGGTATATTTGAACTTCAGTGTATTATTTACAGTGCGTAGAACGATGTTTGCTTAAAAAACTAAAGGTTAGCAGAGAATTTCCCAATTTAACTGAAAAAGGAATAAATTTCTAAAAATCGACTTGAACGCTTAAAAGAACTCTCCTGCAAAACCGTCAAATATGACTTAAGCACTTTTTCCTTATTGGCACAGATATATTGTCAGCTTAAAGTGTAAACCTGCTAACTCACTTCAACAAAATTAAACGGGGGGAAAAATAATTTTAACATTTTCTATACATAGCTGAAGAAATTAGCCTAATAAAGGGTGTTTTTTATATAGTGACACAAGTTTCCATCACAATAAAACAAGGAAATATATTTTTAATATCAATCAAACGGGCTTTTTATAAGAGAAGTAACATTCAAACAATGAATGCCTACTACTATTGGTGTTACCTTCTTTTGGAAAGAAATAGTGATAGAGAAGACAGGTGAAGAAAGAGATAGAGGAAAGCTTCATTCTTTTACAACTCTGGTTATTTGCAGGTTTTGTTTTTTTTAATAATGCAGTGTTAAATGAGGCGTATTAAATTTTTTGAAGTTGTGTTTAGTAGTTATTTTATTAGTTATTTTTCTTCGTCGATGATTCTGCTACACAACGAAGATACTATTGAATGTTGTAACATTAGGATTAGTATCTGCTGAAGTCGGTATAGTTCAGTGACCAGTGACTATGCCTTCATCACTTGAACTTTTCTACAACAACTGATACAAAGGGACACTAGTGCACATCAGAAAAATGCTGGTGTTGGTTATTTAATGACTGCTGGATAGCTTGGTCGAACCCAGGACCTACGATTTTGTAGTCCACGTGCTAACTACTTAAGCCAACGCCACCCTCAAAAAGGAAAGAAAATTTTATGAAATAAATGTTTAAATATGATTTCCGATATATGGCTGCCACGACTGGTGCTTAGAAAGTGCAATCTGTAACACCAATTTTCAACAACTTTTCGCAGCATTTGCGGCTGTATTTCACCGATAACTCTTCTAATGTTGATTTCCAGGTATTCAATTGTTTGTGATGATTCGACGTAGCCAAGTGACTATAATACCAAAGAAAATAATCGAATGGAGTTAAATCACACGATCTTGGTGGCCAATTATTTGGTCCATTGCGTGAAATTATTTTTTCATCAAAAGTTTTTTTGACTAAATCAATTGTAGCGCCCGCTGTGTGGCATGTAGCTCCGTCCTGTTGGAACCATCTATGAGCAAAATTAATGCCACGTAATTGAGGTAAGAAAAAAATTCGAATCATGCTCCTATACCGTTCAACATTGACAGTAACATTCTGACCATCATCGTTTTTGAAGAAATATGGCCCAATGACTCCACCAGCCCATAAAGTGCACCAACCAGTAATTTTCTGTGGATGTAATGGTGTTTCGACAAAAGCTTGTGGATTCTCTTCACTCCAAATGCTACAATTCTGCTGATTTACGTACCCATTCAACTAGAAATGCACTTCATCGGAAAATGAAATTTTTAAATTTTTTTCAAATTTTAAAACTTTCAACAATTTGAACGCGTTGCTCTGGTGTAACGTAGTGATGCCAACTCAAAGCTGTTACACTTAAAAAAACACCCTTTATATACGTAGTTAACCCATGAACTAATTGCGCTGAAAACAAGCAATGGAAATGCTGCTGATATTGTCTAGACATTGTGGGCACATTCTGGTAAACTTGTGTGAAATGTATAAAATTTCATAGCAAACTAAACAAAAAGCAACTATCAGCTGTTAACTGGATGCTTCAATAAAGCAGTGATGCCAACTCAAAGTTGTGACACTCTGAAAAAAACAACCTTTACATTAAGTTTTTTCGATATGTAGAGTTTCAAATTAAAATAAATATTTTGGGCAGTCGATGCGGCGCACAGTGTCGTGAGTTCATATAACGAGCGGCCAAAAATAGAAGGGGTTATCGTAAAGAAATGAAATTTGGAACACGCGCTTTAATTGGTAGAATATAATCACACATAAAATTTGGCCATTTAATTTTCAAGGTTTCGTGTCCTTCCATTTATATCCTGAAATAAAAAATTACCATAACAGAGAGAAAAATAATTGTAACTCAATGAAATTGTGTATAGACACTAATTTTAACATATTTAATGCTTCGTAAAAATTTCGGTCAATTCACAGAAAGGATACGAATGCCTCAAAAGTGTCCTTTTTCAAAAATGTGAAACAAAAAAATTTTCTTCACTTATAGTGAGTTAAATGTTTAACTAGACGCAATATAGAGAATAGACACCTACAATTTGACCATTTAAATTTAAAGCAGTAATGTCCTTCCCAAATGTCCTGGAAGTAAATAATATACTGAAAATATACAAATTATAACTTGAAAAATATTGTAAAAATAAATTTTTAGGGGGAAAAAGTGGACAAGAATACAAAAATTTGCAATCTAGTTACTTGTAGAAATATAATGTGTAAGTATGAAAAATATGTTTTTATAGATTTTTTTTATAGACCACTTAACTGCTACTGTTTTCATCCACAGATGTTTTTATTTCCATTTACATTATAAGCAACGACACATAGCATATGAGTTACAAAATATATATAGAAAAAATATATTGTAACCACAATATTCCCCTTATGTTTTATTGGAAGTTGTAGTGCAATATCTAAAAAAAATTCAATTAACCTGTTAAAGTTTGCATGTGTCTGTACCATATTTTCAAATAGTTGAATACTGGCTTAAACCCGTTGCATTTGAATCGTCAAAACTCTTTAAAAATTAACTTTTTTTTTAAATTCCTTTTTATTTTACTTAATTAGAATATTGCACATGCAACAAAGTAATTTGTTCGTTTTAGTTTAAAACTATTTTTTTTCATTTTTGGCCACCTTCGCGACAGTGTGCGACGCCTTTTTCTCAGTCGGAACAAAGACAATTGTCATTATTCTAATCCTGATCTCGAAATCAAACTGAAAATCAATAGGTATAGTTTTTATTTGAATAAATGGTTTATATGCCGTTTAGATACCAAGCTAATTTTTTTGCTATTCGTATGGTATTTAATATATACGGGTATGTTCTGTATTCCATGTGAAATTAAATCATTCAGAGTTGCCATAATAGCATGGTTCTTAATTTCCAATAACACTTCTATGGCAATTTCGCATGTTTTAATTTCACGTACAACACAGATCATAATAAATATAAATAAAAATTATTGCAATTAGAAAAATATTTTGGCACAATTTATTTGACCTAAAATTACAAATTTTGGAAATTGTTGGTACAATTTTAAAATTCTCAATCCCATATTTTGATCCTAGAGTAAAGAACAAATGTTTTGCTTTCGTCGTAGTCCAATTCCAAATACGCCAACTATGATAAGAGGATATAAAATGACACTGAAACAAATATAATTTCTGCTCAGAATGGCTATCAGTAAACTGTGACGGGTGTGACTTTACAAATCTCAGTTTTTACAGAATTATTACTTTTGGGATGCATTCTGTAAAATTTCTTGCACAACGTACTCAATATTTTTGATGTAGTATATTGTTCAAAAGCTTTGCGATTGTCTTGAGTGCTTACGGCCGTATCTAAAAAAAAATTATTTGAACTTTAAGTGTTTTTTTTTGGCAAAATTTCTATGGAAATTGTGTTTTAACGTACACTTCAAACTCAAATAATTTTTTTTTGATACGGCTGTTAGTGCCTAAGAACAATGTATGAAAAACTTTTAAGATAATGTATCGGGTGTGACCTAGAGTAAAAACTCAAAAAGTTTGAAGAAATGAATTTTTTTATTGACCTAATTTATATAAGCAATACAAAGGTAAACTAAGAGGAAAATAATCACCATTATTCCAGTTGTCGACATCGACGTCACTTTAACACAATACCAAAAAATGGGGACTTGCGTACCCGTCGTCGAAAACAAGCGACTCCTGTCGACAGGTTTATGCTATTTTTTACACCTTAGGGAACGGAAATAGACTGTCAGTAGCACAAAATGGTGCTCGAGATCGAGTAGATAAACAAACTTCAATTCTAAGATATCGTGACTAAGGGTGAATAAGAATTTAACTTTTTCGCTATTCACACGATCATAGACAACAGAATACAGATAAATAACTTTAAAAAAATTAAGTAACTATAAAAATTAATTGATAGAAAAATGTTCTACAGTGGCCATCCACATGCTGAAACAAAATAGACGAGAAATGTGAAGGTTCAGCATTTGATATTTTAGAGAAATTTTAAAACATGAAGATGATAAATTTTATTAGGATTTTTCATCTTATATTCCTTAGTTTTAGTTTAATATATTTTGCTCATATTCAAGTTTAAGATGTCCAAGCAACGATTCTTGATGTTACGTATGAAATAGTTTAAAAATTTTAGGAAAAATACGTGGGCGTATATGAAAGTTATTTAAATTTGAAACAACATCTTGTGCGAATCAATGTCATTAATTTTTTCAAACAAAACATAAGGTCCAGCATGTAATTTGCGTCAAAATGTGATTTTTTTAATTGCAATGGATTCTGTATGGTCTGTTTTGGATTGCGGCAATTTTGTTTATTAACAACCCGTTAAGTGAAAAATTTTTTTCATCGCTGAACACAATTTTGTGATAAAACCTCGGATCTGTTTTCAACCGGTAAGAAATTCATCATATATGAAGCGTTTAAGATACTTATCGTAAATATCAAAATATCTGGCCAGTATGACAGTCCGTTGCCAATTAACCTTTTTGAGGTGTTATATCAAAACTTTCATAAAAATCATGACGAAAAAACTTTTGAAATACAAAGATGTATTATTTATTGGATATTTTTTTTACCAATATAAGTTATTACTTTAAATGGGTTTTCTTTTTTTCAAATATATTCATTGTTAGATCGAATTAACCTAAAGGACTAAAGGAAAAGGGTAGAGAACTGAGCAATCCAGCAGGGTTAAAAAATTCTTGAAAATGTTTTAATTGCTTGCGAATAAGTGTTATGAATTTTTGTTGTTAAGTATACGTCAAATATAATTTCAACGCGTATACGCAATATATAATTATACATACTGCATATTGCTTATACGCCTTACAAACACATACGATAACAATAATATTACTTTTCAATATACAGTATAACCTCGATAATAGTACAGACAGTTAAAACATATGTGATTTCCGAAATATTCAAATGTCCGATTTTCCGCAATAGGAAAAAATATTTAAGAAAACTTTTTAAAAGGATAAACTAACTCATATTAATTTACAAGAAATTCACTTTAAAATAAAAATAATTTATATTGTACATTAAAGTGGTTCGCCTTCCATAAAAAAAAAGTTGTGCCAGTCACACCCTAGGATTAAAGATAATCGTGTGTGTTCTGGCTTTCACATCGTTTTCACATGTTTTCTTGCGAGTTCGGATGTTAAAACGCATGCTACGCCTGTTTAAGTTGAAACTTAGAAAATAAAAATCAATAGTGTGTGTTCTAGAATCCGAATTTAGATGAACCCAATTTAAAAATTTACGATTTCAAACTTTTAGATTTTTTCGTTTTCACTTTTGAGAAAAACCTCGTATTCTTTTCACTTGTTAACAGGCTTGTGAAAAGAATACGAGTTTTTTGCTCAAAAGTGAAAACGAAAAAATCTAAAAGTTTGAAATCGTCCATTTCCAAATTGATTTCTTCTAAATTCGGATGCTAGAACACACACTATAAATTTTTATTTTCTAAATTTCAACTTAAACCGGCGTAGCATGTGTTTTAGCATCCGAACTCACAAGAAAACATGTGAAAACGATGTGGAAGCCAGAACATACACGAATGTAAAAACAATTACAAAAATATATATTTTTTTATTTTTTTGCCACGCCTTTTAGTATTTTCTTCACTGTGTAGCCATTTTTAGTCCGATCGTAACATTTTGTATACCGGTGTTCATGGCTCTCTAAGGGCTACATTTCCGTTTTTATTAGTTTTTTAATGCCACTTCATATTCTAGTCATTGATTCAAAATGACAGAAATGTAGCCCTTACAGCGCCATGAACACCAGTATGCAAAATGTTATGATCGGACTAAAAATAGCGACACAGCGAACAAAATACTAAAAGGACGCTATTTGTAGGCGTGGCAAAAAATAAAAAAATATATTTTTGGAATTGTTTTACATTATTTTTAATCCTAGGGGGTGACTGGCACAACTTTTTTTCGACCCACTCTATTGTACACATAGCTGTTAAGTAATGATTACTAATTTGATTACTTTGTTTTTAAAGGTGGAGTAATGATTCAATTACGATTATATTCAGTTTCGCACGATTATTAATTGATTACGATTACTTATAATCGAAAAGTAATCTGAATGACTTAAGATTACTAAAAATAATTAAAAAGAATCAAAAGTAATCAAAAAATAATCCGATTACTTCTAACGCTTACTTTTGATTATTTTTGATTATTTATTATGAAGAATCAAAAGTAATCTTTGAAAGTAGTCGGATTACTTTTTGATTACTTTTGATTCTCTTTGATTATTTTTAGTAATTTTAAGTAATTCAGATTACTTTTCGATTATTAGTAATAGTAATCAATTATTTATCAGGAATTCTTTTGAGGGCAATTATATAATCATTACAATTCCTTTTAAAATGTTATCTAATTGATTACTAATTGTAATCGAAATTTAACAGCTTTGATTTTACATATGTAAAGGGTGGGCAAATTTGAGACTAGGAAGTAAATTGGCTTAAAAACACATTTTTTTTCGATAGATTCAGTTTTATTGATGTCAAAAAGAAATATGGGAATTAATAATGTAAAGTGATGTAAGGCAAATGCTCACCTCTGGTATGTCTGCACAAAATTCTTGAACCACAATTTGCAACAAAGCTTCGGTGATCTCGTCAATGCAGCACTGAATTTAATTTTTTAAAGCGTCGTTGTTTCTGGTCTGTTCAAGTAAACCCGGCCTTCATATTAAAATTCCCAAATTTCACAATAAAAATTCTTTGTTTAAGAGTGTAGCGTTTTGTGGTTAAAATGTTCCAACTTTTCACTAAATAAATGTCAAAGGATGACAGCTGAATTCTCGATATTCATCATTTGACAGCCAATTTACTTCATAACCTTACATTTGCCCACCCTTTACTTCGTGGGAGTTATTTCATGTCTCTGGGGACTTACAGCCTGTTTTTCGAAAACATAAGCCCTTTCGTTTTTATGTTTCATTTATAAACGATAACGTTTAAAATTTGATTTTTATAAAACATTTTCTAAAGCTTTAGTTTTGACATAAAAAGAGCTTTTTAGTTATAACCAAAAATATAAACTCAAAAAATTATTACAGTGAAAGAATAAAAAAAATAAAATCTATTAAAGAAATTCGATGAAAAATTTTAAATAAAATTCATTTTAAATTTATTTTAAATTTTATGAAAAAGTCATTCATATTTTCTCGTTAATTTAATTTTTTTGTAACTTAAAGAAAAAAAATATGTAGACCGATTATTAATTAATTTTACATAAGAAATTTTATGAGTGTGTAAAACTGAAAGCTCTTTTGTTGTGACTCACATGAAAATTAATAAATGCTATCAAAACGTAAACATGATTTCATTCGTTATTTTAACGAACGTATACACTTATTCATTTTCGAAAAACAGGCTGTTATTTCATTAAAGTCTAATTAATTTTTATTGCGACTCATTTAATTGGGACTTATTTTTTGGGAAATATAAATTTTTTCGGGACTTATTTCATTGGGAATTATTGCGTTTTTATTTAAATTAGTACCAATTATTGGGAGTTATTTAATTTTATTAACTGGAAGCTATTTATTTATTTTTTTTTGTTTCGGACTTATTTCATTTTGGTTGGGAGTTATTTCGTTGTAAGTTATTTTTATTTTAATGGTTTTATTATTTATTTCTTTACTTGCAAAAAATGTTCACCTTTCATTAATGCCTATTTAAATAATTTTAAATTATCCTACTTGCGTTGTTCACACTACCACTCCTCTAAATTATTTCATTTGAGATGTTTCTCTTAACTACTAGTCAAACTAAAAGACGAAGAAATTTCATTGCTATAAAAGCTTATATGCTTGTATGTTCTTATGTTGAAACTTAGCTTATAAAACACTCTTACACCCAACTCCCTTTATCAAGTAATAACAACAAATCCATAAGACTGTCTGTTAGATGTCAATCAAATACAATACAATGACATTAGACCATACATGTAGGAATAAACAAGAACATAAAAAACACACATGAACAAAAACTTCACACAAATTTATTAATATACATACATACACATATATTTTTTATAACAAACTCACACAAATCTTAAAGTCAGACTAAGAAGGACAATAAGAAAACGGTGCTATGTGTTAGCCAAAAATAAAAAATATGGGTGATAGTGGCAAAGGGTTAAAGGGGATTGTTAAATTTAACTAACAAAAAATGCATAACATGAGATTGGATTTGAAATAATTTCATTTTATAAATAAATTTTTTCATTGTTTTTAGGTTTTATCAAAAATTTACTTCCAGAACTTTTTAGAGCAATAAGTTGATACCTTAAGTTGACAGCCAAAAAATAAAATTTTGTAAAAAAAAACACTTTAAATTTTTTTTTGGAATTTTTAAAGAACAGTGAAAATATAAACGGTTCTCCAATAAAAGGTATAATCTTTATATGTAAAATAAAACAAAAATATTTTAACTTGCTGTGACAGGGGTTACCTTCGGGCTAAATATGGTCAATCCAAAATGTAAATAAAACAAAACTAATTTATTTTATTTTCAAACACCCAACGTTTCGTTTGTTTCATTCAAACTTCTTCAGGGGTATATTTTTGTTCATAAAATCTAGCAACAAACAATAGTTAATTAGATCTGAGTTCAATATTTAATAGTAATTAATTTTTGACTTACAATTATTTGATTTACATATTGTCAAAATTATCAGTTATTAATTAAAAATAGAAAAACTGGACTCACGACACAGAATTTGTATAAATAAAAAATAAATAAATAAATAAAAACAATACAACACAAATTTAATTCGTCAATCTTAGCGCTAATATCACAGAACTTCAACTAAATCAAACTATTGCAGCAGAATATTGCAGTTTGGTGTTATCTTTATCTTCCTTTGTGTTCTTTGTATTTTTTGTTGTATTCGCCCCCCCCCCCCCAGTTACAACAACTTAAATTATTTATAATTGGTCATAAAAACGACTTAACTTAAAATAAAACAGATATATTTAAACGGAATTGACGCATGTTTGTGCCCCTGTCGCTGAGTGGTAGCGATGTTAGCTTCTCAGTCCAGAGGTCGTAGGTTCGATTCCCGCCATAGACCCTGGGTGTTTTCCGCAGACAAGCTAATGGCTTCGCGGTTGTGCTGTGTGTTAAAGAGTTAAAGTCAAAGTCAAGTCAGTTCAGCTTGACTTGATCTCGATTTAAAGTCGACTTCAACTCAACTTGATCTCGACTTAAACTGGACTTGATCTCGACTCAAAGTGAACTTCAACTCGACTTGATGTCGTCTTAAATTCGATTTCTAGTCGATTTAATCTCGACTTAACTTAGACTTCAACTTGACTTAATCTCGACTTCAACTTAACTTGATATCGACGTAAATTCAGCTTCAACTCGACCAGTTATCGACTTAAAGTCATCTTGAACTCGACTTAAATTTGACTTCAACTCGACTTCAACTTGACTAAAATTCGACTTCAACTCGACTTAAATTCGACTCCAACTTGATTTGATCTCGACTTAAAGTAGACTTCAACTCGACTTGATCTTGACTTAAGCTCGACTTAAATTCGACTTAAATTTGACCTAATCGTTACTTAAAGTCGACTTCCACTCGACTTAATTTCAACTTAAAGTCGACTTCAACTCTACTTGATCTCGACTTAAACTTAACTAAGAATCGACTTCAAGTCGACTTCAAATCCATTTAAAGTTAACTTCAACTCGACCTAATCTTGACTTCAACTTGACTTGATTTCGACTCAAAGTCGATTTTAACTCTACTTGATCTCTACTTAAGTTCGACTTCAACTCAACTTATTTAGTAAGTAAAAAATTTTGTGTTACCATAATGTTTTGGTACAGAAATCTATTAGTACTAAAAATATTTTGGTTCATCTTCAAAATTTTAAGTTTTCGTTGCGAAATAATAGATATGAGGGGCATTTGTTTTTGAATTAACAACAAAAAATTTAAGTGTTATTACCAGGGAAACCGCAAATATGCAACTGCATGTTTTTTCTTGTGTCACGTATTAATGCGGGGACAAGATATTTATCCGTTTCAGAACTTTTAATGAATTTTGGCATCGATTTGTTAGTGCATATTTTTGCATATTTTATCCTTTAAAGCATGTTTATGCATATATCAGTTTTACACGCATAATTTTAGCATATTTTCGAATTTTTAGAGCATAATTTACACTTTTAGGGCATATTTTGATACTTTATAGAATTTATTTTATTTCAACCCGCTTGGCACCACCATCCTTTAAAAAAAAAACACCCCGTTCCGAAAAAAATTATATGAATTTTTTTTCTCATTAAAATTTTATTTTCGCAATAAAAATTTAAGTTTTAAAGAAAATTTTTTCCCTGCGCTATTTGGGTTAATATGCTTACAAATTAAGAGGTTGGTCCACATTTTTATTTTTACTTTTCGCCATCTAAATCTATGTTCCAATGTTCCATGTAGTGTATACATTTTTTTATATATAACGCAGTTTTACGGACGTTAGTTGCAATACAAATTCAGATGAGACAGATTTTATATGAAAATGTTGTTGAATTTTTGATTAAAAAATATATTTTCATTTACAAATAAACCAATTTATTCTATTTTTAGGAGCATATTTTTTACTTTTAAGTGCATATTTACAAGTTTTTAGTGCATATTGAATGCGCATAAAACACTTTTTTAGAGCATATTTTTGGTTTCCCTGGTTATTACAAACTTAAGAAATTGTAGCATAGTTTCAAGGGCTAGTTAATATTATTTGCTTGTCAAATTTCCTTTATATTCCTTAACATTTTCCACAAATTTAAACAGAGTACTAGGCTTAAAGAAAACCTAAAAGAACTGATTAAAAAAAGTAACAGAAACTACCCAGCAAAAAATTTTCGAAATTTTGTAATGGGTAGTACTCTTTTAATGGCTTACAAAGTAACGAGTGGTACTTATTTATCTAATTATTTTATTTGCATAATAATGACTGTCATAAAATGAATAAAATAAGAACTTATTTATATCACTACGTGAAAGTACTTATTGTAGTACTTTCCAGTAAATAAGGAAATATGTATATCTAGAGAAATTTGTTACAAAATTTTATTCATTTAAAATAAAAAAATTAGAAAATAAAGCAAATTAATTTTGAATAAGTTTAAGCAAAAATTAATCTATATTATTTTGCATATTTGTACGCAAAAAATAACCCATTAAATTTTGAATACTTTTAGGCACTCAGTAATCTATTAACTTTTGTATGTTTGTAGGCAAAAAGTATAGGGTAGCGCATACTTTTTGAACTTCTCAAACAAAAATAATGGGTTATTCAGTCAAATTGTAAGTACTTACGACTGAGGAGTACATACACTTTTTTGCATTCTAGTAGGCAAAGGTTTTTGCTGGGTATTGCAATTGTATACTTAGTTTAAAAAAATTGCAGTACAAACAATTATTCAGAATTTCACTGCAAAAGTATGGTTTAAAAGGAAACAAATAGTGCATTAAAGTAAAAAATTTAAATTGAAAATAATTCGAACCAATTATTTTTTTTGTCGACTTTATGACCTCATTTATAGCATCACAATTTTATGTAATTTATATGTCGCCAAATTCAATGCAATACATACATATGTATATATTTTTCTCGTTACCGATTTTGTGTTTTTTATTTACTTACTTGGAAAAAATATTGTCACATTTCACATTGTCCATAGCTCTTCCATAATTATAAGCAAAAAATAAATAAAATTTTTTATGCCCATATATATGTACATATATATATATATATATATATATATATATATATGTATATGTATATACATACATATGTACATACATAGTATGTGTGAGCTTCCTATGATTTTAAGTGTTTTTTTTTTTTGCGTTATTACTCGTATTACTATAGTCTTTGTTTATTGGTGTGTTATGAGTTGCCCTCTATAGGAAAAAATAATAATAACAATAATAATAATAAATAGCACTAACAGCAACAACAAAAACAATAAATTAATTAATCCGATAGAGACAGTTTAATGTCATTTAATAAAATATTGACATGTACTGACGAACTGACAATGATTGAATAAAACATTTTAACTCCTTCCAATAATAAATAAACTTTTCTATGGGTTTTGTTGTTGCTGTTGTTGTTGTTGTTGTTGCTGTAATATTTTTCTGTTGCCATTGTGTGTGGACGGCCATACAAATTAACCTCTCTTTATCAACAATGTATAATTTTTGTTGCAGTCACCGTAGGTATGTATTAGGGATGCCAAACGGGAAATCTCGATCCCGGAAATCCCGGGATATTCGGGATTTGGCAAATCCCGAATCCCGGGATTTGTAAGATTCAATCCCGGGATTTCTTTTTCGGGATTTCTTAGCAATTTTTATATAAAAAACTTAATAGATTAAAATTTTCGTTGATTTTATGGTATTTTTTTATATTATTTAAAAAGTCCCATACAATTTTATACGTGCAGTTTTAACAATTTAATGACTATTCGTGGCATATTTCTTATAAATTAACAACAAGTGCAAAATAAATTAACTACTTTCTCACGGTTATTTTCATCAAAGGTGATACAATATACAACTAAGAATTATTTTGAAAACGAAAAGAAGCATATGAGCTTTGGAAGGAAAATAACATTTGGAAAATTCAATAAGTTTGACAAATTTATATCGTCTTATTCTATATTATAAGGCCGATTATGAATAACATTCCATGAGAAATTTTGCCCGGGGAATAATTTCAAACAGTAGCATTATTTGCTAAACAAAAAAGATTATAGAAAAGGGAGACATTTCTTGCGGAAATTTATTCATAATTGCAGTGTATAACTCTGTATATCGACTGCTCAACCCTTATCCAATTTTCGGTAACAATTGAGTACTATTGACAGCCCCTTACAATTGAAGTAGCAAATAAAAAGTAGGTTTGACGTAAAAGCGAGAAATATTTACAGAATAATGCGTACTATTATGTCTAAAAAATTGTGAATAGTGTGAATGTATGTTTTTTTAAATTGCAGTTCAAAATTATTTTCGTTAGACCGTTTAGGTCGTTTTTGACACAAACCTATGACCTATTTAAATTACATGGGTTTGATCAAAGGTTTGTATCAAAAACGACCGACTGAATGAGTTCGACTCAATTATAGTTTTATTCGAGTTGCAGAGTAGAAGGACAGCACACTAATAAACCATACTCCTCTTAGCGAACTTAGGACTACATATGTATGTATCTGTTGAACTTGCAGAAAACAACTTATGTATGAATTTAAAATTTTTCAGTAGAACAAAAATACTGTTCAAGTGCTCAGACAAACTTTTAGTGGCATATTCATAAAAAATATTTTAGGCTTATTAAGCGCTTATTTGACGTATTTCTTTGGGAAATTTGTCAAATAAACCTGTAATAAACCTATTTTTTTTATGAATACGGCGGTTAATGTATGTGCCTACAAAAATGTGATCATTAGACGTAATTTATAGAATTTGATTAGAATTGTGTATACATTTCTTTTAATTTTTCGACATGTTCAGCCTTATTATCGTTGTCGTAGTAGTGATGAAATCGATTAAAAAAATAGGCAATGCCTGGTATATGTAACAACCGTAATGGCTACTTGTTGGTCAATCGCATTTAAAAAAACGTTAATAGATATATTTAAAAAAACAATAATGTTTTTGCAGCTTATTTGTATGAAAGTGCATCTAAAATTTTCGTAAATCAACTTAAGCGATAGTGCTAAAAGTCCACAGATATGTACATTCGTTTTGATTTAGATTATAGAAAAACATTTATATTGAAAGCAAAAACAAGATTTTCGGGATCGGGATTTATAAATCCCGAATCCCGGGATTTCCAAAAATCGATCCCGATTGGCATCCCTAGTATGTATGTATGTATATGTGAATGTTTTTGTGTGCACGTGTGAAAGCGTTTATATTTAATAGAAATATCCTGTGACGGCCCTGAAGGAAACCTGGTGTTAAGTGTCCCTAAGTCACCACTTTTGTCGACTATATTGGTGACATTGTCAACATAGCGTCTATTAATATTGTTTTTAATGCGTAGAAAATATTTATTTCAGATACATACAACTATGCTTCTTCTTAATGTTTTATTAGTTTGTTGAAAATAAACTTGACGTCAAGTAAAATTAAAGTTCCATATTTATAAAAAAAAATAAAATGCATTTGAAATCCATTTTAAGAAAATTTTTTATGAAAAATTCGACATAAAATACATACCAAATTCATTTTAAATTTTACGATAATATGTATGTGTTTATGAAAATTATTTTAAGAAATAAAATTCAAAGTTTAATATAAATAAATGTATTGAACAATAATTAAAAACATAACCCAGTACACCATTTCTGTAACTTGTGAGAAGTTCTCGCATCGAGAAAAATTAAATAATTATATTGGTTGTCCTACTTTATACAGGCTTACTCACATAAAAACTTATATGAACTTACAAAAAATATCAACAAATACAGTTTTTTTCTTACTCAATACAATACATGTGACCTCCGAGAAAAGGGACCTAGTGTTTAAAAAACGGGTGTGTGTCAAAATCGTTAAAAATGAGAAAAACATTATAATTTTATTTTTTAAATTCGTTTTTCTCAAAACTTCATTTTCACACACTAGTTCCCTTTTCTCGGAGAAGGTCACACATATATAATATTATTCTGAGGGTTCCGTTTTGATTTTTCTACAATTGTTACGAAAACCTTTTTCAATATATTTATAATAACTTTTTCAAGCTTGAGGCTTACGTAAGTAAGCTCATTATAATATTTTTCTCAAGCCATTTGGTATACTGGGAATACATAAAAAGAAATAAAAAACAAAAAACAAAATAACAATCCATATTGTTTACAAATAGAAAATGTGAAAACTATAATTGTGGAATTGCAAATTGTGGAAATTTTTTTTTGACTCTGTGGAATATTTTCTGCCATCAGGTAAATATTTGCCACATTTTCAAATCCATACGTAATTGTTTGACTTTACTAATTCCGTGAAGCATACAATTTTTGATTTACATATTCATATGTATTTAATAGAAATTACAAACAACTTCCTAAAGGTGGTGACATCTTCTATAGTGAATCAGTACAGTTTGACTACAGACATTAACCACAGTGTGGTAAAATCTTACTGTTGACATTTTTGCCATATGGTCACACAAGAACTACCTAGTCAGTACTGACGCAGTCTACTGGTAGATTTTTTAAGACAAGCCTGTGTTAAATGTCAATTTTAGGTAGTATTAGTTGTGGTATAATTTGTCAGTAGTACTGGTGACATCGCTAATAGAAAAAGATTATAATTTTACTACTGACATTTCCTGCAGGGTGCCTACACATCTGCATTTGTACGGCTGTGTATCTTGTGTAAGAGTTTGGTATATAAATTGTTGTTTGAGAGCAGTTAAAATCAATTGATAAATTCAATTGATTTAGCGGTTTGTATATTTCACTACAAAAGCATGTGCCTTGCCTGTACACGTTCGTACGTGTTTGAGTATGTCTATTTATGTTTACAGATGTATATATGTATGTTATGGATGTATGCATGTACATATGTATGTACATAAGTGTGCTGTTGGCAAATATTGATGGATTGATGGTAGACATATTGGACGATTCATGACAATAGATTATTTACGATTAAGCTGTTTGTTATGGCATAATAGTTCTGTCTCGTCGTGAACAATTTTTTATCAATTTATCTATTTAGTGTAGAGTAATGCAAACTGATAAATTAGTCATTTAACCCGCTAGTGAGATTCTGTAGCCGATTTGATTAATTTGTAATGTTTTTCTGATAAAAGGAGTTTTAAATAATATGAATATTTTTATAACGCTCATTTAATTCAAAGGTGTCATAATTAAAAAAATTTGTTTTTTTGAGTTGATAATGCAGAATGATTTGTATCTATCTTGTGTAAAAATTTTATAAAAATGGCTAGCAACTCCTGAGAGAAGAATATTTTTTCATTTCTTCATTGAATTTGTATGTACTAGTTTTTTTTTAATTTATTACACGTTTAAAGTAAAGGAGTAACATACTCGTATTAAATTTAGTAATGACTTTCATTTAATAAACATAATTTTCTAATTCATACAACGCATATACATACATAAAGTTTATTTAGTCAAACAACGTCATAACCAAAAAAACTAGCCAAAAAACGAGTTTTAAAATTTTTAATTTATAAAAAAAGGAAATTTTATTTTGCTTTCAAGAGTTGAGTAAACAACAATGGGATAATTCAGCATCATAATGACGTTCTTTGAGTAAATAGCAGAATGAATTTCTTCTTAAAGAAAATCGAGCGAAATATCTGAGCGTTTTCCCAAATAGCAAGTTTTCATGGAAAATTACACAGAGAAAAAACTGCCTCATAGAATCAAGAATATTTTCTCTATGAACCGTTTTTAGGCTAAGGGGTATCCCAGCAGAAAGAAGCGAAGATTTTTTCATAGAGATTACTTATTGTTCTTATGTGGTAAATCTTGTTAATTTTATCAAGAAGAAAACCACATAAATTCAAGAAGAAATCTTATTATTCACAACTATTTTTACTCAATTTCCGTTATTGTTGGCACTAAAAAAAACAATCCATAGAGAAAAACTTCATGATTCTATTAGGTTTTCTTATAAATTGTAAACTATAGGCATTTCTTACCGATTTTATTAGGTTGTCTTCTTGATTTTTTTAAAAAAGTTTTCTTCTGCAATTTATTAGGTTGCCTTATTGATTTTTTCAATAAGGTTTTGTTCTTGATTTTATTAGGTTCCTATATGATTATGTGTAAGCGATCTTATTGATTTTTTTTAATAAGGAAATCTTTTTGATTTTATGAGGTGTGTTGTTATTTCATATCTATAAATAGACATAGAGAAAATTTTTTTCATGATCTCTTTAATTTTTGTATTAGAATGTTTGCACAACAATTTCAATGGTTATTCAGGCTGCTTGTTAGCATATTTGTTAGAGTGCTTGTTCAATACTTGGTGAGTAAGGTAGTCAAGAATATAACCTAATGTGTATGTATGTATGTATGTATGTATAAATAAATAATATCTACAACATAGTACATACATAAATATGTATATGGCATAGAATTTAAATGAAAATACAGAAGTACAGAGAATAAAGACGCAATTTTTTTTTTATTTTTTTATTGAAAAAATCAATAAGATAACCTCATAAAAACTACAAGATTTCTTCTTGATTTTTTCAAAAAGGTTTTCTCTATGAAATTAATAAGATTTCCTTAATGAAAAAAAAAACCATAGAGATTTCTTATTAA
The DNA here is from genome assembly GCA_944452675.1 of Tachina lurida. Lineage (NCBI taxonomy): Eukaryota > Metazoa > Arthropoda > Insecta > Diptera > Tachinidae > Tachina > Tachina lurida. Next base: position 30,133,487 of record OX101753.1, on the reverse strand, counting down.
TTTTGTTCTATTTTATGAGGTATTTAGTAGGCAATGTTTTCTCTGTGTAGCACACAGGAAAGACTAAAGAAAGGGTTCAATGCCTACTACGCATGCAGGAACTCAATAGGATAGATAGTTAACTTAATTTACACACTGGTTGTCAGATTGGTTATTTCCTATGGTTCTGTGGTAAGATAGGAGATTACTTGCTTAGATTCAGAAGTGTGTTTCGGTGTGCATCACAGGTGCTCGGACGAGCACACCACAGGCTACCTTGGACGTCATTCTTCACCTACTTTCTATAGAGGACCTTGTGGTGAGAACGGTGACTAGAAGTCTCCTTAGATTCGTTGCAGCAGGTTTGGTGAGGACATGAATAACAGGTCACCCATCAATCCTAAATGAAATCAGTTTTAGTGATCAGGGATCCTTAACCCCTGGATTTACGGACTATAAGGTCACTCAAATGGAGTTTAATACCCTCACTGGCAATTCCGGATAGGAACTATTGGGTCGAATCCGATAAGCGGACGAGTCAAAAATGGGGGAAGGCACAGCGGATGGTGTCTATATCTAAGGAACGAACATTCGTAGTTTCTTCAGACTGCCGAATGAATACAGCGTTTTCCAAGCTGAGTTCTTGGCGATTATCAGGGCAACGGAACTGGTGGCCAGGAATGTTGAAGTTGAGAAAGTAACCTTCTACGTCGACAACCAGGCAGCGCTAAAAGCTTTGAAGGGACACAATGTTAAATCGAAACTTTTTAGTGACTATAGGAGAGCCCCCAACTTGCTTATGGATAAATATAGTATCAGACTATGTTTGGTTGCTGGACACAGCATTGTTGAGGGAAATGAAATTGCCGATGAGCTGGAAAAAAAGGGTTGGCGTTAGATGAGGAAATATATGACTGATCGGTGAAATTTCCGATAGTTTATTACTACCGGGAAACTCAGTAATTGGGTAGAGATCAGGACCAACTATTCAAGGTGAAGTGGGGAGGGTTGTATATTCTCGAGGGCTATGTGGCTAAAACTTGACTCAGGAAGATACACACTGCTACTGGATATGAAAAGGAAGGCGTTGTTAGTCATGATAGGCGCATTGACTGGTTACTGCTCGGTCAGAGCATCTCATGTAATTTTAAATATTCGGGTAAATGTTTTTTCTTGTCATTATATAGGGTGTTTTTTTAGAGGTATAGAACTTCGAATTGAAGTAAAACACAAGAAAATCGTTTTAATGTCCATCAATTTGGCTTTATTGGAAGGATAATTTTATGCCATTAATGTTTAAATATGATTTCGGGCATGTGGCCGCCGCGGCTGGCTCGAATAATGCCAATTCTACAGGTCCAATTTTCAACCACTTTTTCGAGCATATGGGGCCGTATGTTGGCAATAACGCCACGAATGTTGGCTTCCAAGTCCCCTAACGTTTCTGGTTTGTTGGCGTAGACGAGCGACTTCACATATCCCCAAAGAAAATAATCCAATGGTGTCAAATCACACGATCTTGGTGGCCAATTGACAGGTCCATTCCGCGAAATTATGCGCTCATCGAATGTTTCCTTCAATAAATCGATTGTGACGTGCGCTGTGTGGCATGTAGCGCCGTCTTGTTGGAACCACAACTCATCCACATTCAAAATCTTCCATAAAGTTGATGGACAAAGCTCCAATTGCTGTGCACGGTGGCGAATCGATTCATTCGGGTCCTCTTCAACACTTTGCTCTACAGCGGCAATTGTTTCTTCGGTGCGCACTGTTCGACGTCTCTGCGGATGCGTATTATCACATAGAGTAAACATAGTGCGAAAACGATCCATGGTTAACCGAATTAATTGCTCTGATGGACGATTATGTCGACCATAAAATGGACGGAGCTTGCGGTAAACTTCGCGAACTGAACCATTATTTTCGAAATAAATTTGCACGATTTGCAAGCGTTGTTCTTTTGTCAACCTGTTCATGATGAAATGGCAAACCAAACTAAATATTAATCACTTGACAGCTGACAAAATGGCCGCCAGTTAAAAAAGTGATGCCAACTTAAAGTTCTATACCTCAATAAAAAACACCCTTTAGTATAACAAGTAAATGTCTCATGCAGCCCTTTACTACATGTAGACAAATACGCATAGTGGACTCACTTATGGAATATAAAATTCTGAAAGTAAACGAAAAGATATCAAAAATGTTTTAACTTGTTATTAATTTAAGTGCCAGAGAATATTATTAGTCTTTTGAACTGCCGCCATGATTAAGAGTGGTTTCCGACTACCCAGTTGACCAAGACTTTCGTTATTGATATCGATTTCGAATATGTCTTGAATATTTATCGTGTAAAACTATCGAGAGTGACACTCAAAAATGAATTGAAAAAAGTTCACCTGTCGCTCAGTTTTGTGCCAAAAAACATTCGATTTCGAAGTTTCGCTAGCAATATCAAGTGTGAGAGTTTTGAACTCATTTCAATATTGTGAAAAGGCAGCAAAAAAAGTAAAAATGTAATTTAATATTTTTATTTATTTATTTTAACTTATTTTATTTATTTTTTTAATACGTTAAACTTACGCTGTGGGATTTGAACATGGTACCTCCATTCTAACCCCCTGTTTGTGTAAGACGTTTGAGTTAAAAATCTTGGCGTTTCTGTAATAGATTAAAGAAGAGTTGTACAAGTTTCCTTTAATCTATTACAAAAACACCAAGATTTCTAACTCAAACGTCTTACACAAACAGGGGGTAACAGACTAGTACACATCCACTAGGCTATCCTATTTTTATTTTTTAACTTACAGTGCTCTCAAGGCTCGCACTCGGTAACTCTAGACTAACAGGCTAGCACACATCCAATCGGCTACCGTCACATATTTGAAAATTTACCAAGAGAAGTTCGAAGTTCGAAGCTTTAGCGAACAATTTTGTTTCGAAATTTCTTCGCTTTAGTGAGTATTAATTTTTATCGAATCTCAGGTCAAGTGGGTAATTGCTTTTGTACATAAGTATATCTGTATGTATGCGTATTATATACCGTACTCATCAGCGTGACCATATTAGCTTATTTTGAGCTAAATTTAGCTTATTTGTTTCAGATTTAGCCTTAAAATTTTCATTTAGCTCTTAGCTTATTTTTTAGCTTTTTTTAAAAACTCATTTAGCTTTTTTAGCCTTTTTTTAGTCTAAATTGCGTGTTCTCTACAAAATATATTAAAAACATAAACAACTTATAAAAATTATAATTTTTTAGCATTGTAAAATAGTTTAAAAAAAATACAAAATGTAAATTATACGACAATTTTATAACAGAAATGGAAAGAAGAAAAATAGTAGATAATGGCAGAATGGTTAGAATTCCAATGGAAAAAGTTAAATTCATATTAGTGGCCGAAACACTTTATGAGTTTTTTGGGTATAAAATTATTTGACTTGAGTTGAACGTTCATTCAGCGGCATCAATTAACTTAAAACAAAAACCTGAAATAGCCTTAAGCATGGATAACACTATGTACCGATTTTCGTCGGGCCACCTCAATAAAGTCATAAGCAGGGAAACCGCAAATATGCAATTGCATGTTTTTTCTTGTACCACGTATTAATGCGGGGACAAGATATTTGTCCGTTTCAGAACTTTTAATGAATTTTGGCATCGATTTGTTAGTGCATATTTTTGCATATTTTACCCTTTAAAGCATGTTTATGCATATATCAGTTTAACACGCATAATTTTAGCATATTTTCGAATTTTTAGAGCATAATTTACGCTTTTAGGGCATATTTTGATACTTTATAGAATTTATTTTATTTCAACACGCTTGGCACCACCATCCTTTAAAAAACACTCTATTCCGAAAAAAAATTTATGAAATTTTTTTTCTAGCAACTCATTAAAATTTCGTTTTCGAAATAAAAATTTAAGTTTTAAAGAAAATTTTTTTCCTGCGCTATCTGGGTTAATATGTTTACAAATTATTTTTAATTTTCGCCATCTAAATCTTTGATCCAATGTTCCATGTAGTGTATAATTTTTTTTTATATATAACGCAGTTTTACGGACGTTAGTTGCAAAACAAATTCAGTTTAGCTATAGGTGATTTACTCTGCCCCGAAAAGACTTTGAAGGAACATTGTAAATGTATGAAAGTTCATTAAGATGGGACAGAATCGATTTCTATTTGAAATTCTAGGCCAATATTTTGTTATTTATTGCAATAAAAATTATAAATAAAAATCTTGTCTTATTTATCCAAAATACAGTTCCAAAGCCTTAATTCTGATATCGTGATCTTTTGAAATTAAAGTTAAATTCTTATGCATCCAATAAAAATTAATTTGTATTATTTGTTTTATAAAAATTTTAATAGTAATTTTGTTTAAACCTGCACTTCAAACCCAGTTATTCTTTGTTAATTATGTTTCCGTTTTTTTGATTATTTATTTTTTTCTTATTTTATATGCAAATGTTGTTGAATTTTTGATTAAAAAATATATTTTCATTTACAAATAACCAATTAATTCTATTTTAAGAGCATATTTTTTGACTTTAAAGTGCATATTTACAAGTTTTTAGTGCATATTGAATGCGCATAAAACACTTTTTTTAGAGCATATTTGTGGTTTCCCTGGGCCCTATTCCACAAAAAACTTATCAACTTTTCACTATGCACTTATAAATTTGCATTTTTTGGCAAAGTGATAAGTGTTTCTGTTCCACAATATACTTTGCAAATTTCACTTTGCACTAAGCATATTTTTGCAAAGACTTTGCTCTCTTTGTAAATTTATTGCACTCTTTGCAAATTATTCGCGCTCTTTGTAAAGTCTTTGCGTTTTCCTGCAAAGTGAGTGTGCAAAGTGTTCCAGAAAACAATTAATCATCTTTGCATTTCTGTTTTATCACTTTTCACTTTGCAGTGCTAATAGAAGTTGTTACAATTACCCGCAAAATGAAAAAAAACTTGCAGTTTTAAATGAAATCCAAGAAAAAAAATTTTTATTTGGTAGTTTTAAAAGCAATAAAGTATTTTTTCTAAAATTATCATAAATACTTACCACTAATTCTTAAAATTTAAAATGAATTTTAAATTTATTTATTTGGGGTAGTATTCAAAAAAAAACTTAATAAAGCTTTGCTATGCAACATTAAGTAAAGTTTTATTCAAAAAACAAATATTATATCAAAATTCTAAAGTAGGCATCTACGTTTGTTAAGACTACTTTGAATTAATATTTCCAAAATATGTATTTTGTACCTCAAATATTTTTGTTCATATAGCACATATTGATTCATGATACATCTGAAAATGAAGCTAGAAGTGTTAGCTCTTATCTTAAATTTATTATTTCTGTTATATTATGGAAAACATCGCCAAATTATCCAACTGATTCGAAATACATAGCAAAATCCATAAAAAAATATTAAAATAAATTCAATTATACAAAAATGTTTTAGTGATGTACATACAGTCAAAACGAATGAAAAAAATCTGGATATTCAAATACTCATTTCATTCGAATAAAATATATTGCCATACTTTTTCTTTGTTCGTCATATTATTTTTACTTTTACTTCATAAAAATGTTTATCTGTTTTCCTTCCATGTCAGAAGCTCATACTTTTTAAATTAGGTTGCTTTACTTCAAGATAATACAAATTTATTTAATAAAATAAAAATTTATTTGAATACTCGAATGAAATTCTATTCGATGTTGTACATCATAAGCCGTGAAGTGGTTGTTGAACATGGTGGAGTTACCAGTATTTATTATTAAATTACAAAATAATTAAAGTTGTCTTTTGAATACAATTTCTTAATAAAGCAATGTTAGCCTTAAAGTGCTTGGTAACTACTATGAACTTTAAAGCTCAATTAAAATATTTTTTTGAATACGATCCTTGAAGTTTTTCATAAAAAAATTTCTTAAAATAGATTTCAAATACATTTTATCTTTTAATGAATATAATCCTTAGATCATATTAAAGTTTATATTTCATTTTGAAGGTTAAAAAATTATATAAACAGGCTGCCTGGGAGGAAGTTTTGAAAAAAGCCCAATCCCTGCAACTGGCGTCGGCCCAAAAAAACATGGATTTATGCGCGGGACGGTTTGTTTGGGCTCTGGAAGAGTCGGACATTGGTAAATAATACACCCTAAATAATAAACCCTAAAAATGCCCCAAAATAAACACCGCTTTTGCAGTGGAAAAAGGAAACAGCAAAAAGATCAATTTTATTCAAAAACTAGGCATTAGGAAAAGTATTGTAGCAAAGAAGTAAGCCTTTCCATTCCGCTCGCATTATTCATATTATTAAGGGCATCATTTTCTCCTTCAGCATTTTCCACATCCAATTCCTCGATTTCACTGTCCTTTTCTTCAATCGGTTGCATGTTTTCACTACTGCTTCCGATGCTACAGGCAATATTGTGTAAGACGGTACAAGCAATAACTAACTTTCCTGCAAACTCAGGTCTCAGTCGCAAATAGTTCAGACATGGGAATCTCTCTTTAAGAATGCCAAAACTATTTTCAATTATGCGCCGTGTTTTTTTGTGGCAACGATTGAAAGCCTCTTCAGCAGGGTTATCGGGATTTCGGCGTAATGGTGGTATCAACCAGTTTTTCAGTCCATAACCACTGTCACCCAAAACAACAGCATCCGGAAATGGTCTCCATCCATTGTCAAATCTTTGACTTACAGCCGAATTTCGTAACACCCTTGAGCCATGAACGCTGCCCGGCCAAATTGCATTTACACTGTAAAATGTGTAGTTTGGCCCGCATATCATCATCACATTTAATGAGTGGTTCCCATGCCGGTCAACATATCCTTCTTCGTGTAATGTAGGCGCATCCATTTTAGTGATTGTACCATCCACGCAACCACATACACAAGGGAATCCGCCCATCATAAAAAACTTTTCAGCAATACCACTGACGTCCTCAGGCCACCGAATTGTGTTTTGAAATAAAACATCTATTATAACGTCAACAACTCTATGGATGGTTCTGCAAACTGTTGATTTTACAACACCATGCATAGTTGCAACTCCATGGCACTGGCAACCATTTCCAAGCCAATGCAAACATATTAGTAGTTGGTTTTCAACCGACAAGGCATGACTGCGCTGTGTGTTGTGCTCTATTTTTTTTCCAATTTTATTTAAAATGAAATCAACTTGATTTTGATTTAAACGAAAGCACTCTTTAAAGTTAAGGTTTTGTAGTCCCGAAAAATTAATTCGGTTATAACCAGTTTTCATTATCGTCGAACAGAAATTCACGTCTTAACATTTTGAAATCTTCACTAATTATAACAATATGAATTTGTAAAGTGATCGTTTACCTTGCAAATTTTTGACAAACTTATCAAAATTTGCTTTGCAAAAATATAATTTACAGTTATTGTGGAACGAAACAGCATAATTATTTGCAAAGTCTTTTCAAATTACACTTTTCAATATTAACTTGAGAGAATATTAACAAGAGAACTTACGTGGAACTTACACTTATCAATTTCAACTTATCACTTATCAAATATTACAGTTATGAGGAACAAAAAGTTTTGCGAATTGATGAAAAATTTGATAAGTGCAAAGTGAAAAGTTGATAAGTTGTTTTGTGGAATAGGGCCCTGGTCATAAGTAAAAAGCCAAAATGGCATTATTACTCAATTAATTCTGGAATAAGTCTATATGGGCTTATTACCAATGCAGTATGGCGCAATTATGTCCTTGTATTTCAAGTAGTCGATAAATTAGAGCAAAATCTTTACTTATGACTTTATTTCACTGATCTGACGAAACTCGGTACATTGCGCAGATAGTGTGATCCATGCTTTACCTTAAATAGCATTAATTCACTTAAAAAGCTTTCGTATTTTAATATAAATGTTTTTACATTTTTAAAAACTTTTTAAGATTATTTTGGGGAAGTTTTTGTTTTGTTCTTCATTAAATCTTAAATATAATAATTAATAAATAATTTCATTAAGCAATTATTCTATATGTATAATAAAAAAATATGTTTGTGTAATATTTAACGTTAGTTTAGCAATAAGAAACTATTGAAAAGTGATCAAAGAAGTGGAAAAAAGTTTAGCTTTATTTTCTAGCCTAAAATGTAACTTTTTAGCTTATTTTAGCTTTTTTTCAAACGTGATTTAGCTTAATATTATTTTAAAATCTGGTCACACTGGTACTCATATGTAACAAGTTTGTTCTCCTTTTTAACAACTGCAATTTATTTCTCTCACTTGCCAAATAAAATATAAAAAAATATGCTTCTTCTTTTTTAATTTTTGTCTATTCTGTATGGAAATGTTTCAAAAAGTATTTTTGTTCTGTTTCAATTCAAATAATGAAATGTTAATTTTGACACGTCATTAATATATTGTCTGCCGTGTAGTAATTAGTTTTGATGGCTTTTGTTGCAAAATTAATTTATTTGACACATCTCTTTTACTTTTGCGTTTTATATTTATTGACTGACATTTATTATGGCAGCAGTAAAACATCAATGCTGCCCTGGTTGGCAAAAAATTACAATTATGTACATATACATACATACATACATATGTACATATGTAGATGTATGCAAGTCTATTCCAGCGGGAACTAGAAGGAGTAAGGATGCCTTCTAGAAGGCCTCTGTATGCCTTATTTTGGATGTAAAAGGCCTGCTCGCTCCATTCTTTACTCATATCTTTTTTACACGCGTTGTCATTGCGGAGCAGGCCTTCTATTCTTGCTTCTTTCGCCAGAGATTCTGGAAGGCCTTCAAATTAATGTATTTTGCTTTTGCTTTGGTAAAAAAACAAAACAAAACATGTTACTCCTTCTATTCTCCCTTCTCATAGAAAGGAGTGTAGAATGTGTATCGTATCTTTTATGCGAAAGAGTCCTTTAATAAGGCCTGCACAAAGAAGGTCTTCTGAGTTTTACTGCTGGAATGGTAAATGTAATAAAAATTAAAGTTAAACACACGTACACAAATGTGTCTGCATTGGTATGTGTGTGAATAATGAAATACACTCATTATCCATAGATCAGATATGGATGGATTTTCATTAAATTGCATAATTTGTAATGTCACAATAGATAATTGAAGTTAAAGCTTTTTTTGCATATAAAGCCTATTTTTTTTTTCTGGGACACAAATAAGTTTTATTTAGATAAAAATTTTTTATACATAAAATACTTTTTTGTTAAAGTGAATACATTAAATTAAATGAGCATTATAAACATTTTGTTTTATGTGAGACTCACTTTTTCTCTCACTTTTTCTACGTAGACTCTGAATAAATATGTATTTTAAGCACTACCTTAACCCCCTTTTTGGTAACCCACTGTAAATCCCAAAAACAATATTATGCCTGGGAACTTAAATGAACTAAAAAACTTATAAATGAGATATACACACATAAAAACTACAAGTAATAAAAAAACTAAATTTTCAAACAGGAACTTTCGAAACTTTTCGAGAAGTGATACCTTATTTTAAATTTTTTGAAAAAATTAGCGTTCATTGTGTGAAAACTAGAGAATTATACAGATATATCATAATATATTTAGAAATGCAGTCGTTAAGCAGCTCTGGGTCGAAGAACATCATTTCGCGTCATCGTAATTAGTTCTTAAGTGCGGTGAGGCTTGTGTCTGTTGTTTGGTCTTCGAGAGTTTTTCGTCTCGCTCACACTGGTTGACTGATCTGCCACGGATAACCGTTTAATCTTGCGGTTTTTTGTGGAATTTCTTTAACAACTACGTTGCTACTTCCTTTATGAAGGCATAGGTCGTACAGTCAGTCACGAAACTTTTTTTGAAAATATTGTTAATAACATCTTGGGCATATGGTCTAGTTACTCCGTCCATGTTCGTGCAACACCATACTATGCAAATTTACTTATGGGTACATAGAAATCAGTTCTATGAGCATTTCGGACATTAGTTTGCAACTTTAAAAATATTTATTTTAAAATATTCATTCTTAGCGAAATTTCTTGAGAAGATTAGTGGTGATTGTGAATAATAGAAATTTCTGCAAGTGTTCCATTATTTTGAAAGAGCATAGGTTAGGTTAGGTTAGCAGGCTGGTGGTAAGGAAGGATGAAATTTAGAGTCCAGCTCACTTGGATCCAATACAATGACCACTTTGTGCTGAAGAGAAATTAGTGAGAGAAGCTGATGGGGAAGGCATACTGATAGAGAAGACAGGTGGTGAAGGCAGAAATATAGGAAAGATTTATTCTTTTAAATATCTGCGCTTTACACGCTTATTTGTACTGTTGCATCGCCTTTGGTGTTAAATGAGGCGTATTAAATTTTGCAGCTGTATTTAATAGCCATTTTATTGGTTATTTTACTTCGCCGATGATTCTGAAGGAGGGCGCTCTGATGTTACATTAGGCTTAGTATCTGCTGAGGCCGTTGTGGTATAGTTTTTAATGACCAGTGCCTTATGCCTGCATAACTGGAACTTTTCCCACAACAAGTGATACAAAGGACAATAATGTTATTAGAAAGAGCATATTTCGGGTAGTTTTTATCATACCTTATACAAAAATTCTTGCAACAATTGCGGTCATTTTGAAAAATTTTACAGGTAAAACATTACATACAAATGCTGTTCATGCTGGCGCTTTAAAATGGAAATTTTAAAAATTTTATTGCGAAGATTAGGGTCATTATGGAAAACTATATCACAAGATGTTTATGTCATGTCATAATTAAAGGTTTTTATCAGCTTGCGTATAAATCAGGGACCGTAAATAACAGTTATCGATATCAAAAAATTATTTTATAACAGTTATTTTGTGAATTAAAAAATAAAACTTCATCTAAGACAGTTATTTTTCAACGTAAATATAAAAGGTCGGATGAAACTCTTAAAAGAGAGTTTTATTTTTCCGTTATAAAATAAAACTCATTTCAGGAGATTTATTTTTTCCCTCTAAAATAAAACTCTTGTTAGGAGTTTTATTTTATAACGGAAAAATAAAACTCTCTTTTTAAGAGTTTCATCTGATCTTTTATTTTTCCGTTGAAAAATAACTCTTAACTGTGGAGATGAGATCGTTTTTTAAGCTCCTTTTAAAGTCTGAAAGTGCTCGCCAATACGAATCTATTGGTGTATGACAGTATAGCTCTCCGTTAACTCTAACACAGGGAGTTTTTGAGTTAAAATTTTTTCGATAACAGTTATTTACGGTCCCTGGTATAAACTTATATATATAACGGTATAGGCCATACTTCATTTTGAAGCGGTTTTACCCTATTCCAATCTATTCTCAAAGTACATTCTTTCATTTTAAAAAATACGTTATGATGATATTACATAAACACATATATCGTCGGCTTGGAGTGTAAACCTGTCAAATCCACTGTTTATAATATATTACATTTTAATTCCGTTCGAAAGAGAAATAGACGCCTTATCGACTTGGTAAAATATTTACTTTTATTTGAAACTCTATATGTCGAAAAAAAATTATGTATTAGGGTGATTTCTTAAGATATGTATAGGAAATGTTACAAAAGTGAGATAGCAGGGGGCAAATTACGGCACTTGTTATCGAACGAAATTACGAAATATTTCAATAGAGTTTATATAGAAATATTTTAAAATTTCGATCCATATCGAATGCATTAATTGGCCTTCAGGTTTATACTCTAAGACGATGATACGTAAATGTCATAGATCATGGAATTTATATCATATCATCTATATTTTTGTTGACATAAATACATATATTTCGAATAATTATGCTAAGACATAAACATGTGATGACATACATGAAATAAGCATGTCATGGTATATATATACGCTATGGCATAATCCTGTCATGACGTATATGTCACAGGCATAATTATAACATGACATTATTTCGTGCAAAAATATGTCATGGTGCAAAACATAAAAAAAAATTTATGAAAAAATTATGTCATGACACAATTATATCATTCAACGGCCCTATGCTCCTTCTAGGAACAAAAGGAAACAGTATATATAAATGTGCTGAAATAATTATGACATGTTATAAATATCCCCAAGTGATAGGGACCAATCCGAGTTCTAACACTTCCTATGAAGCGGACCAGTCACTTTTACATGGGGATGGCCTAGGATGGGGTTAATTGATACTTTGTATGCACCTTGTGACTTGTCACTGAACTGTCTCATAGGGACCTATTCGATGTACAATAATATAAATATAAATTATTTATAAATGTAATTTCAACATTTAACTGTAACAATTAACGCTTATAAATTTTTTTATTGTTACAAATTCAATGACATTTTATTTTTAATATAAAATTTTTTTGAGATTCGAACCGACAACCTCGTGCATGACAGCCTGGCACACTACCCATTCGACCACAGGGCCACTCCTATTTCAAAAGTATAAATACCATTTAAGCTTAGGTTAATATCTAAGTATAGTTGCGGGACTGGTGCCAGAGTCCCCTTAAAGGGAGCAGTTAACATTATGCTTACACTATTTAATAGGTCCTGTATTCGACCACATCGAACATGTTCAGTGTAGTTTACTACAATACTAGAGTGCGAGTTCGAATTAAATTGGCTCAAGATCAAGACGATACATCACGAAAATGATCAATATGTCACCATTTAAACGATATGACTTTTTTCACCATACACTACTACGTACTTTTGATAGCACCCATATTTTCTCCATTTATAGGACTCGTTTGGATCAATTATCACCAAATTTTCTGCAGGGATGCTATAACTTAATAATGATATGATATAAATATATAATGACACAGTTATAACATGACATAAATATAAACTGACATAAAAATGTAATCACATATATTCATACGTATATATATATATGTATATATAATGACAAAATATGTATATATAAAACAAAATTATGTTTTCACATAAAAATTTTATGACATAAACATATTATGACATAACTGTGACTTGAAATAATTATGTCAAGAAGTAAATATAACATGAAATATATTTTGTCATGATATAATTATGGTCAAACATAAATATTTCTATGTAATTAGATGTTTATATCATCGCATATGTTAATCATGTCATAATTATGGCAAAAAATCTTTGTGATGGTATTTTCATGCTGTGACTAGCTTACGTCTTGACATACTTATGTCAAGCATATATTTATAATATATATATATATTACAAAATTCTCAATTGAGTACTGAAAGTCCTCGTCCAGACTTGCAATTATTGTTGCTTCAGTTTTTAAAATTATGCTTTGAAATTGCATAAGTGTCCACAATAGGAAATTTTTGTTTTGCAATTATGTATTAAAAAATTCGATTGCAGCACAAATTTCCCTGACAAATTAACAATTCTATTTAATTTTTTTTATATTTTGTGCTTTTCATATAACTGAAGAAAGAAAATAAAATAAAACATCAAATACATTTAAATTAAACAGTGATAATTTCAAAACAAAACATAATTGCCGAGCGCAGGAAACTGTGTATTCCTCCCCAATCTTCTCACCTCTCTCACCTATAAACTCAAGAATTGCTGCAGTAAAAATTGCAAGTCTGGACAGGGACAAAGTCTACTCTTTAATTTCAAACGAAAGGAAATGCTTTGGAATTTAAAAGCATTCTCTTTCATTTCAAATTACAGAGTGGACCTTCTCGTCTTTTAATTTCAATTTTAATAAACATAGATTTTTCGGAATTCCAAAGCTTAGGAATTGTTTAATTCGGAATTGCAAAATCCAAAAATACCATTTTAAGAATCTGGTAATCTGTTAAAGCTTAAATTTAAAAATTTCGGGAATTCGAAAACTCTGGTGTTTCGAATTTCAAACTTTTATTAATTTCTTGGTATTTGACTTTTTTTTACACCTTCACCTCCTGTCTTCTCTATCACTATCCCTTTCCTAATGAAGGTAACAACACCTAATAATAGTAGTAGGCATTAATTGCCTGAGTGTTACTTCTCTTAAAAAAAAAAAAAAAAAACTCAGAACTCAGAACTCAGAACTCCGAAATTTTTAAAATTTGTTAAGCTTGAAATTCCAAGGTAATGAGAACAAACTATAGTTGGTTGTAAAAGTCATTAAAATTGGTTATATTATGGAGACAGTTTATCAAGTACAGCATATCTTTTGATATAGTTACGCACTTACACTTACATATATATATCTATGTATATGTGTAAAGATAGCTTCATATTTTACTACATGATTGCATATTATATTATATATTCTTATAAACGCAAATGATCCTTTACAGTTTCTTTTCCAATATTATATGTCGAATCTGCAAAGTGTCATTTCAATATAAATTAATCATACATATTAAATTTTAGCTGCCTATTGAAATGTTTGAATAAATTTTAATAGCCCTTAAATAAGCAATACAGTAATTAGTACATACTATATCAATTTAATTTACAGCTCAGCCATTGCGCTAAATACCTCAGAGGTTTCTAAAAGATGAAATTACATTGCATGCATCTCTATAATCAGCGAAAATCGTTGTCAAATATACGACTGTATGTATGTATAATGTTACGTTAGATGCCGTAACAAGATTGAAATTTATCACGTCTTCAAGCAGCAAACATATACACATGCTATACTAATACGATTGCAAACATTCACTCACACACATACACATACAAATGTAGGCATCTATGTATGTATGTATGTATGTATACGCGTAGAGACGATACAGAGCATCAGAATTACACATAAATTAAGGGTTTCGCATGCCTCATTAAATCGCGACTTAACCTAATAAATGTCACACACGAATGAGAAATCTATGCATGTTTGTCAAATAGCAAGTGCGTGCTAGTGTGTGTGTTTGTGTGTGTGTGTGTGTGTTTTCTATATGTGCAATATTTTGGCAAAACTGACATTAACCATGTCGAAAATGTTAATTAGTAAAAGATTTTGATTTTACTTACAACAAGTGCTGCGAAAACTGCAGCTACTGTCGCTAAATTTTCGGCTGCTTTATATATTCATGTTTGCTTTTGTGGACATGTGTGGCAGGTATGTATATGTGTGTGTGTTTATGTGCTTGGAGGATTTTGCAGCGAGGACGAATTTGACAAACCTGCTCAAATTATGCTTTTGCTTATGGGATTTATTCTCAGATTGTTGTTAGTGTCACACCGCAAAGCTGTAACACCAGAGATGGTTAGTTGTTTGGTAAACCTTTCATATTCGACTTAAGTTTGACAGGACGGTTTTCGATAGAATTTGTGCAAGCTGATGGACCTATGGAAGACGTACATATATGTATATATACAGAGCGTGCCACTGTGGCTGAGTAGTAGCGGTGCTAACTTGCCAGTCCAGAGGTCGTGCTTTCGATTCCCACCATAGAGCCTGGGTGTTTTCCACACACAAGCCAATCGCTTTGCTGGTTGTGTTTGTTAAAAAAACGTCATATGTATGTATAGAAGAATCTATATTATTTTCCGTATATGTGACCTTCGCCAAGAAAAGGGACCTACTGTGTCAAAAAACGGGGTCGTATGCAAAAAAAACTTAACAAACCTTTGCCAAGCAATGTTAAGTAAAGTTGTATTCTAAAAAAATTATTATATCAAAATTTGTGAAGACTACTTTAAGTTGATATTTCCAAAATATGTATTTTGTACCTCAAGTATTTTTGTTTATATAGCACATATGGATTCATGTTACATCTGAAAATGAAGCTAGCAGTGTTAGCTCTTATCTTAAATTTATAATTTCTGTCATGTTATAGAAAACATCACCAAATTATCCAACTGATTCAAAATACAATCTCATTATTCACAACTTTTTTTACTCAATTTCCGTTATGTTTGGCACCATAAAAACAATTCATAGAGAAAAACTTCTTGATTCTATTAGGTTTTCTTATAAATTGTAAGCTATAGGGATTTCTTATTGAGTTTATCAGGTTACCTAATTGATTTTTTAAAAAGGTTTTCTTCTTGATTTTATTAGGCTATCTTATTGATTTTTTTAAAAAGGTCTTCTTCCTGATTTTAGTAGGTTCCTATATGATTATGTGTAAATCATCTTATTGATCTTGTTAACAAGGAAATCTTCTTAATTCTTCTTAAAGAATGTTTGCACAATAATTTCAATGGTTCTATATTCTTATGAATTGAACAGGCTAATGTTTGTAACGCTTTTTAAGCCAAATTACATGTGATAATTATTAATGAACAAATAACATCAAAGTTAGTTGTAAATATTCTGACAACAACACATAGTTGAACAGAACAGCTAGCCGTTTTTGAAGGCCACTAAACCTTCATCATCAGCGTTCTTCTGTGTTTGGTCCACTATGTGTGGTGTCAGTTGATGCAGATTTCTGCCTTATATACAAAACTTTATTGCAAATGGAATATGTGATATGGTTTGATTCATCGTATTTCAGTTTGCTGATGTGTTTGTAATGAAGGCTCAAAGTTACCATCTTTAAATTTACAACAGTCTTACCATTGTCGTTTATTCTTTACTAAGTAATCAATGGTTGTTCAGGCTGCTTGTTAGCATATTGGTTAGAGTGCTTGTGGCTATCAGGTAGAAGTTTGCTGGTTCAATACTTGGTGAGTAAGTTAGTTAAGAATATAACCTAATGTGTATGTATGTATATATGTATGTATGTATAGATAAATAACATCTAAAACATTACTACATACATACATATGTATATGGTATAGAATTTAAATGAAAATACATAAGTACAGAGAATAAAGACGCAATTTTTTTAATTTTTTATTGAAAAAATCTTCTTATAATCATCATCATAAAAAGTACAAGATTTCTTCTTGACTTTTTCAAAAAGGTTTTCTCTATGAAATTAATAAGATTTAATTATTGAAAAAAAAACCATAGAGATTTCTTATTAATTTTGTTCTATTTTCTGAGGCATTTAGTAGACACTGTTTTCTCTGTGTATATTACTTAGTTCTGTACGATTTCTCCAATTCTGTAGCCCCATTTTGTATTAAGAAACCAAATGAGTCTAAATTGGAATAACTATGGCTATATTATCTATACATCTCTGCAGTCAAACTTTTGGTATTCCTGCTATTGCAACGTGTGCTTAGCAAAGGGCTGCACAAAACATTTACATGTTAACATATACTCAAATAAAATAAAATTCACTCAAGTATTTAAAATTCGATTAGAACTAAAAAGACACTAGCAACTTAGGCAAAAGACCCCAGTTTATACAAGACAAGTAAAAGGTCTCATCTATGTTTAATTTCTCCATATTAAACAGACTTTTTTGATGATAGTAGTGATGACGATTGCTTGGACATTCGGATCGAAAGAAGATTTTTTTGCTGTAGTTATATCTGAAAATGTATTTTAGATACATGATTGGGAGTAGATTACAATAAAGAAATTTGAATATATATTTAGGGCAGAAAATTGTTATCTTTAATTTTACAGCTTACAAAAAAAATTTGCCTTTATATGGGCGACATTTAAATATATTTGGTCTGCAAATCAAGGAACCAGCTGTCAATTATCACTTTCTGAAATAGATAAAATTTCTGCTTTCGCTCCCTAAAGTAAATAATCCCATGTTCAATGAATTTGAAGTGATTTGCTTTCGGAATTAGTGAACAAGCGTTGGAAAGCTCATATAAGCTGTAAAAACTTATAGTTGCTAATATCTAAATTTATTATAATAATTGGACGCTGCTACTCAAACCCTGAGAGAAAGAGTGAAATGAAAAATCAAAAACATTTGGACAGACTGTGACTCAGGGTGTGTAAAATTCCTGAGTTTAGTATCTTAACTTGCTTCTACTTAACGATAAGAATCCTCCTAGACATTTTTCAAAAACAATGAGAAACAAGCAAGGCAAGATCTTAATAAAATTATTTGAAGGCCTTTTTATAAAGAGTTTTTACCTGGGTAGGGAAAAATTCTGCTCGCGAGAACAATTTTTATTAACTCGCTCATTTTAAAATTTGTGCTCGCGACTTCAAAATTAGTATATAAAAGTATATGCATTTATATGCAAATTTGAGAAGTATAGTACTTACAAATGCATATACATATATAAAAATATATGTTCTTACTTTCATGTCATGAGGTATTTTTCAAATGTTTTAAGGCTTCTGCTTCATGAAAAGTTATGCAAATGCTTACCCTGTCAGTAATTAAATATAATTTCAACATTGCGACCTATAGAGAGCAGAATTTAATAATAATAATAATAATTAATAATTCTTTTTAACTCTACTCGCGAGTCGATTTTTTTTTTTTTACTCTTAAAATTTGAATTCTTCTCGTGAGTCCTATTTTCGATTCTCAAAAATTAAATGCGGTCGCGAGTTTTATTTTTTTTAACTCGCGAGCAGACAAGAGTAGCTCTTTTCAATACATAAAATAAAACTCGCTCGAATTGAATTCGTTTGCGAGCGAGTTTAATTCGAGCACTCTCCGCACTCCTGTTTTTACTAGTTGCGAGGATAGTCGTCAATTAGTCCATTAGTCAAAATAGGCTTTTTGTTTGATTATGATCTGATTAACCAAAATATATCTTTACTTAAAATTTTACTCACACATATTCAAAAATATCGATTTAACTCACTTTTATATCCTTTTACATTAAATTTTATTTAAAAAATATGGTTACATTAATAAAACAATGGAAATTTCGCCAATTTCATAAATGTACTTAATTTATAAAATTAAATAAATTCCGGGGAACGCGATTTTTTGCTACCCATTTCCCGGGAAGTGCAAAAATCCGAGAAATCCCAAATCTTAGTCACGGTAGAGATGATACCGCAACTGCAGAAAAATACCGCAGCAAAGGAATGAATAATTGCAAATTTTACTTCCGAAAAAAAATTAATGAACGGAATGATAAATGAAACCCTATATTTTTGACCATAAAATCGTTAAATTTTAAATTCTTTATTTTAAAAACTTTGATACATAAGCATAACTTCACCTGTAATAAAAAATGAGCATTAGACTATCGATTTATACTTCAATTTCCTCACTTTAAGAATTTTGTTTGCGAAATTTCTTATTTTAAATGGAACATGACTGTGTGTGTGATCTTTCTTCTGTTCTGTTCTATAGGGTGGTTAAATTTTAAGGGCCCTTTATACATATATCTGGGCAAATATTGAGTTGCAATAATATGATTTATATTATACATAGTCCCCGATATTCATAGAAAATTAAATGAACTTGGAATCCATTTTAGGAAAACTTTGTATGAAAATTTTGAAATAAAATACATTTCAAATTCATTTTAAATTTTATGAGTATTAAGGAATATTTTAGTTAATTTTTAATTATTTTTTCGAACTTCATTTGTTTCTATATTTATGATTTCAACAGGCTACAGTTCGTATCGCTTTGTAAGCCAGATTACATGTGATAATTATTAATGAACAAATGACACCAAAGTTTGTTGTAAATACGCTGACCAACAACTTATAGTTGAACGGAACAACTAGCTGTTTTCGAAGGCCAGTAAACCTTCAACATCAGCGTTCTTTTGTGTTTGGTCCACTGTATGTGGTGTATGTGGAATATGTTTTTCACATTAGTGATTAATGACAGTGCGGATTAATGTTGTGGACGTGAACATTTTGATTTACTTTAGATAAAAAAAAACATTTTGCATTAATAGCTATGAGGTTGTATACTTAATAAACTTAATAGTAACAAACTATTGATAACTAGAACAAAAATAAGCAAATTAGCTAACATGTGCATATTTAGTAAAGAACAAACGACAATGGCAGGACTGTTGTAAACTTAGAGATGGTAAAATTAGCTTTCATTACAAAAAAAAACCTTCAGGAAATTATAATGCGGTAAATCAAAACAATTCACATATTCCATTTGCACAGAAAACTGAGTGTATAAATCTAATTAACTTACACCACAAAACAGTGGACCACACACAAATAAGGCTAATGATGAAGGTGTGGTGACCTTGTTGTTCCGTTCTCCTAATGTTTGTTCGAATATTTACAATTAACTTTGGTCTCTGCAGAAAATTTTGGTGACAATTTATTCAAACATACTCGTTCTATGTCTTGAGACAAAAGGTGAGTGTTACCAAAAGTAGGGAGTAGTGTATGGTGAAAAAAGGCATGTCGTGTAAATGGTTATATGTGATGTATCGTATTGATGGTTATTTAGTAAATTTAATTGGGACTTGGTCTAGTATTTTAGTAAACGCTACGGAATATGTTCGATGTGGTTGAATCCAGGACCTATCAATTAGTATAGAAATAATGTTAATTGTTTCCTGGAACCAGTAGTGTAGCTGTCCTTAGATATTAAACTTGGCTTAACTGTTACTTGTACTTCTGAAATATAAGTGTGTCTGTGGACGAGTCATAAAAAAACTCTGGTTAAAACTAAAATATCATTAAATTGTCATTCACCAATTCATGTTTTCAGTTAAGAATTTAAATTCAATAAAATTTTGAATTGTATTAAATAATTTGAGTCGAAAAATATAATATCAAATTTTTTGTTGGTTTAGTTTTCATCAAATTTTAAATTTTTTAATTGATATTACAAAATAATTCATATAACCTTTTTGTGTATTACGGTGTAATGTCGGAATGATATTTTTATACAATTTTTATTATTCTATACTAGGGAACTATTCGTGCCTGTAAGATAGTTCAGTGACACGTTATCAGATGCATACAAAGTATCAATTACCCACATCCTAAGACATTCCCATATAAAACTGAGTAGTCCACTTCATAGGAAGTGTTAGAACTCGGACTGGTCCCTATCACTTGGCGACTGGTCGGATGATTAGTCCTGTGTCATTTCTATGTCAGTTATTAAATGTAGTTTGGATTACAGAGCAATAAACTTTAGCCTAATCTAATCGTAAATATAAATCAATTTATTTTTTAAGGTACACTGAAAGAGTTTTAAGCATAAATTCTATGAATTATCTAATAAAAAATTCATTAAAATTCAACCAACGTCACGCTTCGTTGGATTAATGAAACCAATTTCGTAAAATTTTTTTTTTTTTAAACTTCATAAAATTTATTTAACAGTGTAATTAATGCAGTGCTATAACTTCATCCAAACAATAAAATAATTTCATGAAAGGAATAAAATAACTTTAATATAAAGGGGTTTCTTAATAATTAGAAAATATTGTTGTCCTAAATCCAATAAAATATTCTTACGAAACCAGAATACCAAGGAAGCAATTCTAATGAAATTCCTTCACAATATTCATGAAATTTTCATTGGATTTGTGAAAGTATCATTAGATTTGTGAAAAATTTTTAATGAAATTGTTTCATTGGACTTATGAAGCAAAATTCTTTCGATTGAACTCTTTACAGTTTTTTTAACGTTTCTACAATTTTTTATTTGGACCCACTGTCTTGAATAAAAATATAAATATTTTCTTGCTTATCGCCCTGGCATGTACTTGACTATAATTTTTCAAAAATAAAACAAAATTTTTCTAAAAAACTCTTACAGTGAAACCTATCATAAGGGACTCCTCTCATAACAGTACACCACCGTACAAGTTCTGTAGATCCAACGTATTTATTGTTTTTCCACACAAAATGCACTCCCATAACCGGACATTCTTATCAATTTAAAACAAAATATTTTTCCCAATATCTGTCATTAGCCCGCAGAAGTGTTGAAACACTGCAACAAAAAAAAGATGTGCTTAATTGGTAGTTTTTCTTTTAGTCAACTCTGATTTATGTTTAAATTAATGTCAATAATACTCGTATTGGTGATTCCCCTGTTAACGAAAATGTTCATGCTTATGAGTTGATGAAGGCAAATAAATTGTGTTGATTTGAAGAAGTTGCTTGCTGGGCTCGTGCCACAAGGGGGCATAGAAATAATTTTTTATCAATAATAAAAGTGGTAATTATAAACGAGTCTGAAAAAGGGAAATGTTCGTTGCGTGAAATTTGCGAAGAAGTAAAGTTTCTTTTGTATTTTAACAATGCCTATTGCTACATTTCTTATACAAGTTGTCTGTTTGAAGCATATTGCTAAGGACGACTTTTTTGCATTTCAACAAATAAAAAATATTGAAAGTCATGTTGAAATAAAGCAGTTGAATGAATATATCTAGACTGGAAGCTGAAGCAGTCTAAATATATTTTTTCAAGCACGATAAGCTACTTAAAAATGTGTACCTCATTCATAAGCGGAGACCTCTCATAACTTGACAAAAATAGCGTGACGGTGAGAGTGCGCTTATAGCAGGTTTCACTGTAATGCACATTTCATATTCAAGCATTTCTCTACAAAACCGCATTATTCGATTTTTGAAATTGAGTGGTAGAAAAATAGACTTTTTGACACCAAAATCCCACTGTGCGTATTGTCAAATTTCTCTTAGTTCTTCTTTTCACCCTTTCCTCGTTAGGTTATTGTTTCTTTCGTTTCTTTTTTCTTTTTGTTTTAACTATTATACTGTGCAATTTATTTAATTTTTCAACTTATAATTGCTCACTCCACAAGTCTTGTTATATCGTTTAAAGTTGTATTTAAAAAGATAATTTCAAATAAAATTTCTCAAAACAAAAATATTTTAAAAATAATTTTAGTTTGTTATGAGAAATTCTGTTTGAAATTGACTTTTTGAATGCAATTTTAAGCGATACAACAATCGAGCTAATGAAAAACACAATGGCGGTATTCGGTGCTTAATGCAAATGGTCTTGCGTAAGTGTAAATGCAAAATATCTTTGCTTTTCCTTAGAATCCAGCAACAAAATACACACACAAGCCAAAGAAAAGCTACGATATTTTGCATTTGCACTTACGCAAGACAATTTGCATCAAACATCGAATACCGCCAATGTTCTTATATTATAGTCAGCATTGCTGCGCGACTAAATTACACTAAAATATTTTGATATTCCTTTCGAAACATTCATGGCAGAGGTTTATTGGTTATTTCAATTTATTGTGCGTACGTCTGCTAGTGCTTATTGTTGCTTATGGCTAAATATCTAATCTGAAAATACCCTTGTGTGTTTTGCATGTAATATTTAGTTAAATGGCAACAATAATATTCGACCATTTATTGCAGCTACTGCACTTATAACTATTACGCATTGTAAAGTTGTATTTTTGCTGCTGCTGCTGCTGTTCTCTTTGTTTTTGTTGTTGCCATTGTCATCACGCTTGTCATCATACGTGTCCTGCTCATTTATATTACGTTAAAGTAGTTTCATTTGCAATTGCATAAGATTCTATTAATTTGATCATATGTAGACATACATACATCCACACAAACACACACACACACAGACATTAGTTACATTTGCATTGCTGCAGCTTAGAACCAGTAAAAGATTTGACACATGCCTGCCTCGGTTGCCAGTCAGCTAGTTGTTGCTTTGTCTATCTGCTGGGTTGTCGGTCGGTTTGTTATATCCTTTGAGTATAATTTTGTGGGAATTATTACATGTTTAAATAATGTGTATAAGTATGTGTGTGTGTGTGCAAGTGTACACGTTTATAATATTAATGTCGAGTTTATATCTGGTACACATGTGCCCAAAAAAAAAGCGTAACCACTAATTACTAATGAAAAACTGTTCGATTACGACATGTATTTATAGATTTAAACAGTTTCCAATCATGTTGCATTCTATAAAATTGTCTATTAGTTACGCATGCAACTGTTTAACACAGAGAAAAAACTGCATAATAGAATCAAGAAGATTTTCTCTATGAAACTGTTTAGGCTAAGGGGTATCCCAGCAGAAATAAGCGAAGGTTTTTGCACAGAGATTCCTTATTGTTTTTATGTGGTAAATATTATTAATTTTATCAAGAAGAAAACCACATAAAATCAAGAAGAAATCTTATTATTCACAACTTTTTTTACTCAATTTCCGTTATTTTTGGCACCAAAAAAACAATCCATAGAGAAAAACTTCTTGATTCTATTAGGTTTTCTTATAAATTGTAAACTATAGGGATTTCTTATTGATTTTATTAGGTTGCCTTCTTGATTTGTTTAAAAAGGGTTTCTTCTTGATATTATTAGACTGCCTTATTGAGTTTTTCAATAAGGTTTTCTTCTTGATTTTAGTAGATTCCTATATGATTATGTGTAAAGCATCTAATTGATTTTTTTAATAAGAAAATATTCTTGATTTTATGAGGTGTCTTGTTATTTTATACCTATAAATAGACATAGGACCAATTTTTTTCATGATCTTTTTCATTTTTGTATAAGAATGTTTGCACAATAATTTCAATGGTTATTCAGGCTACTTGTTGGCATATTGGTTAGAGTGCTTGTCTATCAGTCAGAAGTTTGCTGGTTCAATACTTGGTGGGTAAGTTAGTTAAGAATATAATATAATGAGTATGTATGTATGTATAAATAAATAACATCTACAATATACTACATACATACATATGTATATGAAATGAAAATACATAAGTACAGAGATTTTTTTTTTTTTTTTTTTTTTTTTTTTTGATTTTTATTTATTGTATCTTCATATATGAACTAACAATAAGTATTCAAATCTTAAATCTAAAAAATATAATTAGGCCCGACCAATGTCGGACATAAGCTTAGTAGTAGTTATATATAATACATATGTAAGTAGTGATAATCAAAAGGAAAAAAAATAAAAGTATTTTCAAGAAGTCCCATCTGGAGTGCTGTGAATAAGAGCCATTGTGTCCCTCTTTTTTAGGCGGATGTGTCCAGTAAAGTTCAAAATATTACGGGCAAGCGGATTAGGATGTGACTCGAGTTTTGTTAAATATTTGCCAGCGTATTATAAGTACAGAGAATAAAAACAAAATTTTTTTTATTAGGTCGCCTAATAAAACAAGAAGAAAATCTTATTGAAAAAATCAATAAGATAACCTAATAAAAACTACAAGTTTTCTTCTTGATTTTTTCAAAAAGGTTTTCCTTATTAAATTAATAAGATTAAATTATTGAAAAAAATCACAGAGATTTCTTATTAATTTTGTTATATTTTATGAGGTATTTAGTGGGCACTGTTTTCTCAGTTTACGTGTCTGAATCAAACAGTTTTTCATTAGTAATTAGTGGTTATGCTTTTTTTGGGCACATGTCTGCCAGATATAAACTCAGCATTAATATTTATTTTATTTAGATTTACTATTTATTTATTAAAAGCACAAGCTCACACACACACACATATATAACACACTCACACATTCTTATGGTTTTACAGGCACGTAAATTTTAATCAATATTGTTGTTGTCTAAATATATCAATAGTTTTCTTCAAGGATTAACCCAAATTGATTTTGATTGATGTTAATTTTCTATATATTTTACAATATTTGCAAATATTTAAATAAATAACTAAATGAAGTTTGAAACGAATTTCTCTCTTGTGCAGGGGACAGTCATTGTTTAAATTTCTTTAGTTAGTTTTTGTTAAAATATATCATAGCTAAAGCATTATTTGCTGGTACTTTAGACATTCTAGTTATTGAATATCTGCTGCAAAATTAGTTTACATTAAGAAAGCATCACCACATGTTTTGTTTTATACATACATATATGTATTAAAAAATAATTGATGCATGCCGTAGTCTAAAAGCAAAATTCGCTGATTTATGGTCTGCTGAAAGCAAAATTCTTATAAGCGACTTCCTATGGCCGCACAATGAGCTAAGCACGCGAAGAGTTTCCCGAACAGAACATCCTTTCCTCTTTGTTCGTGTTGTTGAATGCTATGCCCGTGCATGGTAATTTGGCAAAACAGACTAAATAAATGACAGCGTATTCGACAGATTTAGGTTAAAAAATATGGGCGCTATCAATTGTTAAAGTCCTGAAGTCCTTCTTGGAAGACCCTTTAATAATAAATTAATTTAACTTAAATATTAGTATATTTTTATATTAACTTTTAACTTATCGCTTATTAGAAAATTTCTCTTCGGTTGCGCAAATCGAGCTCGTTGTGTATTACCAACGAAATATTTAACCAGCAGCGACATTTATATTAAATCAAAAGCCTTCATACAACAACAATAGGGGAAAAATGTATATCTGTGATTGACATTTGAATGAATTTTTTTACATTTTCTATCATAAAATTAAATACAAACACACAAATTCTTATGTACATATGTATGTACCCTGAAGGAAACGTGGGGTAAAGTGTCCCCAAGTCACCACTTATGTCGACTATTTTGGTGACATTGTCAACGGAGCGTCAACATATTAATATTCTTTTTGATGCGTAGAAAACATTTTTTCAGATACACACAACTATGCTTCTTAATGTTTTATTGGTTTGTTGAAAATAAAAGTGGCGTCAAGCAAAATTTAAATGTGAATAAAAATTAGCTTAAGAAATCAATATAAAAGGTTAATAAAGGTGTATTGAACAATAATTAAAAAAACATTTATTAAAAAAAAAAAAAAACAAATAAAATAACAATCCATATTGTATAAAAATAGAAAATTAAAAAATTCCAAGTGAAAGTGCTAATTATGGAATCTTTTTTGACCCTGTGGAAGATTTTGTGCCATAAGTTAAGGATTTGTCACACTTTCAGATCCATACTTAAGTAATCAGTATAATATTACTATTGACATTTCCTGCATGTGGTGACAGCGTCCATAGTGAATCAGTACAGTTTTACTACGGACATTTCCCACAGTGTGGTGATATCGTCAATACTAAGTCAGTACAATCTTACTACTGACATTTTCGCCATATGGTCCCACAAGAACTACTTAGTCAGTATTGATGAAGTCTACTGGTAGATTTCGTAGGACAAGCCTGTGTTAAATGTCAAAAGTAGATAGTATTAGTTGGGGTATATTTTGTCAGTAGTACTGGTGACATCGTCAATAGATAATCATTATAATTTTACTACTGACATTTCCTGCAGGCTACATGCACATACACATACATATATACTTTTTTACACACAAAAATTAAACGACATATTATTCCCACAGCAACCATAATAACTTAATGTCACTTACAAATAAATCCTTAAAAATACATGGCATGAAGGAGAGTTGGGAATCATAAAGAAAACTATATAAAAAAAAACATAAGCATGTTTCTGCAGGGACGACACCCACCCACTCAATGACTGACAGATTGTCATTAAACGTTTGTTAATAAGTTTTGAGTTTTTGTGTTCAGTTTCTGCTTTAACGGTCCAGGGGTCAGGCTAAAGAAAATATTATAGCAATTTTCATAATTTAAGAAATTTTTAAGTATGACAAACCTTAAATCATTGACGTATAAAAAACTTTGGATAAAAGCAAATATTCAGCCTTATTCTATTTGGCGTCGGCAACATAACGCGACCTCGTTTTTAATGTATTTGTTTTGCAAATAGGCATTCCTGTAGATAGTACGAGTATTGCCATTTATCGATGACTGTCAACATATGTTTGGTATTCTGTAATTAAAATCCTCACAAAAACATATATGTGAGGAAAGGACAAGTTTCTATCTAAAATTTCGGCCATTAAAAGTAGTGAGATAAAAATGTTGACCAAGTTCTTCTTGGCACAATACTTATCACTATAATCTGCAATGCATTTTATAAATATGAAATCATCAGGGTTCCATATTATTTCTAGGCAGGAGTTTTTATATTTATTAAATGAATTCAATAATAATTTAAGCTTACATTCAAGCTTATGTGTGGAATTTTGGTTTTCAAATGACTCCGATATTAAAAAAGTTCATAAAAATAACAAAAGAAAATAATACACAGGACGCTGGCATAAATTTATACATACATAAATTTATACATACGTTTGTATGTATTTATGTACATATATATTTTCTAATGTATTTTAGTATGGGTAGTTTAGTTTTGTTGGCTTGTCTTTGTTAAGAAAATGACGCACCTGTCAAAAGTAACTGTCATTTACATTTTCATCTCATGTCCTTTTTGGCGTTAATAAATACAAATAAAAAAAAAATAAATATAAATAAATACAGACAAAAAAGTTTGTATTGACATACTCCACACGCACTTTTTATGTTTTTCAAATAACAAAGATGCGTTGCAAGGATGTTGGTAAAATTACTTTTATGTTTGGTACTGAAGGTTAAATTTTACTTTTCGCTATTAGACTTGGGTCAAACTCGTTCGCTAGTTCATCTTTGACACAATCCGATGTTGAGCACACACATTTAAATAACATTATTTCATCAGTTAATTTTTGAAATGAACCTAAAACCAAACAGCCCTGTTCTGTAAACCGAATCTGAGAAAATTTCTCGTTTTCAAAAAAATAATAATGGTCCTGCAGACGTTTTTAAAATTATATACGATAATTTATTTTCTTTCAGATATGATATTTGGGAATCTATATATGTGACCCGGTCTACGAAAAGGTGGCTTATGACTCAAAATCAGCTGTTTAATTTAAATCAGCTGTTAAAGATAAACAATGCATTTCGTCAGGTTATCGGTAGTTGTTGTTTTTTGAGTCATAAGCCACCTTTTCATAGACCGGGTTACATATATAATAAAAAATTTTAAAAAAATCTAAAAAAATGATTTATATATTCTTATGAATTGAATAGGCTAAAGTTCGTAACGCTTTTTAAGCCAAATTACATGTGATAATTATTAATGAACAAATAACATCAAAGTTAGTTGTAAATATTCTGACAACAACACATAGTTGAACGGAACAGCCAGCCGTTTTCGAAGGCCACTAAACCTTCCTCATCAGCGTTCTTCTGTGTTTTTTGGTCCACTGTGTGTGGTGTCAGTTGATGTAGATGTCTGCCTTATATACGTAACTTTATTGCAAATGGAATATGTGAATTTGTTTGATTCATTGCATTTCAATTTGCCAATGTGTTTCGTAATGTATACGCAAGTTACCATCTATATATATATACCATCTTCTATATATATTACCATCTTCTATATATATTACAACAGTCTTACCATTGTCGTTTTGTTCCTTACTAACTATACACATGTTTGTTAATTTGCTTATTTTTGTTCTACTTAAGACAAACTTTTTTGGTTTGTTACTATTAAGTATATTTTTATTTTTAATTTTTGCCACAAGCCAATGACTATTAATTAGTTAATTTAATTATTATTTTTCGAACTGTATTTGTTTCTATATTCTTATGAATTGAATAGGCTAAAGTTCGTAACGCTTTTTAAGCCAAATTACATGTGATAATTATTAATGAACAAATAACATCAAAGTTAGTTGTAAATATTCTGACAACAACACATAGTTGAACGGAACAGCCAGCCGTTTTCGAAGGCCACTAAACCTTCCTCATCAGCGTTCTTCTGTGTTTTTTGTCCACTGTGTGTGGTGTCAGTTGATGTAGATGTCTGCCTTATATACGTAACTATGTGTTGTTGTCAGAATATTTACAACTAACTTTGATGTTATTTGTTCATTAATAATTATCACATGTAATTTGGCTTAAAAAGCGTTACGAACTTTAGCCTATTCAATTCATAAGAATATAGAAACAAATACATTTCGAAAAATAATAATTAAATTAACTAATTAATAGTCATTGGCTTGTGGCAAAAATTAAAAATAAAAATATACTTAATAGTAACAAACCAAAAAAGTTTGTCTTAAGTAGAACAAAAATAAGCAAATTAACAAACATGTGTATAGTTAGTAAGGAACAAAACGACAATGGTAAGACTGTTGTAATATATATAGAAGATGGTAATATATATAGAAGATGGTATATATATATAGATGGTAACTTGCGTATACATTACGAAACACATTGGCAAATTGAAATGCAATGAATCAAACAAATTCACATATTCCATTTGCAATAAAGTTACGTATATAAGGCAGACATCTACATCAACTGACACCACACACAGTGGACCAAAAAACACAGAAGAACGCTGATGAGGAAGGTTTAGTGGCCTTCGAAAACGGCTGGCTGTTCCGTTCAACTATGTGTTGTTGTCAGAATATTTACAACTAACTTTGATGTTATTTGTTCATTAATAATTATCACATGTAATTTGGCTTAAAAAGCGTTACGAACTTTAGCCTATTCAATTCATAAGAATATAGAAACAAATACAGTTCGAAAAATAATAATTAAATTAACTAATTAATAGTCATTGGCTTGTGGCAAAAATTAAAAATAAAAATATACTTAATAGTAACAAACCAAAAAAGTTTGTCTTAAGTAGAACAAAAATAAGCAAATTAACAAACATGTGTATAGTTAGTAAGGAACAAAACGACAATGGTAAGACTGTTGTAATATATATAGAAGATGGTAATATATATAGAAGATGGTATATATATATAGATGGTAACTTGCGTATACATTACGAAACACATTGGCAAATTGAAATGCAATGAATCAAACAAATTCACATATTCCATTTGCAATAAAGTTACGTATATAAGGCAGACATCTACATCAACTGACACCACACACAGTGGACCAAAAAACACAGAAGAACGCTGATGAGGAAGGTTTAGTGGCCTTCGAAAACGGCTGGCTGTTCCGTTCAACTATGTGTTGTTGTCAGAATATTTACAACTAACTTTGATGTTATTTGTTCATTAATAATTATCACATGTAATTTGGCTTAAAAAGCGTTACGAACTTTAGCCTATTCAATTCATAAGAATATAGAAACAAATACATTTCGAAAAATAATAATTAAATTAACTAATTAATAGTCATTGGCTTGTGGCAAAAATTAAAAATAAAAATATACTTAATAGTAACAAACCAAAAAAGTTTGTCTTAAGTAGAACAAAAATAAGCAAATTAACAAACATGTGTATAGTTAGTAAGGAACAAAACGACAATGGTAAGACTGTTGTAATATATATAGAAGATGGTAATATATATAGAAGATGGTATATATATATAGATGGTAACTTGCGTATACATTACGAAACACATTGGCAAATTGAAATGCAATGAATCAAACAAATTCACATATTCCATTTGCAATAAAGTTACGTATATAAGGCAGACATCTACATCAACTGACACCACACACAGTGGACCAAAAAACACAGAAGAACGCTGATGAGGAAGGTTTAGTGGCCTTCGAAAACGGCTGGCTGTTCCGTTCAACTATGTGTTGTTGTCAGAATATTTACAACTAACTTTGATGTTATTTGTTCATTAATAATTATCACATGTAATTTGGCTTAAAAAGCGTTACGAACTTTAGCCTATTCAATTCATAAGAATATAGAAACAAATACAGTTCGAAAAATAATAATTAAATTAACTAATTAATAGTCATTGGCTTGTGGCAAAAATTAAAAATAAAAATATACTTAATAGTAACAAACCAAAAAAGTTTGTCTTAAGTAGAACAAAAATAAGCAAATTAACAAACATGTGTATAGTTAGTAAGGAACAAAACGACAATGGTAAGACTGTTGTAATATATATAGAAGATGGTAATATATATAGAAGATGGTATATATATATAGATGGTAACTTGCGTATACATTACGAAACACATTGGCAAATTGAAATGCAATGAATCAAACAAATTCACATATTCCATTTGCAATAAAGTTACGTATATAAGGCAGACATCTACATCAACTGACACCACACACAGTGGACCAAAAAACACAGAAGAACGCTGATGAGGAAGGTTTAGTGGCCTTCGAAAACGGCTGGCTGTTCCGTTCAACTATGTGTTGTTGTCAGAATATTTACAACTAACTTTGATGTTATTTGTTCATTAATAATTATCACATGTAATTTGGCTTAAAAAGCGTTACGAACTTTAGCCTATTCAATTCATAAGAATATAGAAACAAATACAGTTCGAAAAATAATAATTAAATTAACTAATTAATAGCCATTGGCTTGTGGCAAAAATTAAAAATAAAAATATACTTAATAGTAACAAACCAAAAAAGTTTGTCTTAAGTAGAACAAAAATAAGCAAATTAACAAACATGTGTATAGTTAGTAAGGAACAAAACGACAATGGTAAGACTGTTGTAATATATATAGAAGATGGTAATATATATAGAAGATGGTATATATATATAGATGGTAACTTGCGTATACATTACGAAACACATTGGCAAATTGAAATGCAATGAATCAAACAAATTCACATATTCCATTTGCAATAAAGTTACGTATATAAGGCAGACATCTACATCAACTGACACCACACACAGTGGACCAAAAAACACAGAAGAACGCTGATGAGGAAGGTTTAGTGGCCTTCGAAAACGGCTGGCTGTTCCGTTCAACTATGTGTTGTTGTCAGAATATTTACAACTAACTTTGATGTTATTTGTTCATTAATAATTATCACATGTAATTTGGCTTAAAAAGCGTTACGAACTTTAGCCTATTCAATTCATAAGAATATAGAAACAAATACAGTTCGAAAAATAATAATTAAATTAAATGATTTATATTTTCGGAGTTAGTGCTCTAAAATAGTGCGATTTCAAATCGAAAGGTTTACAGGACATGGTCAAAAATCATGTAATTTAAATTATTTTGTGTCAACAATGAACTATTGAACAAGTTTGACCCAAAGTCTGCTAGTTATTGTACTTTATAACTTTTTTTCTTATTTTCACATATTTCATAAGGTACGTAGATAATTTTCCCCTTGTTGTCAGCTCTCAGCTTGAATTTTTTTCACAACAAAGCAAAGAAAACTCGTAAAGCTTATAATGAAATGTCCAGACCTGTCAATCATTGTATTGTCATATAAGTAGCACTCATTGATTTTTTTTTTTGCTTTTCTTATTTATTCTATTTGCTTTTAATTTATAATTTCAACTCACAATTCCAGAAATCACTGACACTTTAATCTAAAGTCTGGGGATAAGAAATATGTGTGTATGTGCATAATTGCTTTTTAAGAATAAAATATTTCAAGGGTGAATGTTAATTATTATTTTTAATTTATACCTAGATAAATGTAGGTTTTAGTTAGTAATGGCTGGGTAAATTTCTGTAAATTAAACTAGGAAAAAAATCATAGGGCATAATAACACCAGCAGTGGCGAATGTAGTTAGTCATAAATAAAACCTTTTAAAAACTTAACAGTAGCTAAATTATTCTTAAAATGCCTTTCAAGTTAGCACAAAGGGATCACCGCGTTGGACCCAAGTTAGCTGGATCCTCAGCTTTAATTTTTTTACCAGCAACCTGCCAACCTAGCCTAGGGTAACAAACGATGTGTTAAGTATTTCAGAAATGTGGAACAATTACTTCTGCTTTAAACCACTATTTTAGCTGATGTAGTTAGAGACAAGTACTACTAGATCATGCTACACAGCCTAAAAAAGTAAGCACTTCTACTTGTATTGAATTATACTTTCTCACTCCACAATATGTCCTCTCTCTCCCTTAAATAAAAAATACTGTGCACCAAAGTTTTATAGAAGTACTATAGTACAATAGCGCCCTTATACGCATTGTCGCAAACATTTTCTGAAGATATTCTAAGATTTTCAGCAGCTTCCTTCCAGCATGAAATAGAACCCTGAAAATATGTCGGAAAGAAGTCAGTTATATTTTTTAGATAATTATATACATGTAAAGTAGAAAATTATTTATGCTTAAATTTTTAAGGTGAACTGTGCAAATTGCTCAGGAGTCACAACACAAATTCTAAAAATGTGATACTAGACAAAATTAAAACTTTAATTTCTTGACATTTATTTGAATTAACATATGAATCGACCCCACTGTTTATAGAGTTAAAAGTAATAAGCTTTTGTTATGGCGCCTAAGCTTTTAGTAGCAGAACTTTACCGCGTCGTTGCCCGATCGGAAAATTATTTTGGAGAATAAAAGTAAAAAATTTAATATATGTATATCGTCACCTAAAATCCTAAAGGCCGTAAAAACCAGAAAATTTAAAATGTACTTTTTCATTGATTATGATGTGATTCACGAAAATACATCTTTCCTTAAAATATTGCTCACATATGTTCAAAAATACCGATTTTATTCGTTATTCAATTTGGCGCCTAACAAGTAAATAGTCTTAAATTTATAAGAACCTTGTATGCGAGTCGTACTCGTGCATACAAGGTTCCGCACAACTGTTCAATTGTCCGAAGATTAATTGCGCTCCTTCCAAGTCGCTTTAATACTCGTACATACAAATCATTCACCGTTATCGGGAATAAAAGGCAAACATATTGTGCCCGGTGAACACAAAATGGTGAACAAAATTAGAAAATAGTATACTGGCACAACAAAAACGCAGACATTGGCGATCACAATTTTAGGGACATGTTCCCTAGTTTTATTCCCGGTGATCATTTTTGGAATAAACTGTAAAATTGGAAAAACAAACTCGTCAAACTGGCCAAAAATCGAGTGCGTATTTATGCCTTATAATATAAATCATGTCTATCCTTGCAGACGCATATGGGTATTTCTAAGATGATGTCGAATGTGACCGCCACACACATTTTAAGTAAAAGAAAAAATAAAACGGATTTTTATGTTGACTTTATTTATATTGGCTGATATTTTGCGCTGAGGTCTCTTAAAAATGATTTCGATTTTACTCAAAAACGATTTTTTTAATGAAATTTTAATTGCATTTGCAAGTGATATGTCACACGTGACATATTTTGCCTTTATGCTATTTATACTGCTTCTGTTGCTCTTTTTACGAAATTATAGATAAACAAGTTTACTAAAAATGCTTCCAAATTAACGAAAGTATTCAACTATTTAAAATTTTTTTATTAATATATCTTGGCAAGTTATTTTCTAAGTTTTTTATAGCTTTTGCAAACGTTTCTTTGGTTTTGTGCATGCGCGGCTTTCTGCATTTCTCGTCTTTATGTCTAACGTTTTCCGCTTTTTCTCTTATATCATTTAATTTTTTTCCTTCATCCAAAGTCTTCCACTTTTCCCAAGCATTTCACATTTTATTAGGTTTTTGTTTTTATAGTTTTGTATTGATATTTCATCTTTCCTCAATTCTTCTCTTGGCCGTTTGCAATTTTTTTTATTTGTTTGCCCTTTTTGCTCATCTAAATTTAAATAGTTTAAAAGTATAGCGGAATTCACGGCTGGGTATTTATTGTAGACCTCTTACATCTGTAAGCCTTGGTAAATCTTGAAAAATTTAAACATGACAACAACAAAATGCATACATTTTTATATAAGGTTTAAGAATTCCGCTTATTTAATTTTGTGTGTGTCGCACGTGACTAAATTTAAATAGGTATCATGATCACAAATCTTTATGTTTTTCAGCAGTTTTTTTTTTTGTTTTAATTGTAACGAATATCTCCGCCTTTCTTCCACATATAATTTTGATGCAGTGATAACAAATGTCATTTTTTACTGTCGCATGTGACATTGTTTCTTATGCATTTTTTGACTCTTAAGAATAAATTAAATATCTAAACGAAAAAAATTTGTGTTTTTGTGTTTTTTCATTCGAATACCTGGATTAGGCATAAATGTAAATTTTTTAAAATTAAAACAAAGTGTTTTTTAAGAACCTTTAAATGTTTGGTATCGGTGAACATTTTGGTGGAAGTGCTAATATCTGTCTATATGTTAAGTTTTATTCAAATCAGTTGGATATTTTGGAAGATGCAGAAATGTCCCTGTAACATCCTTACGTACCTTAAGGTACGTCAACACTTGACAAATATTTGCCCAAACAAGAGTTTGTTTGTATGCGACCGCACTATTATAAATGGCCTGGTGACATATAAATTCCGAATTGCCCCAACTGGTCTAATTCAAATTTTTTGGCCTTCTTTTTAGAAAATCACAATACACAATTAACAAAATACTTCTATTTCTTTCGATGAAAAGACTTAAAAATACTGAACTTGACCCTGATTAAGAAATTAATCTTGATTTTAAATTAATTGCAGTTCAAATAAAATCATAGATATTACTTAAAAATAGCATTCTACCTTACCAGAACATAAATGGAAAAACGTATAAATGTGCCCTTAATTATGAAAGTGGTCTAAATCATATATTTCTTTGGTCGAGATATTCAGTAGATAACATATGAACAGTTTAAAAAATATTTTTATATTTTGCAACATTTTAATTTAGAGTTGCGTTAGTCTCCATTTATATAAATTTATTTAATATTTTTTAAATATTTATGGAAGTGTTTAAAGATTTATTTGATATTTCGAAGCAAAAATGTACATGACTTAGACCACTTTCATAATTAAAGGCACAAATATAAATGAATAGTAATACTTCCAAATGTGTTTACTGACAGTAAATCAATAATTTCATATAGAATAAAACTATTTCTCATATTGAATTTCATTAAAAATTCATGTTATATGGCTGATGTTAACAATCATCATTGAACAGTGAAAAAATATTGAACTCGAGACCGATTAAGAAATTATTCTTTGGTTAAAAGTTCATTATAGTTGAATTCAAATAATAAATACATTTGTATCGCATTAATATATTAACAAATTTTTAAGAAACATCATCTTACATAAATATAATTAACAATCACCCACGCATGCACGCACTCACTCACTCGAACGTTACAAGCAGACTCCTTTTTCAATGAATTAAAAAAAAGAATAAGCTACAAACACGCACAATAAAAATATCGTTTTGCAAATGTGTGTGTGTTTTATATTTTTATACATCTGCATTTGATGTAGATTTTTTGACAAGTCAGTTGACAATGTCATCACAAGTTGACAGCCTTATTATTATGATGTTGATGTTGATGATGATGATGATGTCGTTGTCGTTGTCCTTGTTGATGATGTGTAGTTTTGTTGTTTGTATAGTTAAAGCTGAGAATGATTTTGTATTTACTACATGCTCTCAAGCTAACATGTCGCTCCCTTTTTGCAACATAGACATAACTCAAAATATGCGGTTTTTTGAGTTAATAACGCGCGAAAAAAATTCTTATATCACATATAATCTTGTGTCAAAATTGCATGCTAAAGGCTTGTACAAGCACTTCTTGCGAAAAGAGAATGTATGTATGAGTTGCTGAGTTGAATGTAAATTGAAGATTTAGAACCTATTTTCCGAAAAACTATTTTTTTGAGTTATGTTTCTATTGCAATAAATGAGCGTTATATGTTTATACTTACCCTGTTGGCCATGTTTGCCAGATATCATCTAGGAGAGTATATATACGCTCTTTGCCGCAGCGACGACAGTCCAAGCCAATTCACTGATGAGACTTTCAAACTATGGGCAGAGAAATCATACAAGACATTATTTTTGGTAGCGTCGCCCATGTAGTTGCTATATAGATGACATTATTATTAAAGTTGTCATCAAATATTGTTTATAAAAAAATAAAACTTAACAGAATTTTCCAAGTCATAGATCTGCTGGTTTCTACACTGAAAGAATTTTCGGCCTAAATTCTATGAATTTCGACATTAATCTAATGAAAAATTCATTAAAATTCAACCAACGTCACGCTTCGTTGGATTAATGAAACCAGTTTCGTCAACATTATTTTATTGAAAACTTCATCAAATTTATTTAACAGTGTAATTAATGCAGTGCTATAACTTCATCGAAACAGTAAAATAATTTCATGAAAAGAATGAAGTAGCTTAAATATAAAGGGGTTTCTTAATAATTAGAAAATATTGTTGTCATAAATCCAATAAAATATTCTTAAGAAACCAGAATACCAACGAAGTTCATGAAATTTTCATTGGATTTGTAAAATTATCATTGGATTTGTAAAAAAATGTTAACGAAATTGTTCCATTGGATTTCTGAAGCAAAATTCTATCTTACAACGATAGATTGTAAGATTTTTTATAAAGTACAATTAAAAATTTCAATATTAGGCCGATGTCCTACTATCAGCATAATGTACCGATTTTCGTCGGCTCACTGCATTAAAGTCAGACCCAACACGCCGAACAACCATACTGCCATATCACAAAAGTCACCCATTCTGCATCAATTGCTCGCTTGTTAAAGACGTCAATAACTAGCTGCTGTGGTCTAGGACCGTGCACTGCTGATATTGAAAATTGCAGCTGAACTCCGTTTGGAATTCTACATACGTACAAGAGAGTGAATGACAATGAGTACTCAAACAAGTACATACATAAGTAGTCTTAAATTAAGTAACTGTGTCTGATTATAATTGTAGCGCAAACATGTCGCACGCTCACATATTTTCTCTCCAGCAACCATGACTATAAACGATTCCAAAATACAGGAGCATCTCTACTTCATTTATGCAAAAAACTAAAATAAGCTACACCTAAAAATAAAAGAGGCACATGCATATTCACTCTCTCTCTATCTCTCATTCTTACAGTCTAAGTATGTTTAGTTATACTCAGGTTATGCATATTTAATCGAACAAAAAAAATACTCTGATACTCGGGATATTTATTTACCATTCGCTACCGTATACATACATTTTTGGATATAAAATGGAATGGCAAATGTGTGGTTGGATGTGTGGCTGATTGAAAACATGCTTTATGTGTGTCTGAATAAAATAGCCCTGTATATACGCGTGTGTAGTCGATTAATCGTTAGAGTATTTTTTATTCATGCGTCTAATTGTAGCGCTGCGGATGCGAAAGCTTAAATGGATGCGCACGTCAAGTTTTTATCAACAAATGCCTGAGAAGTACAATGAAGATCTTTTGGCCGACAACAATCTCAAATGACGATCTGTTATCAGTAATAAATCAAGTGCCAATGACATCAGAAATCCTTGAATAGAAATGGAATTGGCTTGCTAATGCACTGCGAAAATCTCAGAATGACCTGACCAGATGTACGCTCGATTGGAAGAAGGGGAACACCCGTACTTCTTACTTAAGGAAGATAAATTCATGCTGAGATCACGGCAACGAAAAGCACATGACATGAAATTAAGCTGTTAGCATTTATTAGACTTGATTGGAATTCATTTATTATGGCCCTCTTTTCCAGACTGGAACAAAGGAAATAAATACATATATGGACGGCTCCATTCTAAAAAATGCTAAGCCAAAAAAGCCAGTTTTGAGATAAACGCCTTCAAAGTTTACTGATCATATCTCAGCAATGTTATGAGCTAGAAACTTGAGACTTTTTGTAATCATATAATAATTGCAATATAATTTTTATAGTTAATTGAACTTTATAAATTTGTTGTAGATCATAGTTAAAAGTGACTTAAGATTGTCCTCTAAGAGTAGACTTTGCATCTATCTGGTGGTTCTTTCTCACCTACAGTGGTCATCTAAGTACATATAGCATGTTTTAGTTGGGAGAAAAATTTAAATTAATTATTTTTGACTACTTAATTTTAAACTAAATCATGGTAAAGTCCATTATTATGACCTTTCGAACCATATATATATTGTTTCAGTGAATTTCATATATACGTCTGTATTTTTTCACCAAAAAATTTTTTCGGTTTTTTCGACACTTTTTTACTTTGGACTCGTTCTTGGGCAGTAGTTTTGTACTGGAACCGTACTGTTTATAACTTTATTTATAAAACATAACTGATTAAGAGTAATTCGCAGGTTTGTTTTAAAAAATTCCCTCGAAATTGTTTGAGTTATTAAACGTTTTATTAGAAGACTTTGTTAAAAAACTACCTGTATGAAATATTTCGCGTTCTATTTCTATGCTTTCGGTGTATTTAAGCTTATAGGATGATAAAAGCATAATTTAATAGACATATATCAACACAGAGTACAACATTTATACAACAGTGGTCGCCAAACTTTTTAAAAATTGAGGTTCTCAAGAATAAAGTTTGGCGACCACTGTTTTACAAATTTTTTATTCTTTTTATTCTATATCCGTAACTCAAGACTTAGGAGGTGTTTGGAAAATTTCAAATACACAGTTTTGTTATGCTCGACAATACCTACCAGCAAAATAGTAACACTTTGCAGGTATTTTTTTTGTCACACTGTGTAATAGAAGGCAACACTTTA
This sequence comes from Tachina lurida, assembly GCA_944452675.1. NCBI lineage: Eukaryota > Metazoa > Arthropoda > Insecta > Diptera > Tachinidae > Tachina > Tachina lurida. The sequence continues at coordinate 30,093,576 of OX101753.1, read as the reverse complement.
CATACTAAATTCGACCTAACTTCGATACAACTATATTTTTTAAACCTTTTGTTGATTTTTGAGCGCAATATGTTTAAATTATTAATAAAATATGTTTAATCAAGGGTGAGAGTAAATTTCATTTACGTCCTTTGCAATAAAATTAGAACATCCCAATGCAAAAATTATTAAAAAAAAAACACGGTTTTTATTAGAGTGACTCCGTGAAATGCACTACATAATTATTATTATTCTTAAATACTTTCCCCCATTTTGAATATGTATAAATGTAAGTGATATATTTTTTTTATTTTGCAGATAGAAATTTTTACATTTTCACAATATTTACTTATCACTATTTACATAAAAAACATACTACGAATGTTGTTATTTACATATAAACTTCTTTAAATACTAGAAATTAAATTTAAATTAATTTAATAAAAAATATGACGTGCTTCTATTGCAACCAGAGCTTTTAAATTTCGATTACGATTAGGAATCAATTAGATGACATTTTAAAAAGAATTGTAATGAATGTATAATTGCCTTTAAAAGAATTTCTGAAAAATTACGATCACTAATAGTCGAAAAGTAATCTGAATTACTTGAAATTACTAAAAATAATCAAAAAGAATCAAAAGTAATCAAAAAGTAATCCGACTACTTTCAAAGATTACTTTTGATTATTTTCAAACTTTTTGAATTTACATTACTTTATTTTGAAAAAGTTATAAAGAAATTTATAAAATTAGAGTGTTTTTCTTTAAGAAATTCTTAACATATTCGGTTGTATAACAACAATAAAATTATATCAATCTGAAAGCAGAAATATAAAGAAAAACATAGAGTGAATTTTTTTGCTGGTGGTTAAGCACACACACACATAATATTTGAAATTAAAACAAGGGAATTTTGAACACTTTTGAATAACACACGCCAATTTTTTGAATAACTATAAAAATGTATCAACAGATATCTTTCAAGCTTTCCTCAACATTTTGCTCATTTGTCAAATTATTTAATATTTTAAATTTTAATATAAGTGAAATGCAATAAACTTAATAAATAATCAAAAAGAATTAAAAGTAATCCTTAGAAGTAATCGGATTATTTTTTGATTATTTTTGATTCTTAATGATTATTTTGTTGTAATTTCAAGTAATTCAGACTACTTTTCCATTATTAATAATCGTGCAAAACTGAATATAATCGTAATTTAATCATTACTTCACCTTCCAAAAAAAAAAAGTAGTTAATCAAATAAGTAATCAGTAGGATTACTAATCATTACTTAACAGCTATGATTGCAACTTCTTCACTTTTATAATTTTACTTATTTTGTCAAACATATTTCTGCTGTTTTACGCATATATGCTTAGGTTTTAAAATTTTATCTACATATGTGGCCGTATTTTAAGCACACTTTGCCTCAAAATAAACACTTTTAACACCAAATTTGAACTTTTGTGTAAAAGAAGACAAATATTGTTTGTTTTTGTACACAAATAACAACAAAATTGATATAAATTTAGACATTCAGAATATTTCAGTAACAATTTAGATAATATATGATCCTTAATTTTAGTAATCCTTTGCTTGCTAACTTTTTTCGTGACTTTTATCACACTTGTCTCAAATCGTATTTTATAGGCAGTAAATTGGAATGTTTTCGGAAGTTGAAATTTACTCATGGTCAACTGGGTTTTATTTGATTTCCTCATGTAAGCGAACGATTATTGCAAATGAAATGGGTATGTTGCATATTGTGTTACAAAAATGAAAAAGAAAAACACAGTCTTACTCTTTGTTTTAATGTATGTTGGATGTGTGTGTTTCTGAAGAGTCTTAAGATCCATTCAAAGAAAATAGTTTCTTTTAAATGATGAATTAAAGAGGAAGGATACCACCGTGATATATTTTAGTATTTCAAGGGATGTGAACAATTCTTAAGGCAACTCAAACTATTTACTAAGAATGCCATAGCATTTAGAGCTTATATATATATATATATATATATATATACATATGTTCCGTTCACTCCTCGAGGGAGCATAGAACCATAACAAGGTGATTCCAATAATCCTGATCTTCCACTTCATGCGCAATCTCGTATGAAGTTCTAATGTCAGTTACCGATTCCAGGTATGCGCTGGTCTCCCGGCTCGTCTGCTTTTCTGCGGATTGCAATCTAGGCATTTCTTAGCAATATCATGGTCTGGTTTACGGAGGGTGTGACCTATCCAACTCCATTTCCGTTAACTTAATTCCATTCTAATCGGCTGCTGATTTGCCTCGAGCCAGAGCTGGTTGTTGGATATTGTTGCAGGCCAGAAAATCCGTAAGATTTTGCGGAGGCATTTGTTGAGAAATACCTGAAGGCATTGTATGTTACGTTGTGCCATATTCCAAGTCTTACATCCATATGACAGAGTGAATTTTATATTAGAATTAAATACTTTGATTTTGGTTTGTTTCGAAACATTGGAAGATTTCCAAACCGGGTTTAACTGTGCAAATGCACTCCGCGCCCTATTTATGCGATTAGATATATCTGCTGCTGAGCCACCAGTTGTGTCAATTGTGCTACCTATGTAGCAGAAGGACTTAACATCTTCAAACTCTTGCTCACATACGAAGAAGTGGCGATCTGTGTTACTATTGATGCGGAGCGATTTTGTTTTGGGGTATGTTTATCTTCAGCCCAACCAATCTTGCGATGTCACTGATGCTGGACATTTTCGCCTGCATCTCTGAGAATCAGTGGCTAAGTGGACATATGACATCGGCATAATATAGGTCCTCCAACTGTGCTTGTAGCCCCACGTAATTCCTCTATTATGATCGCTTGTTACCTTCTGCATCACAGCATTGAGGACGCAGTTAAAGAGTAGAGCTGATAAGACACAACCTTGCCTAACTCCAGTTTTCACCGTGAGCCTGTTGCTCAGTTGTTTTTCATGCAACACACGGCAAGTGGCATTTTTGTACAGGGCTTTGATTTAGAGCTTTTAGTTTTAATAATTACGATGAAGAAAATGGACAAGCCGTTTAAAAAATCAAAGAAAGTAAGCAAATTTCCAGTACGCCTTGCCTGGTTTATGAAAATGTTTGCCTTAAAAGTAAAAATTCAGTGAAATTGGCTTCCTCAAGCCTCAATCTATCAAAGCTTTTTAACATGCCATTTTTCTTAATGCCTTAATATGTATCGACAACTAATCCTTGTCATTAACTTAAATAAAGACATCTGTGGTCAAACCGAACTAATTATAATCATATGAATTTCTTTCCAATACCCATTATATTTACTTATATACATATGCATCACTTCAAAAATGGAAATACATATGTATGTGGTAACAACACCAACCAACATAAGCTTGCTGCAAACTTAACGAACTCACGCTTAATTTCAAAATACCAGAAGAAAAAGAAAATATCTTTTTTTCTACTTAACTGCAGTAGTCAAAACGTATAGAAATTAGAATTGAAGCAACTGCAAAAAAGGAATAAATACGAGTACAATAAATAAATAAGGCAGCCGTGGTAATACGAGTAGTTAAAAATAAAATAATAATAAAATATAAGCAAGTGATAAATAATAATTTATACGAATACATCAGAGAAAATTCCTAATTGGAATTGATTAGATTTTATGCTTTGAATCATGCACGTTTCGCATATTTATCTGCGTCTCAAACATATGTGACTTGTGTGAAGTTTTTCGTTAAAATGCTTCTCGTACGAGCAAAGACACATGCATACCAGAGTTAGATGTGTGTGAATGCGCGTGTGTGTGTGTGTTTAGTTGTGTGTGTGTGTTTTAAAAACATAACTCGAACCAAATAGACAGACAGGCAAACAATCATGCACATTATTTACACTGTCCGAGAAGAGAGAATGGTAAGAATGATATTTTTATACTCAGGAATCTTATGCCATACGAATTCTTGAATGAAAGTATTAGCAAGGTTCTTTGATTAAGAAAAAATATTGCATATGGCTACGCTATTAATTGACATGGTGAGAATCCAACCCCTATTTCATCATCCACCCATTTTTGCGTTGAATAAAATTCGCTTAGAAATTAGAAAATTTCCACACCTAAAACAAAAATTAAATAATTTAAATAACTTCATTATTTTTGTATTTTGTCGGGAGATATAAAACTCTTACCCATTTAAACTTTACTGAAATATTTTGAAATTTCGATCGATATCGAATGCAGTAATTTTTACTCCCTGTTGAATATTATAATTATTATTATTTCCTTTAGATCCTATGAGGATCATAAGACCAGCACAAATTCTCTCCATTTTATATACTAGAAGGGCTGGATCATTATATCTGCAAGACCACCAATGGCAAACTCCTTTCCCTGCATCAGCATGTATACCAGAAGGGAAGGTGACCGAATCGATTCTACACGACCAGTGTAATATAGTATCTATGGCTTAATATAAAAAGGTCGTATCTCAATTTTTTTCGAAATCGCGTTTTTAACGTTTCCTGGGAGACAACGTCTAATTGCATCCTCCTTAAAGATTTAAGTACATTACAGTTCAAAATCAAGGACTTATTCCAACTTAAAAATATTAATTTTGCATGCAAATGCTTTAGTTTTTCTTCAGTTTTTTGCTTCTTCTATAAAATATCGAAAATTCGAGTTCCGCCTTTCTTATATTAAGACATCAGTATTCATTCTCTACGAGGGCAGTTCGGAAACTTGTTAGCCTATCAATGAAAGAGAATAGTTAGTTTTTCAAAAATATTTTTATTTTTTCAATATAATCTCCTGAAACTTCAATACACTTAGTCCAACGCTTTTCTAGCAATTCTATCCCTTGATTAAAATAGTTTTCCTCAAGGTCTTCAAATTAGTGGTTTACAACTGTAATTGCATCTTCATTTGAGGTAAAACGCCAACAAGGAATTTTTTTAGATTTGGGAACAGGTAAAAGTCACTGGGAGCCAAATCAGGAGAATAAGGTGGCTGGTCAAGCAACTCGTACTTTAATTCGTTGATTTTAGCCATTGTTAAAACACTCTTGTGCGCTGGTGCGTTGTCTTGATGAAAAATTATTTTTTTGTGTTGTAAGCCAGGACGTATTTCTCGAATTTGTACATTTAATTGATCCAAAAGGTTGCAATAGTACTCTGAATTTATTGTTTTACCCTTTTGCAGATAGTCAATCAATAAAATACCTTTGAAGTCCCAAAAAACCGTTGCCATAACCTTACCAGCCGATTGAATTGTTTTTGCCTTCTTTGGGGGCACTTCCTCCAGCTTCAGTCCATTGTTTGGATTGTTCTTTTGTCTCTGGAGTATAGTGGTGGATCCATGTCTCATCAACAGTTATGAAACGATGCTTAAAATCCATTTTATTTCGCTTAAAACGATCCAAACAAGCTTGAGAAATGTTCATTCTTATGCGTTTTTGGTCGACTGTTAACAAATGCGGCACCCATCTTGCAGAAAGCTTTTTCATCTGTAGTTTTTCATGCAAAATTAAATGGACTCGGTCATTTGAGATGCCCATGATATTAGCTTTTTCACGCACTTTTATTCGCCGATCATTTAATACCATATCATGCACTTTGGCTACAATTTCTGTTGTTGTTGCTGTTTTTGGACGTCCACTACGTGGTTCATCTTCAATGCTTTCACGACCACGTTTAAATTCAGCAACCCAATTTTTTACTGTTGCATATGAAGGAGCACTTTCACCTAACACATTCACCATATCATTATGAATTTCTTGTCCCGATAAACCTTTTTTATGTAAATATTTAATGACACCACGCATTTCTAATTTTTCCATTGTTAAAAATTCGCGGATGCGTCTTTTGTGAATACCTGTTTCTATATGAAGGAGCTGCCAGATCGAAACAAAATTTAACATGTGTTCATAGCAGAGATGGAAGTTTCCAAAACACTTAACTTTTTTCTGTTTATACCGCACTTTTTGTGCTAGGCTAAGAAGTTTCCGAACCACCCTCGTATAGGTCAATATAGAGTGAGCCATTTAAAATTTTAAATCTGTATCGGCTATAAAAAAAGTACTAATTCTTTTTTTCAAATTTCTTGTTTTATTGGAAAGGATGAACTTTGTCATTTAAGAATGGAACACAATATCATTCAGATGACTACCACGACTGGCTCGCCAGTACCCAGACAGATAAATCCATTTTTTTTTTCTCAAGAAAGTGCGGGAAATGTTCAGTTTTTAATATATGTTCTTGCTTATTCTCAGCTTCAGCAGCAATGTTTTTGATTGAATGCACTGGACGAGAACATACACGGGTTGGTTTGTTCAATAACGATCTATTCTCATGATGGTTTCACAAATTGAATGAACTAAACGGAAGGCCGATCTTTGGAAAATGTTCCACGTAAATTTCTTAAAGTTTGAATTAACGACTCACAAATTTGGAAGTTAGTTTTTACAATTTTCCAATCTGGTTCGAGCGCATATCGTCCCATTTTGCAAAAAAATTAAAAAAAAAATTAAAATGAATGTTATTCTGCCTCTCAAAGTCAAAGTAAGCGGTAGTTCCAATTTAAAATTTTAAATGAGCTACCCTGCACATCTTGGTGCCTTTTAATATATTAATGAGCATATAAGAATATTTCTGCGATCACTTATCGAATTTGTAGAGCAATGTAGGAGTATGGAAGTTTATTCAAAATCGGCTACCGTATCGTAGGGTAACATCGGCTCTACGGTCCTATAGAATGACCCGCTTTGTAAATATATATAGACTAGTTACAGAGAGGAGTTTTCTCATCACTTCTTAAAATCTAGTTATAAATACCATATGGCAATACCTGTTAGAAGAAAATTCCTATAGGATGGTTTCTCTTATCTACCGAAATCCTCGTACAAGCAATGACTTGTTGCTGAACTCAAGGAAACGAAGTAAGTCTCCTCACGAGGAAGTGTAAGATACCAGACTTTCAAATAAAATACTACCCTATATAATGCAAAGATAAAAGCCATCGAAATAGAAATATTTCGCTGTCATTTTGTACTCTTAGTTGAATTTTAAGATACATATTTTAGAGAGGGTGAAGAAAGCACAAACTGGTGTTTACCTCTGTAAAAAGTCTATTGCAAAAAGTTAACATCTAAATCTTAGATTATAAACCCAAAGATTGTTTACCGAATCTATACGGCCATAGTGCGTCCAATTGTAATATGTGGTGGCCTATCGTGGAGAAGAAAACATATCCATATATATGCTACACAAGGTCCGACTTGGGTCACTGTGTGTATGTAACTAGCGCTCTCCGCACAACACCTACGTTGGTTTTCTCTATGGAGTGGAAACGACAGCGGCCACTGCAAAACAGTGGATCCCGAAGCTTGAGAATGGAGTATTGACCATGATGCATGCATTCTAATGCATGAATATATCTACAGGACTGAAATACCCTACTGAGAAGCGTGGAAGATCGGGGCAGTGTATAATTTTACACGGATGGCTGCAAAACTTAAAAAGTGTGAGATACTGAGTTTACTCAGGGATATTTGGTCTTCGTATTGCATAGTGACTTATGCATCTGTGTCGTATTTATAAGGCACTAGAATGCCCGCTTCTAGAAACAACAACAGTCAATGATCGGCATCATTGCTAAACGCGATAAGAAAACAGTTTGTTACTAGAATCATCTGTAGCACGGGCCTTTAAGGAAATTCTCTAGAGCTTGTAGGGATAGAAACAACCTTACGGGTTCCAATGGACATGCAATGTGTAAGTTAATTTTTCTCTCCAGAGTCTGTAAAAAAAACTCGTATATATATATTTTTTTTTTATTATTATTCAAACTTCATTTTTTTCTATATTTACGATTTGATCAGGCTAAAGTTCGTATCGCCTTGTAAGCCAAATTACATGTGATAATTATTAATGAACAAATAACACCAAAGTTAGTTGTAAATATTCTGACAAACACATAGTTGAACGGAACAACTAGCTGTTTTTGAACGACACTAAACTTTCATTATCAGCGTTCTTTTGTGTTTGGTACACTGTGTGTGGTGTCAGTTGATGTAGATTTCTGCTTTATATATGTAACTTTTATGCAAATGGAATATGTGAATTGTTTTGATTCGTCGTATTTCAATTTACTAAAAGCTTTTTTGTAATAAAAGCTCAAACAGTTTTGGAAAGTCTGTGCACAAGATAGGGGATTTGTGACTATTCAAAATGTGTGGTTGAAATCTACTGACGATTTGTTACAGCAACAATGAAATGCATATAGACAACGCTGAACCATCAGCAAATAAATTTCAAATTGAAATTACCTTCTGACAATATGTCGAATAATAAATTTCTTAAAAATTTTTTGAGAAAACAGTTAATTGAAAAATATTTAATAAATATTTTATCTCTATGTGCGTCTGCACTGCATTGCTTTTTTCATTATAAACACGATATATGCCCCATGCCATGGCATAGTTTTCTTTTGCTGACATTAAGCGGAACATTATGGATTAAAAACTTACTCAAATTATCCTGAGTATTAAAACTTACTGTAACAAGTTATGGAAAAGGTTACAGTAGTTTATATTTTCTTTATCTATTTTTTTTTTTTGCTTCTTTTACAATAAATTTGTGCAGTTTGTATTGGTGGTAGTGACTGACGACTTTGGCGATTATTACACCAGCATGTGTGTAAGTGAGTTGATATGTTGGTGGTGCTGATGACGATGGCATTGACTCGCCTCCTTTACGCTTTGTATAATGGCAAGGGCGTTTTCAACTAAACTTATAATGTGTATTAATAAATGTATTTAATATTTGTGATCGATTGTAATACATTTTTCAACTTTTTGTTTGCAAATTCTTTTAGTGTTTCTCCCATATGTTATTGTAGACTGCTCTATATAGTTGTTGCCTGCCAGAGTACAACTGGTGTTGCTTGGAAAATTATTCACAGAGAGGCAAATTTTTGTTAATATATGTTATACATAGTTTTTTTTTCTTTAATACACAGAGAAAACAGATTCGTTGAGACAACCGAATTTATTGCCAATCGAATTTTGGTGGTTGCGCCAACTATATAGATTTCTGGTATAACGACTGCAATTTTCTTGTGGTACCACTATATTTTAATTATAACCCTTAAACAAATAGTTGTAGCAACAGAACAAATTGGTTAACAGTATGGAATTTGAAAAAAAGTTATTCTTGCTACCGAAAATGTGGTTGGTATAACTGAAACAATATCATAATTGGTACCTGCGAAAGAAAAATTGGCCTTCCTTGCTGAAATAAAATAAGCAATAAACGCAAATAAAAATATACAATTTTAGAAATTTATTATTTAACATATTGTCATAAGTTATTTTTAATTGAAATTTATTTATTTCAACCACACATTTTAAACAGCCACAAACCTGTTATCTTATGCACAGACTTTCAAAAACCATTTGAGAATTCATAAATCACAATATCTTTGAAAGTTACAAAAGTTGATTTTTAATTTGCTGCAACGAGTATAAACTATGATAGTAAGCTCAACCTATAGTTAGTTAGTTGCAGCAACTGATAGAAAGTGTTTATTTTAACGACAATTTTTTAGTTGCCAATACCAAAAGTTGTTAGTAACATCCAATTCATAATATTTTATTCGGTTGTGTTAACCAATCAATGAATTAGCCATGGCAAAAGCATACGCTCGGTTGATGCAATCAATTTAAGAATTGTCAGAATCATATTTTTATTACAATTATGCCCTTATGGCAATAAACATGGATTGTTTTTCGGATTAACAGAAAATTGATTGTGTGAACTGAAATATAGTTTATGCAAATGATATTTTGTTGGCCTAACCATTTTCCAACCAATCTTTTTTCTGGGTGTACTTTTCATAAATCCTGCTCCATACGTACGATACGAGAGGTAGTTATTGATTAATATAATTAATGAAAGAAAATCAGGAAAAAAAAAGAAAAAAATTGTATATAAAAACGTTTTAACATTTGTTGAAAAATTTGTTAGTAAAAGTTATTAATGGCTAAAATTATTATTAGTAATCACTTAATTAATGAAACTTATGTACAATTATTAAGACGGATGAATAAAAGTTGAAGAGCGAGCAAATGGAGATGTGGCGAGTGACTGTATTTGGTTAGTATGAGTATGTACATGGAAACAGATTTGTGTTAAAGCAGTTTTTTCAAATGATAAATTAAATTTGCTGATAGTTGCAGGAAAGTTGCTCTACTTACGACACATGGCAAATAGTTTTGGCATAAGCAATTAATTTATTGGTAGTCAGTAACTTTTTGAAAACTTAATGGAAGAAAATACGGGAATCGGTTGGCCTTGCAACCCATCTTTGAAACTTTTACCGATTTTGTGGCATGCGATATACTTTTTAAGCTGCTAAAATATTTTGAATATCTACAATCGATTTGAAGTTATTAGAAATAGAAAATTTTTTTTAAACAATTTTTGTGAACAAAAAATTTTAAAAAATTGGCAGCAATCGACATACAGAGGAATATTTGAGCCAAAAAGCTGTCCAAAAAGGCAACATTGTATTTAAATAAATTTTAAGAACTAAAATTTTAGATCACTTTGTAAATTTTGAAGACTTTAAGTTGTGATTTGTGGCTCTGAGATTCGGATAAATTCAGGAAAGTGAAGCAAATTCCATGAGTTTTAATGTTTTCTCTTCGGTTTTACCATGTTTATGTGATATTTTTTGGTGGCTTAACGAAGTATTACATTGAGCAAGAAACTTTTATGTGCATCATAAAATGTTTTTCTTTGAGAGGTGGGATACTTCCCCCATCCCATAAAAACACAAAAGTTTTATGCCCAAAATCTGTTCGACGATTGTATCGTCTTGTCTGTGGACGAAAAAAAGCCGCAGTTGCGATTCTTTAAAACAATTATTCAGGGCAATTATGGATAAAATTTGTCGAGAAATTTCTCCTTTCCCAATTAGAATTTTTTGTTTTCCCTATCACTTGCTTTTAGTTGGCATTGTTACTCGGGAAAAATTTCTCGCGGAATTTTAATTATAATTGCCTTCACTATTTATTGTCTTTGCTAGAAGGTTCGTGTATTTGCTTTATGATTTTATTCCCAACATTATAGCCAAAACATATTTTTTCATTTATTTTTTAAAATATTATATAATAGGGTATTTACATCAGCACAAAATCTACCATATTTCGATTAAAATCTTTATGAAAATCTATACCGTTTACATCAGCTTTTTTTTGACATTTATCAAAGTTTTGTTTATCCAAAACAAAACCCATCAACTGATTTGTTTCCAAAACTAAAACCAAACTGTATTGTACCCAATTCACACACTTTTTTTAAGCAGACCATAGCTAATTCACCCACCTTTTGTTGTGCAGGGTAGTAAAGAATAAATAAAAACATTAGATTATTATTATATTTCCTACAAATCTACTGAAATATTAGATATCGTTTTGTATGGGAAATCTGGAAAAAAGAAGCTTGATTTAACTCGAAATCTCGAAAGTAGACAGTGTAAATGCACTATAATACTTTAATTTAATTTTTATGTTTTAAAAACATGGCAATAATATTTCTATTTTTCATTATCAAAGACAACAACCATTTTTGTAGAAAATATCTATTTTAGATACAGAATTAGGGCATTAGTTTTTATGATAGTAAGGCATAAGTAGCACTTTTTTTTAATATTTACATTATGTTTGCAAATAATATTTTTGTCACCGCCCCAAAAAAGGAGGCGAGGACGAAAATTGCATTTTACGGTCTCTTAAATTTTTAAAATTTTGCCAAAGTTAACAGTAGCATATGTTAAACAAAAGTATGGGTTAAAAAAAATATAATTTTTCAGGGATAGGATTAGTGCCTATAAGGGGAACTTTTTGCCCTCTGTATGATATTTCTTATTTTCAAGCTTTAACATACTTCGAATATAAGACATATTTCTGCCAAGTTCCATTGATATTTTTTTACAAGCAATACAAACTAAAGAAGAAGTAGTGGCAAATTTTTTGTTTCAAATACTTCTCTGTGCGACGTTTCTTTTTGGGGTTAACAGCTGATTTGATTTTGAGTTAATCTAATCTAAAAATTTTCGAAATCTACCGATCTGAATCGAACCGAAGCGCAAAAAGGACTTCAAAACGTCGAAATATGATGAAATGGTTTTTCCAAACAGTTCTTTCTCGAACAGTAGAATTGACATCAAAAATTTTAACTTAACCTTACTTCTTTCTACAAATTTTACCCTTGGTTTTTTATTACCTATTTTCACTGCTATTAGTCCTAGTTTACACTATACAAAACTTATTGGTAAGCTGGTGAGTTTGTTAGGTGAGAGAGAGACTAGGGGAAAGAAACGTTTCTGTTCCACTCATATCTCTCTCTCTCTCTCTCTCTCTCTCCCACAAACTATGTAAATTAGGACATAGTGTAAACTAGGACTTAGCATCATTCACCTTCTTGGTGAATTCCATAACAAAAAAACATGAAGCTAATTATTTAATTTCTAGCCTCTAGATGCAAGAAATTGGATTATGCTATAATGAATCATCCATTTAATAAACTTTAATCTGTTTTACAAGTACTCGTATGTAGATTCAGTTAAAAAACCCACAACATTCAGTTAAATCTCTTTGTTCTAAAGCTAAGTAAGTTTCGTTTATATTTTTTTAGTAAGTTTCATATGCATCTATTCACTTCTTCTAATATTTTAAGATCAATCATATCCTTCACTGCAACTCTAACACTTGTTCCTCAAACAATGTCAGTGTCAGCTTGAAATTTATTTGCATTAATTTTGTTTTAAAAATTTATTTCCTATACTTTAAGCAACAATTTCTTGTATTCTACATTAGATTTCTGATTAATTACTTTAATATTTGTACACGAACTGTTTGCTAGTAGTAGCATTAGTCCTTGATTTAAAATATGCGTACAAATAATTCCTATTAAAATCCCTCACACAAGTTTGACATTTTACTTTAATTTTTTTGACAAGACACAAACAAAGTCTATTAAGAAAGTCAATCAATGTCTTTCAAATGAGTTGACTTAAATAAGAGTCCTTTTTCTAAACAAATGCAGTGAGAGAAAGAGAAGGCAAGGGACAGAGAACGCACAACGTGTATACAACAAATATGTGAGTGCATAAAGTTTTACTGATGAACGCCAACACAAGGACTAGAAAGGACGAAAGCAAAAACATAAAATAAACACTGAATTGTTTTAAAAATAAAATAAAACATGTTTGCCAAGAGTACACAAGCAGTGCATCTACAACGACTTGTGATAACATAATATTTTTTTTTTTAAATAACTTATTAATAAAATAGATTTAATAAAAAAAATAAAATTATTTATAAAATAAATTTAATAAAAAAATTATTTTATAATAATTTTATTAAATTTTTTTTAATAAAAATTTTTTGTTAAAAAAATATTTTTTGAAGTGCAATGTGCCATATTTGTGAGTGTCGTATGCTTGTTACTTATATGTAGACGTTCAAGTAAACATACCAATCACCATTTGTAAGTTGACTTCGTAGCACAATAAAATAAACCTTAGTTCATCCACGAACTTCGCCACAATCATAAAGAAGCTGATGGTTCTTTCTCAATACGACATATTTGGACACCAAAGGAAAAATTCAAAAGTTTTCTATTTTCATCAAGCATTGCCTACAATTGCGAGCATATAGTCGAAACAACACGACTTCAAGCACACAACTGTATGATTGATGAGTTTATGTGACTGCGTGCAGGTCACTTTAGATCCAGCCTGCCCAAAGTGCCACCAGAGTGACGAACATTAATTGACTTCTTATACACATACCCGAATAAATTTCTCTCGTCTTTCTCTCGCTGGCCAGCTCTGCTTTAGATCCCTTCGGTAAGAGCATAAATATTATATTTTTAAATTCACATATATAATGGTCACAAACCATCTAACAAAACCTTTAATACCTCCAACACAAGCTGTAGCGCCACATCTGTTAGTATGAGTGCTGCTTAGAAGGAATGAATGAATGAATGAAAAGCACCCAAAGCGAATAAAAAGTATTTATATAAATTGTAACCTTAACACAAAACGTAAAGTTAAGAGAATAAAGTTCGGTGTAAAATGACAGCTAAAAGTGACAGACAAGATGACGATTGACTGACGGATAGATGGATGGATGGATGGATGGATGGATGGATGGATGACTGGTTGCTTGCCAGCTTGCTTGGCTGTATGAATAAATATGTATATATGTGTATAGAATAAAAAGAATCTAGTTAAATTTTCGAGTGTGCCATAGAATAAATAAGAGCAAATGTGTGAGTGTGTTTGCGTCAAATATTTTGAAGAGTTGAAGAAATGAAAATGATTGAAAGGTGTAAGAAATTCAAGGAAAAGAAATTGCACTAAACAATAAAGGGCATACCATATTGCAACAACAATAACAATAAAAACTAAATTTCTCTGGCTATGCAGAAGATCTATGCTGTCCTTTTTATAAAACTTTAACCCTTAAGTGTATACCTGGGCCTGGCCAGGCCCTTTTTGACTTATTTCAAGTTTTTTTCATATAACTATTAAATATATTATAACGAAACTTTATGTATTCCTCAATGGAACGGTTTTTAACAAGAAAATTAGAAAAAAATTTTAATTTTAATACCGTGGTTTTGCCAATTGGCCAAATGAAATTTTTGTGCATATTGTATCCACCTGGGTCTAGCCAGGCCCAACCAGTTATATATTAAAGTCAATGCAAAAACAAGGAAAAATCTTTAATATTTATTCTAAAGTAAAAAAGTAAAAGCAAATTCTCTGAGAACCCAAAGGCAAAAACACAAAATACAAACTCATAAGCAATATAACTCTTCAAATGTAAATGAAAAAAAAAAAATTTTTGATTTTTGTTCACAAGTTTTATGCAGGGAACACAACTGGGACGAACGACGAATTTCGTCCACCCCGACGAATTCGTCGATAAGAGTTCGTGTGAAGCGCAACAACGACGAATTTGCTCAGCGAACTCCTCTCTTGTATTTGATAAGGTTATTGTGTGTGTAAAGAGAGAGAAAATTGTTTTTGCGTCGTTTGTCGGCGTGCAAAATAAGAAATAAATCTATCTCAGAGTTCGTCACGCAAGCATAATGCTAGAAACACACCTGGGACGAATGACGAATATTTCGGTGCGAACTTTCGTCATAAAAAATAAAACACATTTGCGCATATGAAAATGAACACAACACCACCGTAGAACGAACTCTGAGATAGGTTTATTTATATTTTGTACGCCGACGAACGACGAAAAAACAATTTTCTCTATCTCTTTGCATACACAATAACCAACTTTATCAATTATGACAGCAGAATTCGGTGAGTAAATTCGTCGTTATTGTGGTTCATACGACGAATTTACTCAGCGAATTCTTAACGACGAATTCGTCAACGTGAACGAAATTCGTCGTTCGTCAAAATTGTGTTTATAGCATAACTCAGCAAAATTAGGCTTTTGTTTTATATTAGAACAGAAAGAGAATTACAGTTACTTTCTGATTGAAAAAATGAATAAACTTTTTTCTTTACTTCACTGAGATATCATTATACATAGTTGTTTTCTGTGTTGCTAGTTGTTGTTTTGCAATGACTTGTGAAGTTGATAAAGTTTCGCATACAATTTCAAAATCTGATCCAACTTATTTTGAAAAATTGGCTGAGGCAATTGCCAACGATGTTGAAAATGAATGTCGTATTGAAAATGAGGATGATGATTTAGATGGAGAAGCTTCTCATATCGAAAAAGATTTACATATTGACAATTAATTGGTAGCATCAAGCGATAGCGGTGATGAAAGCGAGAACGAAGAAGATAACCAAAGAGAATCATCTTCAAAATCTTTTTTTATGATAAGGATGGAACAGAGTGGTCAAAATCACCACCGGCTCTAAGAAAATTTGCCCCGCATAATATATTGAGAGGTTCCGGGGGTCCATTGGATATATTCAACCGCTTTTTTACAAATAATATAAAAGAAATAATAATAATTGAGACAAATAGAAATGGGAAGAAATATTACGAAGAAATGAATCAACATTGGAATCCAATAACAATGTCGGAATTGGAAATTGAAACCAAAATATATAATTGAAACCAAAATATATATTTTTCTTTTCCATCTTATAAATTATCTTAATGAATTGTTCTTTCTTTTTATTGTAATGTAATATTGTTCCATTATTTTTTTGTTTAAACCCCTTTTTTTATTAATTCATGGCTTTTCTTAGTAAGAACTTTTAAAAATACTGTTAATTTTCAGTTAAAATACAAGTGGTCCCAGCCAGGCCCAGGTGGCAGTTTGTGCCAAACAAATTAGGTGGCTACTTAAGGGTTAATAATTGTGAGTTATGTGTGTAAAAATGTTGTAGCAAAACAGTGCAGCAGGATGTATTTTGTGCAAGAAAATTTTCAATTACTAGGAGTGAAAAGTTTGCAATATTTAAATGCATAAAATAAAACTTGAATGACGAACTTAAAAAAAAAGGCGTAGAAGAGATGAAGCCTATCTTTAGATATCTAATAGTTAGACCAAATTATATACCTGTTAGTCAGGGTAAAATTTTGATGACTGGCCCGAATTAATAACACAAGGTCTGAATCATTACCACAAGAGGCAAATAAAGAATTTTTTTTTTGCTAGATCAATGCCTACAATAATTTTCTCCAGCCTAGCAAGATAATTGAAGTAAACAGCTTGAAAAATGCCAACGAACAGTTCATACCGAAATCCTTAGCCACAAATGACGTTGGTTGCCTCACACGCTCCGAAAGGCTCAAGGTGATATTACTAGAGGTACAATTGATGAGAAGTCTCAGCGCAACACTCCAAGAATTGGTCAAACATCGTTAAACTTAGCGCTGTCAACTCGAGAACAAAGTCATCGAAAACGGCCTAAACTAGATACAAATAAAACATCTCTAATCAAAGCGAACGTATTGGAGAGAAATCTTTATGGTCCTTTGTTCCTTATAGTAATCACAGTATGAAATATATTTCAATTGGAAAATATGTGACCTTCTCCGATAAAAGGGACCTAGTGTGTGAAAATGAAGTTTTGAGAAAAACGCATTTAAAAAATAAAATTGTAATGTTTTTCTAATTTTTACGAGGGCGGTTCGGAAACTTCTTAGCCTATCAATGAAAGAGAATAGTTAGTTTTTCAAAAATATTTTTATTTTTCAATATTATCTCCTGAAACTTCAATACACTTAGTCCAACGCTTTTCTAGCAATTCTATCCCTTGATTAAAATAGTTTTCCTCAAGGTCTTCAAAATAGTGGTTTACAACTGTAATTGTATCTTCATTTGAGGTAAAACGCTTGCCAGCAAGGAATTTTTTTAGATTTGGGAACAGGTAAAAGTCACTGGGAGCCAAATCGGGAGAATAAGGTGGGTGGTCAAGCAACTCGTACTTTAATTCGTTGATTTTAGCCATTGTTAAAACACTCTTGTGCGCTGGTGCGTTGTCTTGATGAAAAATTATTTTTTTGTGTTGTAAGCCAGGACGTTTTTCTCGAATTTTTACATTTAATTGATCCAAAAGGTTGCAATAGTACTCTGAATTTATTGTTTTACCCTTTTGCAGATAGTCAAGCAACTCGTACTTTAATTCGTTGATTTTAGCCATTGTTAAAACACTCTTGTGCGCTGGTGCGTTGTCTTGAAGAAAAATTATTTTTTTATGTTGTAAGCCAGGACGTATTTCTCGAATTTGTACATTTAATTGATCCAAAAGGTTGCAATAGTACTCTGAATTTATTGTTTTACCCTTTTGCAGATAGTCAATCAATAAAAACCGTTGTCATAACCTTACCAGCCGATTGAATTGTTCTTGCCTTCTTTGGGGCACTTCCTCCAGCTTCAGTCCATTGTTTGGATTGTTCTTTTGTCTCTGGAGTATAGTGCTGGATCCATGTCTCATCAACAGTTATGAAACGACGCTTAAAATCCATTTTATTTCGCTTAAAACGATCCAAACAAGCTTGAGAAATGTTCATTCTTATGCGTTTTTGGTCGACTGTTAACAAATGCGGCACCCATCTTGCAGAAAGCTTTTTCATCTGTAGTTCTTCATGCAAAATTAAATGGACTCGATCATTTGATATGCCGATGATATTAGCTTTTTCACGCACTTTTATTCGTCGATCATTTAATACCATATCATGCACTTTGGCTACAATTTCTGTTGTTGTTGCTATTTTTGGACGTCCACTACGTGGTTCATCTTCAATGCTTGCACGACCACGTTTAAATTCAGCAACCCAATTTTTTACTGTTGCATATGAAGGAGCACTTTCACCTAACACATTCACCATATCATTATGAATTTCTTGTCCCGATAAACCTTTTTTATGTAAATATTTAATGACACCACGCATTTCTAATTTTTCCATTGTTAAAAAATCGCGGATGCGTCTTTTGTGAACACCTGTTTCTATATGAAGGAGTTGCCAGATCGAAACAAAATTTAACATGTGATCATAGCAGAGATGGAAGTTTCCAAAACACTTAACTTTTTTCTGTTTATACCGCACTTTTTTGCTGGGCTAAGAAGTTTCCGAACTGCCCTCGTATCGATTTTGACACACACCCCTTTTTTTGACACACTAGGTCCCTTTTCTCGGAGAAGGTCACATATAATTTAATATTTTGACTTTTTTACACCACTGTACATTAGCGTAAAATTGTGAAGGAAATCCGTTTTGTAGCATTAATGACCAAAGGATGACATTCCAATTTCTTTACCTTTTTTTATAATGTCGCCCTAAAACGTCTGTTGATTGTTAAGTTTTTCACGTTATTAGAATATTTTTTTTCTTACCTCGTTTTTCAATTTCCCAACCTGACGAGAATATATACATACATATATATATATATTTTGATTTGTTTTACAGCACCATGATGGAAAATAATAATAGAAAAATTTTGTATTAAACTAAGAAATAAGGAAAAACTTTTCACAAAGCAAAATTAAAACAAAATAAAAACCAAAAAAAAAAGTTAAGCAAACCCCAGCGCTGTAAAAAAGTGTCTTGAAGACAGGAATTAATTAACATCAAGGCACACTAAAGTAAAACAATAGATGATGGACGTCTATAGACAACGCAGTAAAAAAAAAATAAACGACTGCAAAAATATTCACAAAAACCTTATATTTTTATTTTGTTGTTTCCTTTTTTCTTGTTCTCTCTCTCTATTTTCAATTCCTAATGATGCTGATGATGATGGGTGGGTTGTGATGAACGAAGAACGTGTCAAGGATACAACAATAAGGAAAAATTTTGATTTGAAGTTCATCAAACTTTGCTGTCATACTAATTTGCCAAGAGCTCAACAGCATGTGGAAACTTACAGGATAGGAAGAGTAAAAAGTGAGGAAAATTGTCATTTTATTTATCAGCATCTTCATCGAAGTCCTTTAGAGCAGCAACGGCATCATTTACATCAGTGATGAGAAAGATATTAAATAAAAATGAATATTGAAATGAGGATAATCTTTCGAATATTTATGTAAAGAAAATAATCATGCAAATTGGGTAAACTTTAGAGAAAGTTGATTTTTTCCTTTGAAGACTGTTAGAAAAACCAACTTAGATAATGATTTACTATTTTTCTAATGACCTTTGAAAACAAATGAAAAGTACGCTTAGCTGGGCTTAGTAAATTATTAAAGCGTATAAGCATTTGCTGCAAGAGGGTCATAATTTGAAACATGCATTTTGTTTAGTTCTGATTATAGAAGTAATCATCATATCGTTCTTTAAAATATATAAAAATTGTATATAATTATGTAATTTTAACATAAAAATTTTATTAAAACAAGGACTTTAGATCCGTTTTGTGCAAAGTATTTTTTTATACTCCTGTTGCAGCAAAGGCTCTTTATTAAATATGCAACACAAGAGAGCTTTTATTTTGTTTTAGTAAATAAAAATTATCAAAGAGGTTTAGGAATTCAAAACTTTTCTATTACACAAATTATCATGAGTTTTTTTCTAATTACCGCCGTTGTTGAATATGGAATCTAAATTTATGTCTTGTCCCACGATGTCAACATAAAACGTTCGGTCGGACGATCCCTCGTTTGACAACCGGCTGTATAAATAGCGGTTCTTGCATTATTCCTGGGTTCGTTCATTGCATCCCATTCTGGTATCATGGTCATGCAGTTAGTGTGTAAATATCTATTGGAGATTCTATCATACATTTGTGTGGTGTATAAGATAAGATGTCTACTATCTTTTGCTGCTCTAGTTACATTTTCTGTTTCCAGCAATACTCTCATCACCACCAGCCTAGGAGCAGCCAAAATTGACCCATATTTTGTCTGTACATCGTTCGGCAATACTCATAAACTTTTTCCGTTGTCTCGTTGGCCCATAGGTGCCAATGCAGCACTGTCTTTGTAGTTTTTGGAGTGACTTTAGATTTACCTCCTTCTCCAATGCTGTTCGCAACTCCACACCACACTATGTGTAAGTAAAAATTTGCTTAATTAACACTTATAAAGAGCCAGTGTGTTATCTTTGGGTTAATACCTTATTTTGTACCAATTGGTTTTCTGCAAAAGGTCTAGGACCTTTGAGCTTTTCTTACTCTATTCTCTGTAATAGGTGACCTGAGATAACTGACCCTATTAGTGATTTGTGTTGTTTTATCTTGAAAAAAAGACAAGGAATCAAATGCAGTAATCTTTCACTTTCATGTGAACAAGCAAATTTCTATTTTTACGTAGTAGACATTTAGTACTCGTTGGCTTGCCCAGTTGAACAATATGTTGAGAGCCTTCTTTGCTCTTTGGCCTTTTAATATCTTCACGTCATCTGCATAAGCGAAAGGTTTGAATGCATCTTCGGTTAGGGTTTTCTTTAGACAGGGTGTGGTATTCACTTATGGAAACGGAGATGAAAGACATCCTGTGGTGTGCCCTACCATACTTTGTCCCTTATCTTCTTATCATTTACCTTTACCTTCCACCTATTTCCAACCTTATAACCTATACAGGCAACTAAGCCTTAATCTCGTTCAGAGATGCTTATAGAGGAAATAAGACTTGAGGTTGTTACATTTTTAATGCCACTTCAACATCTTTAAATACCGTAAAGATACACAGAGAAAAAACTGCCTAATAGAATCAAGAAGATTTTCTCTATGAAACGTTTTCAGGCTAAGGGGTATCCCAGCAGAAAGAAGCGAAGATATTTTCACAGAGATTCCTTATTATTTTTATGTGGTAAATCCTTTTAATTTAATCAAGAAGAAACCCACATAAAATCAAGAAGAAATCTTATTATTCACAATTCTTTTTACTTAATTTCCTTTATTTTTGGCACCAAAAAAACAACCAATAGAGAAAATTTTTAATTCTATTAAGTTTTCTTATAAACTGTAATCTATAAGGATTTCTTATTGGTTTCATTAGGTTGCCTTATTGATTTTTTCAAAAAGGTTTTCCTTATTAAATTAATAAGATTTTCTTCTGGAAAAAAACCATAGAGATATCTTATTAATTTTGTTCTATTTTATGAATATTTATTAGAAACTGTTTTCTCTGTGTATAAAGGTTCAGATCAAAAGATCCTTCAGTGTGATGTAGGGTCGTCTCGACATACTTCCCTCTATTGTAGGTGTGTGAGTTTCAGTTAACCTGTTTATTCCATTCACACAATGGACAAAACAAGACCAAGAGAGACGGTTAGATACAATAAAAAACCCCGGTAGAGAAAAGACGCACAAAGAATGTATATCGGTACAAACGGACAACAAAAACAAAACGATTTACTCGTAGTATTCAAGTGAACCCTGCAGATGGCATGGAGACCTAATCGGTATGTTCATAATCCTAATTGTATGTTTGTGTGTATTCTAATCAACATTACAATTATTGAGTTAATTAATTCAATCACCGTATTAATTGATTTTGAATGTATGTTTTTATTTTCTTTGTTTTTTAATTAAAACAGTAGGGACAAAGGGACTTCCTTTTGAAAATTGATTAATCGTATTAGATGATAAAAACCATTTTGAATTTTTTTTCTGTGTACTGATAGTATGCGATTCATGAGTTTGTTTGTCTAATATTATAGGAATTAAAAGCTTATAAATCTTTATATAATTTTTTTTCTAACAAAACTTAAATCAAATCCTCAAAATTACGCCTTAAAAATTCATCACATCAAACGAACAGATATAACTTGCCACTTAAGTCACACATAAATACAAAACGCATAATTTTAGTTCTCCAAATTCCCTTATATAACTAATAATTCTATGCCAATGTTCAAACACAAAGAAGACATAAAGTGAGTTTGCCATAAAACTGGTCATTAAATGATCCATAGTAAGACCCTTAATTAAAATGATGCTTTAGATGATGTGAGTGTAAATGAATGTCTATGTATGTATGTCATCAATTAATATATCTTCCACATTACATAAACTCGTACATCTTAATTTATTTATTCATTTTTTTGCTACACTGACATGAAGCTATTGCTGCTTAATTTCTGCCCCTAAAGCAGCAGAGTGTTAGATGGAATGTGTCCTTATTCATTTGGTCATTTAGTTTGTCAAATCCTTTAGAGATTTATATGTTCTATAATTTTTATTATGTTTTTTTTTTTGCTATATTCTTTACGTCCTTATAATCTATCCATATATAAACATCATTAAAGCTTCATATTTAGTTGTTGTTGGTGGCATAAACTTTTGTTGGGCACAGGACTCATCATATTAAACGTCATTGAATGTGACATTTACATTAATTAATAGAAAGAAATAGAAAAAACTATTACGATGCCAACTAATTTAAAATTGTAGGAAAATTCATTTTATGTTATAGACATACAGTGAGGAGAATTTTGCAGGGTGTTTTTTTATTTAATAATACAGTTGAGTGTAGACGTAAATATAATAAAGAATAAGCTTAAATAAATAAAAAAGGTAACAGTTTTGATAATTTTTGGACAATTCAGCAAAGGAATCGTTTCGGCCACTCCCAAGTGAATGTCAAACAGTAACTTTCCAGCTCTGTGAAGAGTCCCATCCCCAAATTAAAGCCCTTTGCTACCATGGGAGCTAAAGCAACATAAATATATATTTACTTAACTATTCATAACTTCTACTATTTATCATCGACTATACGTTATCTTTATTTTCAACGATATCAACTCCACTATTATCTGATTCACACTGACTTGCTCTCATATACAGGGCATCACTTTTTATACAAACTTATCAAAGCCAAATAGAAGAAACTGTATTATTACCTATAGATGTTGTTGCTATGCACACGCTACCATCTGTGCTGTCGTTACCTATTGGTAACCAAGGGACCCCGCAGCCTTCTTAAACAATTTAGAAAATACACCTTACTGTTTCTAGAAATCTGTGGAAAATTTTATTCACCTTTATTTTAAATTTCAGAGTTGCTTCGTAACGATATTTATGTTGGTAATACTGTACGCAGAGTTGTTTGTACCATGTATGTTTGTACTATCATATGTTTGTGTGTGTGTGTACGGTTGTGTCTCTCTTAACAAGCAGAATCTATACAATTATTGTTGTTGAAATAGCTTTTATGCTTACTTCATCAATTGGTTGTATGTGCATAAGTGTAAGTATTAAGTTCTTTAGCTAAATAGTTCTGGATGATTCTTTTGTTTATTGTTTGTTCGTTATATTTGAATCAATATTTGAATTTTGTAACAATTATTAAAAAAAATTTTCAATTGAAAATAGTAACGCATGCATATTACTTATAAAAAACGGAAAAAATACAGCTTAGAACTAAAATAAAGAAAATTTTATAAAAAAAATAGCTGCAAATTTTTTTTTTCTTAAATGTATTAAAAACTAAATTTTAGCCAAAATTTTCATCAGATTGCAATGAAACCTCATAACAACTTGCAAATTTATACACTCAAGCTCTCTGATAAATTTCACTTTAATAAGTGGAAGCATTTATCTGCTTCCCATATATCCTTTATTTTATAATTTTTTTTTCAACTACAATTTGTACAAAATTTTCTTCGAAAATAGGAAACTATATGTAGAACTGTACAGGTATGCTATCTGGCAAACTTTATTGCTATCAAAGCAAAAACATGTCTAGAAATACTGTCGCTTATTTACTCAAACAACGTCACAACTCAAAAAAGTGTAACCTAATATAATATGTGGAAGAATTTTTGTTACTGTACGTTACAGCCTAAGGTATTGTTGCGTTTTTACACTTTAAAAACTATTTTTTCTGGACTTGAAGATTTGCAAATGACTAAAAGACCCAGATTAATTAAAGCTAATAATGCTTAATACACAGAACTTAAACTACTTATGTAAATGGTTCACAACTGGTTGACACTACATCTACTCCGCTGTTGTATACACACGTCTCCCACAACTGGCTTCGCTGGATCTTGTAGCAATACTCCCACTCTGCTGTTTCTCTCCAAGACTCAATCTGCCGACGCTCACCATTTATATAACTACAATGAATCGCTGGTTTACTTTAACACACTTATGCACTTTACTCTCCACTTAAGATTATAAGACTTCACGATAGACTAATTCAATTATCTTCACAATAAACAAATTTATGATCGACTACTAGATAACTGAACTTCAGACCGACCCCCTTATAGACTGAGTACCCTCTTTATACTTCATACAAGGCTTTCAGAAAGTGACAGCAATGTCTAGAGGACATATGCACTACCATGTGCGAGTATGGATGTGTATCTTCTTAACAACCAGAAACTATTTCGTTATTGTTGTTGCTGCAGTTCGTTTATGTTTATTTAATCATTTAGGTATGTGCCTACGCATGTGTATTAAGTTCTTTAGCTAAACGATTCTGGATAATTCTTATTGTTTTCCAAACATTTTCTTTATAAAAAAAAAACATTTGCATTAACTCTGTTCGCTGCCATTTCCGTAACAGTATATTTTCTTAATTTTAACAGGTGAATGTCAGCCTTAATTAAAAAAAAGTTTTTTTAGGATTATAAAAGAGAGCTCGCTGGTTAAATTTATTTCATTCATCGTGTTCAATATATTCAGGACTTCTCTTGTTTTCTGCAAAATTTCATCATTAGCTTCCAGACAAATGAAACCACACCAAACTTTCAAGCAAATAATTTTTTTAAAATTGCGTAAAAATTTGGGAAAGCTTTGATAAATATAATAATTCTGCCAAAAAAAAACATTATTTAATGCAAGGGTGCCCAAGCCCTATGCTCTTGGTGCTCATTTGTTTTTGTAAATGCTCTTAACTACAGGCTGTGTGTTTCAATACTCACAGCATACACTCAGCACTAGCAATACGAAATACACATGCAAACAAACAACTTTGTCTTATAAGTTTTTTTTTGTCCTTATTCATTGTATACACGCAAGTGCAAAGCAACAAAACTTTTACTTTCTTCTTTGTATTTATTGGTTTTAACAACAAGAAATATTAAACACAAATTAGTTTTTCCTTAAATGTATTGGTGTTTACTCTTCCATAAGGAACTTTTGGGCACCCCTGCTTTTATGCAAAGGTTTGATAGAACATTTTCGAAAAAAAAATTATGGGAACAATCTGGAAGAAAACTCTTTCAAACAAAAAAAAAATCAGTTAGTTAAGAAGAAGTACGTGAAATAAAAAATAAAATTTCAATGGGCGTGAGTCCGCAAATTAAGTAGAACCAATAATAATGGGGTTATAACAGTCAGTGATGCCAACTTTTTAGCTTTAAGAGCACATCAAAATTTTAAAAAAGCACTAAAAAGTGTAATTTTGAGATCTAAAAAGCACTAACGTGAAAAACGAGTGAAGATCCAAATGAAGTTTATATATACATACATACATACATATGTATATATATATGTATATGTTTCCTTTGGCTCCTTATAAGGAGCATAGGGCCTCATGAGGTTTCATTAATATTTGCTTAATTTAAGATGATGATTAAAGATGCATTTGTGAGGGTTATGCTGCCCATGGTCGGTCTTCAGAGCCTCGTCAGCTAATAACAGGGTGTAGGGGAGACTGACAGTTGTGCAGGACAGGCGCATCAATCACTTTACCATTAGTACCCCAAATGAGTGAAGCTTAATGATGTTTAATATTTCTAAGCTGTTGTCTATTCATTGAAATATATCAGACGAAAAAGGTATGCTTTACACTGAAAAAATAAATACACTAAGTTTTTATTAAAATAATTTTGAGAAATACAGAAATTTCTTAAAAGCACTACTTAGTGCTTTTTCTTAGTTTGGCACTAGCGCTCAAAATTTGGCGTTTTGAGTCTTCAAAAAGCACTAACCATATATATTTATATATATATATATTTATTTCAGTCTATGGATAGAAAGTCCTTTCAGACTACGATATAAAGGTAAATTTTTTCTTAATAAATAGTAAAAGAACGACAAAAAATAAAGAGAGCCAATTTCTTAATGAATGTATATACAAAGTTATGAAATTAAAGTAAAATTCAAATAACAATATTATTTTATTACACTTAGAAGAACAAGTTTACAATAATTTTTCTCAGTGCTCAACTTTATATAAAACTTTGATTCTCCTTGCAATTTCAAATTAATTTCATTGAGGAACACGAAAGCACGGGTTAGTGTGCCATTAATAGCATAATTAGTCCGATGAAAAGGAACATCAAACAGCTTAGCTAACCTGAAATTTCTAGGAGGTATAAAAAATGGTACAACTTGAAGCAAATCAGGACAGTCAAGGTATTCGTTAATAATATCATAAAGCATATCTACGTCCTTCTTAAGTACGTAGGCCAATAAAAAGGCACTTAGATTCATAAGGAACATATATTAAATATCAGAATTAGCATGTAACAAATTTAAGAAAGATGCGTTGAGGACTCCATATAACGGCAGTATATTCCAACTTAGATCTCACGAAGGACGTACACTTATGCGTGTACGGTTTAACAAACTCAGAGCAGTTTCTCTTCAGAAATCCAAGCATTTTATATGTTTTAGGAAGTATATACTCAACATGAGCTACAAACGTTCTATGTCGTTTCAAAAACAACCCCTAAATCAGGTTTATAATTCGATGTGTTCAAATTAATACCATTAATATTAAATATCACTACAGTGGATTTCATGCATGGATCTATGAAATTAAAAAACACTTTTTTACATTTAAATTCAAGTTGGCACCAATTGCTTAAATTATTAAGCTCATTTTGCATAGTGCAAATATCACTCAATGAATCACATTTAAATCATCGGCATATAACAAATATTTTGACTTAATAAAGCAGCCACCAATATCATTAATATATAAATTAAATAATAACGGACCAAAGATGCTCCCCTGGAGCACTCCAGACATTTGACAATAGGACGAGAATTGAAAACCTTCAATAAATACTGAGCAAACTCTATTAGATAAGTATGACTTAAGCCATAAAAAAAATTGAAATGGAATCCCATTAAACTCAATTTTGACAACAGAATGGATTTAAATATTTTATGAAACGCTTTAGAAAAGTCTGTGTAAATAACTTCTACCTGGCTACCATGCTCGAGAGCATCTAGACAATATTCACTGAAGAGGGTCAGATTAGTCACAGTTGATCGGCCAGAATAAAAACCGTGCTGATACGGAGAAATCCAAAGTTAAATGTGGAAAAATAACTTATTGTGCACAATATGCTCAAAAATTTTAGAAATGCAAGAAAGCTTAGAGGTAGGCCTGTAACATTTTACATCATTTCTGATGCCATCTTTGAAAACTGGAGTACCTATGGCAGACTTCCACCTACTTATAAATTTCCCTTCTTTCAGAGACAAATTAAAAATAAACGTTAGAGCTGGTACTAAGGAGGTAATCGATTTATTTAGCAGATAAGTACAGAGATCATCACAATCGGATTTTAATGAATTCTTTACCTGAGTAATAGCGCTAGACACATCAATCTCAGACAAAACTAAACAGCCAATATTTAATTTGTTAAATCCTCCCGAAGTGGAAATATTATCGTTGAACGGTTCAAAATTTTAACTAAAAAAGTATGCAAATATATTTTCCGCCTCCTCATCTAGGCTGACTATAGATGGAATGTCTGACGATTTTCTTTTAGATTTAACAACAGTCCAAAACGCTTTAGGGTTACGTATAGTTTCTTGTTCTTTCGACAAGAGAAACTGCTTATAATTACAGAAATTTATTTAAAAAGTTAAATTCTCTACTGTAATAAAAAAATTTAGCCTGCGATTCAGAATCACCCATTTTCAAAAACTTTTTATGGAATTTGTTACGCAAGTTTTTTTTTAGCTTTTTTAGGCCATTGGTGTACCAAAGGAAGCTTATATGGTTTATTGCATTTAAATAATTGGGATATTGTCTGAACAAATTTTTATGACACATTTTATAATAGTGCCAAAAGCACCAAGTTGACATCACTGATAACCATTAATACATCTGCGCATTTTTTCCACTTTAAAACTGTGTAAGTACAAGAATTTAAGGTGTTCGCTAGGTTTTGCAGCAATAAAATAAGTATACTATCTTAAAATCAAATGAAAAAATTTGTGGGCATGTCCCTGCTCGCGTTTTTTTTACAAAGAGGCCAATTGGAAGCCAAACCCTCTGAGACAATAAAAGGATTTTTGCAATCGGTCTAAAATGTACCGAGTTATGACAATAACAATGTCAAAAAAATTTAAACTACAGATGAATGGATAAACTTCTCCGTTTATTTAATTCGGTTAAAAACAGACATGTAAGCTTGTTCTCTGGGGGTATAACTACCCTGCAGGAAATGGAACTGACACAAGACTACTTTGACATTTAACTGTAACAATTAACGCTTATAAATTTTTTTATTGTTACAAATTCAATGACATTTTATTTTTAATATGAAAATTTTTTGAGATTCGAACCAACAACCTCGTGCATAACAGGCTGGCACACTACCCACTCGACCACAGGGCTACTCATATTTCAAAAGTATAAATACCAGTTAAGCTTAGGTTAATATTTATGTATAGTTACGGGACTGGTCCCAGAGTCACACTGAAGGGAGCAATTAACATTACATTTACACTATTTGATAGGTCCTGTATTCGACCACATCGAACATGCTCAGTGCAGCTTACTACAATACTAGACCGAGTCCGAATTAAATTGGCTCAAGATGAAGACGATACATTACGAAAATTGTCAATATGTGATCATTTAAACGATATGACTTTTTTCACCACACACTAATCCGTACTTTTGATAACAACCACATTTTCTCCAGTTATAGAACTAGTACGTTTGGATCAATTGTCACCAAATTTTCTGCAGGGTATGTTTAAACATTGATCGACAGAAATTACTTTAGCTTTGAGATATATTCATTTTATATAGTTAAAATATTAATGAAATGAAAACGTTTTAATTCATAATTTTGATTTTCTTAAGAAAAAGCTAAGATTTTCTTTAATACGCAAACCTGCGTAGAAAAATTATTTATCTTTAACAAAATCATTAAGTTGTGTGCTAACAAAAATGTATACCAGATTTTTATGGACAGATAGCCTAAGCAGAATATTACTTATAAAAAATCAAAGTAAATGGTTGTTATATTGATCTTCCTAAATTTCAACAACATCTCACCCACCCTCAGCTATGACTTATAACAAATGCCTCTTTCTATTTAGCTGCAAAAAAAGGAAAAAAGCGTATGAAAAATTTGGAAATACATTTTGGCCCATCATATCCAATAAAGCAAAAACGTACAACATCTGTAACCCGATACACGTACCAGACGAGCTACACTGGCAAACGCAAGGCAATACCAGCAAGAGGTGCTGGAAGCGTGGGGCAGAAGCACACTCTAAAAATTAAAAAAAAAAATAATAATAATAAAACCATGCAACAAAACTCGAAGATGAACATGTATCAGAAGTCAAATCATACGAAAATATGAGTTGAAGAGCACACCACAAGAACAAAACACAAACGCAAGAAAACGAAGAACGAAAAAAAACATGTTTAAAAAGAGAACAAGAACAACAAAAAAAAAAATGATTCATTCTCGTCTCATCAATTTTGATGGGACAAACGTGATTCCTTTTGACATTTCACGCCAATATGAGCAATTCACGAAAATTCAAAGTGATATTAAAGTATAATCAAGCCAAAAACAAAAGAATAAACAGCAACACGCACAACAATATGATGCAGAGGATGACGATGGTGATAATAATGATGATGAAGAAAATTAATAAATCTAGATTTATTAACGTGAGTTTTAGGTATGATTAAGTAGTTGGCATATATGTACACTCGAAGAAATAGTTATTGTATATTGAAGAGTTTGAAATAAACTTTGTTAATAAATGTCTGTGCGGCAGTATTTTCTTTATTTTGTGGGTGTAGAAATTGGTGCTTTAATTTAAGTTGTGTCCAACGTGACATGAATTTTGGTGCCAACAAACTGAGAGGTCCAAACTGCTGCGATGCTTTGCTTATTTAATTTAGTGCATAAAAAAATAAGTTTGAAGTATCCACAAAACATATTTGTGGGAAAGAAAATCCAAGCATATTCAGACTTTTTTCTCGTACAGGTAAGTTTTCTTTTAAAGCCACAAACCATGCAAACCGAAATGTTTTCTGTGTATTTTTTTTAAATACGGAAAGAATTTCAGGGTTTACATATTCCAGGAGCAGACGAACCCAGCGACCAACCTTACTTGCAGTTAAAACCAGACTAATACTATCAAAAATAAAGCGTTCAACACTTAACAAGAACTTAAACCTAGAACTTCAGAAGATCTAGGAAATAATATATCATCTGATCACCAGGTTCAACAGTTAATAAACAGCTGAAAAACATTCAAACAGACTCTTTGCATGACTTCTAGTATTCTTACGTGTCCTGGAGACAATCAAATAAGCTTGTCAATCACAAAGTTTTGTGCTTGCAATCGTTTTTTTCGGGCTGAAAATAAGTTTTAATATTTTTATCGCACTTTAAAACTTAATATAAAATTAAAAAACTTCCAAAAAAGCAAAAAAAAATTATTATTTATTTGACGGCTGATTATTTGATCGTCTCCAGCTCTGATTGACAAGAAAATATCACTTGCTTTGAGACGTCATAAAGAAGTTTGCGCACCTAAACGTTAAACATAAAATTTAGGAAACGTCGGGTCAACATGTAATACATTTTTGTTGACATAAAATACGGTAGGCCTGGTAGCTTAAGGAAAAATACTCGTACATCTACCAAAAGAATTATTTTGCATTTTATCGAAAACTACCCTTGACTGCCCGCATATTTACTTTGTTCTGTTTGAGTGTGGGTGTTCGCGCAATAATTAATGTCAGTTTTTCTTTAAAAGTGTATGGTGAAAAAGTACATATCGCACACTAAATCATAAAGAGTCACAACTCAAAAAACTTCAGATGCTGAGTAGTGGCAAATAACTGTTGATACTGTACAAATGGCGTAAGTGTGTAACATAAAAGCAATCATAACGGTGTTTTATATTCTTCAAGAAGACTGTATTGCAAAAGAAATTGTTGCATTTATAAAAAACAAAATCACTTTGACTAATTTGGGTTGTGACTGTTTATGATTTAGTGTGCGATATGGTTACATATTCACCATTATCGCGATGTGTAGTCTTGATATTTTGTCAATTTAATTGGGGCTTGATCTAGTATTACACATAATGACACTGAACAAGTTCGATATGTTTGGATCCAGGACCTATCAAATAGTATAAATATAATGTTAATTGTTTCCTTCAATGATACAGAGAAGACTCTGAAACCAGTCCCGTAACTTAGATCCTAACCTAAACTAAATTGATGTTTATTCTTTTGAAACATCAGTGCCCCTGTGGTCGAGTGGGTAGTGTGTAGGCCTTTCATGGCGCAGATTATCAGTTCGAATTACAAAAAATATCTGTAAAGTGACTGGCCCGCTTCATAGGAAGTGTTAAAAATCTGGGACAGATCATGTGACTAGTCTTGTGTCAGTTCCATTTCCTGCAGGGTTATAACAAAAATCATCATCAGATGTTAACATGCTTTGACTAGAAGGCTACGAAGTCAAAATAAAGATAGTAATTGGCTATCTAATTGTATGTCTCCTTTTAAGGGACCAGCATACGACAATCACACATTGACAGGCTGCTTTGATAGCACTGAGATCCCATTAAGGAAACGTTCATTCGCATACTAGAGCCTCTAAAATATACAATAGAATGAATACCCTGAAGAAGTGTCTACTAAATACCTCATAAAATAGAACAAAATTAATAAGAAATCTATATGTTTTTTTTCAATAAGGAAATCTTATTAATTTCATAGAGAAAACCTTTTAGAAAAAATTGAGGAAAAAATCTTGCAGTTTTTATGAGGTTATCTTATTGATTTTTTCAATCAAAAAAAAATTGTGTCTTTATTCTCTGTACTTATGTATTTTCATTTAAATTCTATACCATACACATATGTATGTATGTATGTAGTATGTTGTAGATGTTATTTATTTATACATTAGCTTATATTCTTAACTAACTTACTCACCAATTATTGAACCAGCAAACTT
Organism: Tachina lurida; assembly: GCA_944452675.1. Lineage (NCBI taxonomy): Eukaryota > Metazoa > Arthropoda > Insecta > Diptera > Tachinidae > Tachina > Tachina lurida. The sequence continues at coordinate 30,060,964 of OX101753.1, read as the reverse complement.
CTACCTGATAGACAGCACAAACATTCTTATACCAAAATGAAAAACATCATAAAAAAATTGTCTTTATATCTATTTATAGATATGAAATAACACGACACCTCATAAAATCAAGAATATTTCCTTGTTCAAAAAATCAATGAGATGCTTTGCAGATAGATACTCATATAGGAACCTAATAAAATCAAGAAGAAAACCTTATTGAAAAAATCAATAAGCCAACCTAATAAAATCAAGAAGAAAACCTTTTTAAAAAAATCAATAAGGTAACCTAATAAAATCAATAAGAAATTCCTATAGTTTACAATTTATAAGAAAACCTAATAGAATCAAAAAGTTTTTCTCTATGGATTGTTTTTTTGGTGCCAAAAATAACGGAAATTGAGTAAAAAAAGTTGTGAATAATAAGATTTCTTCTTGATTTTATATGGTTTTCTTCTTGATAAAATTAATAAGATTTACCACATAAAAACAATAAGGAATCTCTATGAAAAAATATTCGCTTCTTTCTGCTGGGATACCCCTTAGCCTAAAAACGGTTCATAGAGAAAATCTGCTTGATTCTATGAGGCAGTTTTTTCTCTGTGTTGTTACACACTTAAGCCTTTCTACAATAATATACTACAATGTTTCAAAAAGTAGAGGAAGCCACGTCCACTAAAATTCAATATTAAACTTCACAAACTGCTTTTAATTATTTAATTGTTACTCACAAAAAATTAGAGCAGAATAACGAGGGCTCTTCAACGGCACGATCTAGTGTTTGGAATAGTGGAATGTGAAATTTCATGAACTTCTACTTATTCGATTGTTATGGAAATTGGATAAGCACACTTATGGTTCTTAAACGGCATGATGTGGTATTTTACTCGTAGTAAATGGAACGCGCCTATTCAATATTTTATTCGTACGGAAGTTACTTCTAAAATTTATTGTTTGTTGTGTTTTTGCAGAAGTTTGTTTTCTTGTTATGTAGAATTTTATATTTGTACTTCTCAATTATTTGTTGTGAGATTTCTTAAAAAACTTTTAGTTTCGAATGCTTTTTTAAAGTGATGACTTAGCCTAAGCAGCAACGAAAGGCAACTAGGTTAATCCACATTAAAGAAACCTTCGGAGTTAATAGCTTTTTTCCCAAAAAAATTTTTCTTTGTTATGTAAAGGTAAAAAATCTCTACTCGCCACAATTTAGATGCTCTCGTTCACAAGGTTTACCATTTCTGTTAAGTTTTATCATGATCAAAATAAACCATTAACGAAAGGGTCAACGCCATAAATTACCGGCTTCATTATAAAAAAAAATCTCCTTGTAAATGTTTCTGTTGTTTGTTTTTTCAAGCCATCACAATTTCTACACTTTTAATAAGAGAAGGAAGTTGTAGCGTTAAATGAGCATAAATGCAAGAAAAAAAATATATAAAAAAGGCGTTTCAAAATATTTATTAGCACATGATTAGTGAAATGGAATTTGTGTGCTACCGAATTTGAAATTTTAATTTTATCTTTAATATTTTTTTTTGCTTTTTTGGTGTCTTTCTTGTTTAAAATGAATCTTGAAAGCATCAAATTAAAAACTTTTATGGGAAGAAGGCAACAATAAGCACAAAAGAGATCAAATTTCAGTGAATTTCAGTTTAACTCAAAGAGACTTTTATAATGTTGATAAAAATATATTTAAAACAAAAAATCAAAATAAAAATATATAAAAATCGGGGCTATTCTCGTCGACAGCTAAATAACAAGAATTTTGTATTGATACTGCGTTACCCTAGTACTGTTTTACCATGTCAATATAAAATTATCGTTTTAATTTTTTATTTTAAAACCATATTCAAACGAGAATAAACTAAACAAACAAACAATTAAACAATTTTATATTCTTGCCCTATAATTTAAGTTTAAAAAAAAAATCACCCAAAATGTAGTTGGTAATTTCAAATTTTAAAGAATCTATTTGTAATCATTACATTGATTTGTTCGTCATTAAATATTTTTATGACTGCCAATTACTTCACTCAGCATTTTTGTTGCAACTACATGCAATATATGTATATAGTTTATAGTTCAACAATTTATTTTGATTTATAACAATTGCAAAACATAAATTTATGTACATTTTGCTGATACTTTATTACTTATTTAAACGTCTCCTATTGTCTGGTCATCAAACTTGATGTATTTATATCAGTTGTTGTTTTTTTTTTTATTCTACGACATCATTAACGATTTTTTTTACCTAAAACACTCAAACAAAACTAGTTTGATTTGATTTTACATCATTTAAGTTTCGTGGTTGAAGTTGCTTTAGTTTTGGAAGAGAAAAAAAAAGTAAAGAAACAAAAACAAGATTGATTGCTTAATCAAGTCATGATCAAGAGGCGATACAATTAGCCCCAGGAGGTCTACGTAAACTCTTTTAGTTTATTTTCTTATGGTTTATCCAAAGTTGTGGCATTTAAGTTCTGTTTCATAAGGCCAAGATGAAAAATTATAAACTACAGTGGATACTCGCAGGAATTTAAACTTCATTATATCTGAAGTGGTCAAAGAGGAGAGAAGGTTATAAGTTTATATGGTATATATGATGAGTTTAATTTTAAATCAACTTTTTCATTTTTCAATCACTTCACATTAGCTCTTGAGTCAATACAACTTTATAAAGATGCTAACCCAGATCCTTACATCCGACTTGACGGGTGCGATAAGTCAGTTGTTGCGACTGTCGTGAAATCAACAAATTTGGCTGCATTTTCATTACTTCACACATTTCGTTGTGTTCCTTATTATTTGGTCCTATTCGCGTATCGTCTTAAAACGACACATAAAAACGACGATTTTATATGGAAATGGTAATACGTTACTAGAATAATACGGTGCCTTTTAAATTTTAAAATTGTGTTTCTTATGTGTCGTTTTAAAAAAACCAGGGGTCTAATCGTCGCTTTTGATAACGAGCTGATTCGATCACGTTTTTCAGTTTGAGATTATGAAATAAGCTATCGAACAATGTAATAGTATGGTTCCATATCGAATGTCATAATCCCAAACTGAAAAAACATGATCGAATCAGGTCGTTATCGAAAGCGACGATTAGACCCCAGAACAATCTCTATTCCACACAGTAAATATTGTACCAATTGTCTTAAATATATCTGTCCCATGACTGGTGAAATTGGAATGGTACAAAAAGATCCTGATTCGTGACTGGTGAAAAGAAGACATATCGCAACAAACTTGAACAAAAGTGTTAACAAAATTCCCTTACTCAGCTTCATATCGGAAAATTAATATATTTTTTATGTTTTTCGGACACAAAATAGCGATAGTCCTATTCCAGTTCTTATGAAACCATAACTGAGACTGGTACTAAGGAAACCACCACAGGACAATTGAGTTTTAAGTTGAGGTCTAGAACCTGTTAGCAAGTATCTTAATTAAGTCAATTGTCGCCGTATAAAACTTACCGGTACCTCTCATATAAATTTACGGCAATCGAACCTTTTGCTAGTCCCTGGGAATCAGTCATGTGACTGACGTGTCCTGTGACAAGTTCTTTTTACAACTTCACAACTTAGCTGACATTTTTTTATTACTTCCAACCGATGGAGAAGAGTCAAACGATGTATCAAAAAACTACATGCTATACTCCATACAGCAACACATAGAAATAAAACAAATTATGCACTAGAAAGCGAGAAATCTCTATTTGAAAAGCTATTACTCATATTGAAAGATTATGTACAAAATTAGTGGTTTCTTTTCAAAAATAATGAAACATAAACCTATTTCATCAAAAGCTTTCCAGGTGCTTTAATCTCAGATCAATGACTCTCCAATTCATAGTTATTTGGTGTACTATGGCTGGCAAATAGGACCTGGGTCATAGTTTGAAATAAACTCAGTGAAACAGTTCTCTAAGCGAGAGTTGGGTCATACTCTGTTAAAAACACCTGCTTTTATAAGACTTGATTTCTTAAGAGGAGTTCGATGTCCCATTTTGGAAACATTTTTTGGAATTAAATTTACGATTTGCTTAAAGCATCACAATGTTCGTATAAATATAATTATCACAAACACTTTAATGATTTAATTTAAAAATTAGTAAACACAAGCCAACTCTTCCATGCGTACCAAGAAAGCACTATGTCACTTGCCAGGTATGGATAGATCGCAATATCTGAAACAATTTATACCAAACTAAGAGCAAACACATTTCTGCGGTGCTTTCAGCCATGTAATTTTAGCGTAGGTGATTAACCAAACCAGAAAAACTCGACCTTACGGAAGAACACTCTCTAAAGCATTCTACATAACGGGGACCATCCACCACCATCAGAACAGCGTATGTTAATTGACAAGACTCCAAGAAAGGTGACTTTGTGAGCGGGTTCAACCAGAACTAATATTGGACGATTACTAGTCATAGAAGATCCTTTTTATAGCAATTTGAGATTACACGCAGTCGCTACACGTCCTTCCGGAGAAGACCTCACCAATAACCGAACGTAAAGGCATACCTCTTAAAGAGGAGTCACCATTTAAGACCATTTGCCGATAGGAAACATCATTTATTCAATCCATGTCATCAGAACAAAATCTACCATGGGCTTAAACAGGTATCCCCATAGTTATTATATTATACATTATAGGCCACCTGTAATAATACTTCTAAGATCCACTCTAAAAGAGTTTTACTTCTCTTTTGAACTTGGGGCAATCCAGGCCAAAGGTAATGCTTGTAGTCTGTGAAATTACACAGATTAAAGTCAGTCAGATGTCAAATTATCTGTTATATTGAAGAAATGCGTCGAATATTCAATCTCAATTGAGTGTTGTGTTCATTTCACTATGTTGTCTAATAAAGGCAGTGTTGAGTTTAAGCAAATAAAAAAAATACTTAAAGATTTCTCCTTCTCCTCAAAACATTGCATTTGAAAATTATGAATTTCGTTGGTGTACATATCATCTTAGTTTGTACACAAGAATTTGGTACAAATCGACCTACAGCACTCAAACTCAAAGGAACAGGGAATTTTTCAAGATATATTGGACGCTCTTGGATCTAATGTGAACTTATACCGTCCCAAATTTAACAATTTTGTTTGTTGGTGTACCCATCAGAGAATGACATTGAGTACTCCAAAAAAATATACATAAGTAAATAGTCTTAATTTAGTAACTGCGTATAATCATAATTGTAGCGCAAACAATTCGTTCGTGCGCTCACAGATTTTTTCTCAAGAAATTAGTACCATAGCCGGTTCCAACATACAACAGCATCTCAACTTCGTTTATGCAAAAACATGCGTATTGACTCTCTCTCATACTTACAGTCGAAGTATGTTTATACTCAGGCTATGGATATTCAGTCAAACAAAAATAATATACGCGTGATACTCGGGATATTAATTCCTCATTCGCCACCCCATACATGTATTTGTATATATATATAAATTGCAGTGGAAAATGTGTGTGTGAGTGTGTGACTGTATGAAAACATGCTTCATGTATGTGTAAATAACACAGCCCTGTATATATACATGTGTATCCGGTTGATAGTGAGAGTATATTTATACTCATGCGTATGATTAGCTCATCAAGTCTATAAATTTTAGTTACAGTTGTTTGTGCTGCGTAATTTAAAAAATGTGTATAAACATAGTGGTTGGATGTTTATAGTTATACGTATTGGGTTTAAAATTAATGCGTGTATTTGCATATGAGAGTGTTTATTTACTTTGACGGCCAGTACTTAAAACCATAATTATGTCATACTCTGGTACCCATTCGTTCAGAAATGGACCTCGATGTAAAACATATCACTCTATAAAATGCGTATTATTGAAGTATTATTGAAGTTTTCTAAGAAGAATGTCTTGTAGCGCAGATTTCACTGTAAAACTTCATAACTATATTGCAGTTAGTTACATCTGCCTACGTTTAAATATTATTATGCCTTAATTGCATATAATAAAATTTTATTGGATCACCAGTTTGGATTTCATAACAAACATAAATATATTTCTAAAGTACAGCTCATAAATTAAATATATTACTAGCGAAATACAAAAAATGCCAGAAAGCTTTAACTCCTTTAGTAAATAAATAGATTTTTAAATAATTATTTGGACAGTAATGTTAAAATTAAGCATTTCTTTAGTTACTTCTATGCAGAATTCCTTTTATTTCCTTCTCTATTACCAACCAGTTTTGGCTTAAAACTATGACAAAGTTTAATTTATGACAATTTCTTGTGATAAATTGCCAATCAGTCTTCATAGTTTTTCATAACTTATCATATTCATTATGTTTATGAATTATATTTCCTTTTTGTTTTACTAAAAATTTATTGATGATCCATCTTATTTTCAGTTTTTTTTTCATTCACATTAAAACAACTTCATTATTATGAAAAGAAATAGCATCATCATCCAACAATTGCTCGTCCATCAAAAATTGTGATGTACATTGATGTCATGTTAAGTAAAGTGCATTTTTATTTTTGCTCTCTCTTCACTTGGTTGCTATAAATATATTTCATAGAAAATAAAATGAGTGATTGTGAAGGACAATTTATAAATAATTTATACAAAAAAAAAAAAAAACTAAGAAAAATACTAGGTTAAGATATTATTTAAAAATTAGTTTGCTTAAAACATTCTTTAATTTGTTTAACAGGGTTCACACACAGCAACTTTTGTTGAGCAATGTTTAAGCTTACAGCCGAGAGAGGAAAATATGATGGCTGTCTTCTTCATTATATTTTCCCTCTCTTTCTCTGCCATCAATTCAAAAGTTGCTCAACAACAATTCGTGTGTGTGAGGCCAGTTCTACAGCCGCGAGAGGAAAATATAATGGATGTCTTCTTCATTATATTTTCCTCTTTTTCTCAGCCAACAACTCAAAAGTTGCTTATCAAAAATTCGTGTGTGTGAAGCCAGTCCTAGAAATAAGTGGGCTTAAAATTTAAGCCCCTATAATCGTTCTGAGCTCAATTCAATATGGTTGTTTAAGAGTCACTCATTGGCCTTACCATTCACAACTTAAATAACGGTTGAGTTTGTAGTTGTCTTGTGCCATAGCCTGGTCAAAAGAGTGGTTCGCTTCCCATAGAAAACAAGTTGTGCTAGTCACCCCCTAGGAATAAAGATAATGTAAAACAATTCCAAAAATATTTTTTTTTACTTTTTTTGCCACGCCTACAAATACCGCCCTTTTATTATTTTGTTTACTGTATCGCCATTTTAAGTCCGATCATAACATTTTGTATACCGATGTTCATGGCTTTGTAAGGGCTACATTTCTTTAATAGTCATATTCTAGTCATGACTTTCGTTAAAAAATATTTAGCATTAGGGGGAGTACGAACCGAGTTTTAAAAGTTATGACTAGAATATGACGTGGTAATAAGAAATTATTAAAGACCCCAGCGCCTTGAACACCAGTATTCAAAATGTTATGATCGGACTAAAAATGGCTAGACAGTGAACAAAATACTAAAAGGGCGGTATTCATAGGCGTGGCAGAAAAATAAACAAAAATCTCTTGGAATTGTTTTTCATTATTTTTAATTCTTTCTTTATTGTTTGATAAGTACGTCTAGATGCATTTCGTTGCAGCTTAAGCAACTCAAAATAGGCAACACATTGATTTATTTTTTGTTTTTGGCCTACTATGGTTGGCCTTCTGCAATTCTAAACAATTTAAGTCAAGTTTGCTTATAAGTACTTGGCTGTTGTAAGTTTTTTTTTTAAATTTTGATTGAAGTATACTGATGAGTTGCTGAAGCAGCAACGAAATGCATCTAGATATGCTAGAGGGACAGCAAGGAAACTTTTTAAAATTCGTATTCCTTTTAACACGCATTAAATAAAAATAAGAATTTAAAAAAATTATTTAATATTTTTTATATATTTTTATATATTAAATACATATATTTTTATTATATTTATATTTTTTATATAAATTTAAAACAGCCTTATTTACAAAACTTATTAAGGCTTTATAAAGGGTTTTTAAGACAAGTTTTCATAAAGTTTTTTTCTTAAAAAGCCTTTATAAAGCCTTAATAATTTTTATAAATAAGGCTGTAAATTTTTAAACACCAATTAATTTCCTTTAGCCAAAATTTTTATTTAAATTTCTTTTAATATTATTTTCCCCTTTAAAGCACTCAACTATTTAAATTTTCTGCTTAAATTGCCAGAAAACACACAAACTTACAGACGAAAAGCAAAATCTTTATTTTTCTTTTTGGCAGATTTTTCTTTTAATGTTTATTCAATTTCCCTTACTTTTTTTTCTCTGCTTTTCAATTTAGGCGCTTTTTTTAAATATTCCAAGGCAACGCACATGAAACTCAATATGTTGTTGTTGTTGTTGTTGTTGCTTTAAAGATTTTCCTTGTAGCAGCAACAAGTTGTTAGCAATTTTTGCAAAAGAGCACACACTTGAACTTTGTTAACACCGTCACGGCTGCCAGGCCAACGTGTGCTTACGTGGGTGTGTGTATGTATAATGCACACAAAAAGCTTCTATGAAGTTCAAGCAAAAAGAAAGCAGAACCTTAAAGCCCAGTCACACAGCAGACTTTAGCCAGACTGTGTCACAATAGCACCCACACAAGCAAGAGCCCACTTTTTGTTTGTACAAAGTGGAAAACCAACCATTCTCCCCCCCCCCCCCCTCAACGTTTACCATGACTATTAAACTAACAATATCTGGTGTTCCTGCCACAAGGCTGTGTAAGAAATAAAAATGTAAAAAAAAATCATCCAGTATTAAGAATACAGTTTATTTAACTGTAAACTACTCCAGCTGGATTTTTTTTCCATGCTAACGAAATAACTGTAAAGAGGAATATAAAATGGGAGAGTTGACTATGGCTCGTTTAATATAAAAATTGAAGGAAAATTAAAAGTTTAAGTGAAAATATTTTAAGGAGTTATCTTCGTTGAGTGGATGTATTATTTGTATATTCAGAAATAAGGGCGAGCAAACAAACGAGAAGTGCCAGTTGCTCCCGAAGAAGGCATAAAATTTTAATATTAATATAATAATATTATTGATTAAGCCCTTATTATATTCATGATGTTATAAAGTATTTTTTTTTGTGATTGATTTGATTGACATTTAAAAAATAATAACGATGACAAGACAAGTATGCTTAAAAATATTCTACACTTGCATTGTCTGCTTTTCATGTATGGAATTTTTGGTAATTAAAAATTTCATATAAGAAATTTTTTTTTTAGAAAAATAAGTTACAATAATTTATTTTACATTTCTCACCTGTCTGTAAATAAGACTAAAATCACAGAGGATACACAGAGAAGTCAGGAGACAGTAGATAACTGTGTTTGCGAACGGTCTCGCTCACACAGTCATCAAATCCTCCTTACTTTTTCTTTCGGGTATTATTATTTTAACATAATTTCATTTTATACTTTATGGTCTCATTCGCTGCGTGAGTTTTCTAAATAAATGGTAAAAATTAATATATGTGAACGAAAATGCTTAAAACGCAGCCTGAAATCTTTTGAAAAAAAGTGTTAATCACTTTTTTAATACTAATAATTTTTTTCACATTTTGTTTTTTAATTCAACAAAACAAATTCCTCCACATAATTTTTCACAAATGTTCACGTGCTCAAATGTATTTTCATTTTATAATTTATGGTCTCATTTGGTGTGTGCTTTTTGTAAGTTAAAGTTAAAAATTAATATTTTGTATGGAAATGTTTTAAATTGATTCCATTATCATTTATAAACTAATTTTAATCACTTTTATATTACTAATATTATAATCCTTTACACTTTGTGAATTTTAGTTCAGCACTACAAAATCTTTCATTTAATTTTGTAAAAACGTTTAATTGTTCATTTCACTAAATATACATTTTCGTTGTTGGCTTTCATTAAAAATACTTAATAGCAAACACACTATAGTTGTTCCTTTTTAACAGTGATCAAATCAGCTGATTTTAGCTTTTTTAATAAGTCACTTTCATCAACTCTGGTATACTTTATGATTAAAAACGCCAAGTTTTCTTTTTCATTATTACTAAAACTAAAGTTAAATTTTAATATTTTCCCATTCGAAGCAAAAAAATTTATGAAAGACGTTTTTACAACGTTTGTCTTCGCACTTTCTATTGGTTAATAGAAAGATAAATGCTGTCGTACAAATTGCATGAAAATTTATAATTTTCGTCCTTACTGTAAATTAACATACATAACTACATCAAAAGCGAAACGTCCTACTTGTATCTACAAAAAAAAAAACCAAATCGGTGCTACCTCCGTAATCTGCATATTTGAAAGTACCCCTGGTCAAAATCTTAATTAATTGTGTAATTTTTGAGAAAGTTATAGCACTATGACTTGCGACTTATGCTTTTTAGACTTCTAATCTCATTTAGAATAATAGCTTAATTTAGGTTATACTTTGATGTATTTTAACTTAAATGTATTACTTATAGTGTCTAGAACGATGTTTAATTAAAAAAATAATGGTTTTTACAGGGAATTTCCTAATTTAACTATAAGAGAAATACATTTTTGAAAATCGACTTGAACTCTTAAAAGTGCTCTTCCGCAAAACAGTAAAATATGACTTAAGCACTTTGAAAAATTATGAAAATCTTAGTAAGGGCTTTGTGCGTTTCAGGCAGTGATATATTTAATGAAGATGATTAATTTATTTTAAAATATATTTCAGACAAATTAGTTTCTCACTTTCTAAGGATTTAGCTCTATAGATTGAGGACATGGGCAACATTTTTCATATTTAATTGCTTTTTAGGGTTCCGTACACCAAGGGTGACATTGCTACGATGTCCCTCCGTCTGTGTGTTTGTCACTGACTGTTTTCGTAAATAAAAACAGAAAATCGCCAAAACAAAAAAAAACTCTATTCTAAAAAATCGCCAAAATGAAACAAGCGACAAAACGAAAATATTCGTACAGTATTAAATATGTAGTGTTCCTACAGAACATTTGTATGCGAGTCTAATTTTGAAAAAAAATAACATTGTTGCATCAGTAAGTAATATTAAATTTTAAGTAGATTTCATCAAAATCCACTTTTTGTTTTGTATGAGAAATCTACTCGAACTCTACAAGATTTTGCGCAAAATCTCATAAGTACTAATTTTCATTTAGATGTAAATACACTATATACAAAGTTTGTATCTTTTATTAAGACGAATTAAATGTTCTAATTTTTAAAGAACAAATAAGACCAAAGTTAATTGTAAATATAATGACAAGCACTAGCAGAAAGGAAGAGAACATGTTGCTTTCTAGGGCCGCCACACCTTCATCATCAGTGTTCTTGTGTCAGTTGATGAAAATGTCATAAATATGTTTCACTGCAAATGGAATATGGGAATTGTTTTGATTCATCGTATAACGATTTGCTGAAACCTTTTTTTGTAATGAAAACTAAATTTTACCATCTTAAGACAAACTTTTTGGGGTTTGTTACTTTTAAGTGTAATTGTTTAATTTTTTCCACCAGCCCATACTTATTAATTTTAGTTAGTTTGATTATTTTTATTAAAACTTTATTTGTTTCCTTGTTTGGCCTTGATTAGGTTAAATTTCGTATATTTTTTTTAAACTACATATGATAATTTTAAGGAACATAGTGCAATATCACTTTGCAAGTAACTTTCCAATACACATACATACATATGTATTTGCCTGCGTGTGTATAAGGATATATTGCACTGCATGTGTTTGGGTATGTGGCTCTACAAACAGAGAAGAAAAAATATTAAACGCAGGAAAAAAAATTGTGCTATTCCATTGATTTTACAAAGTTCTGTTGCTTACGTGGGGTATTCCGGTATTATCCCTCCATTTGCTGTACAAAAGTCTACATATAAATGTTTAAATGTTTGTATGTACAAATATTCAAACAGTCTCGCACTTGTATGTAAAAATAAGTAAATTTTCTCCATTACGAAAAAAATCTAAAAATGCTGGGAATGGTTGTTGGTTGCTGGCTGGCAGACTGGCGTTGCTTGTTTGGCATCGCTTACTTTAATATTACTTAACATTGGCTTTAACAAGTGTCCTTGCCCTTGTCCTACTTTCCTAACAATATTAAATCAGGGAAACGGCATACACTCACAAACACACACACACACACACGCGTTGCCTCACACCCATAATCCATGCCACATTTGCAAATATTTAAAAAAGAAACAATCGTTACAAAGTACACAACACAATATTGTAGCAAACTTAAAGTAAAATGTGTAACAAAAGACTATTACCGAAGATTATTACAAAATTCTAAAAAAAACAGGAAAATATATTTCACCATTTTTAGATTCGAGTGTTGGTGTTTCCCATAAAATTTTTGGGGTTAGGTTACTCAACTGTAGGCGTTTAAGCCATTTCGTCTGTGGCTTCTGTTTTCCGCTTTACAAGTGTTTGGGTTTATAAGGCAAATTTTTTACATTCCCATACTTCAGATTAAAAAAGGAAAAAAAAGTTGACTTAAGTAATTGATAGTCCCGGTAAGAACTACATTAAATTAAATTCATGTTGTTTTAATTGGAGATAACTTTAATTCGACATCATTCTTTGTATTATTTCTGTATCAAAATCACGCTGTTTCTACTTGCAATAACTTTGATCCAATATAATACTTCATTTTGGTTTAGATGATGTTAAATCAACATGAAAAAAAGGAAACATTTTCTTTGAAGATAACTGTGAATCATGTTGAGTTAACATGAAACACATATGAAGTAAACTCGATATCGAAAAATGTATAATTAACCTTGTTTTGTAGATTTTAATCCCAAATTTTTCTGTGTGTGAGAGAGCGGTATATTTAATTTTTTCAGGCTAAATGTTGATGAAGGTGGGCAATCAAACACATATTGTGATATTACTTGAGGCAGCAACGCAACAGCCTCAGATTTTACGAGAGACTAAACTATATCGTAATGTAAGCAAACTCGAGGATACTAGAGATCCTGCACCTGATCATGATAATCAGGTGGCTTAATAATAGGCAACGTGTATGTTTATCTTGTTTGGATGCTGATTAAAGTTAGGAAGACAACTACAAACTCGAATATATAATTTACTTAAAGTATTCTTGTCTGAGGTCCTATTGTTCTGGCAATAGGATATTTTGATTGATTTTGTCCAAATTACTTTAATAGTTTTAAATGAATTTCATAAAATGTTATGCTTGTCTGTCAATAGAAAATTAGTTATTGCTACCGGCTGGCAATAAAAAATTATTCTTTTCCATCTATTTCATTTATATTCACAAGTAATAACTTTAATTCCTCTTACCTCTCATATTTGATCATTTTTGAAATTATGTGCTGTATTGCTTTTATTTTTCAATGTAACTTTTAATAAGACTTATCAGCCAGAACAATTTTTTTTACAAGTTATCATTTTACAAAAAATAAAAACTTAAAAACAATTTCATGTTTTTCATTTCCAATAAAATCATGTAGTCAATTCATCAACGAAGAGTCTGAGAATAACGACCGGTGTGATGCGAAATGATGTAAAATTACACCCAGCAATAAATGTTAGTGAAAATAATGTGCAGCAACAGTTTTACAGCCTGTCCCGCTATGTCGACAGAAAACGTTCGATCGATTTTTTATGTTGAAAATAAAACCAAATTTTATTATTTTAATATTGTTTTCAATACAATTTGTCGATTGATTCTGTCAGTCGACATTGTGGGACATACCATTAATTAAATCTTTGAAGATGAGTGGATAATGTTTTTGAACAATTTTTGAAATAAAAGTTTTAACTTACATACCTCCTGACCCTCCGAACTTTTTCGTGGATTTTTTTTTCATGTGCAGTCTGTAGGTAGAGTGGCGCTACACGTCCGGCTCCAACCATAATCACAATGACCACGCTATCCTCGAGCTCGCTAAATATACTTTGCTTTCCGCACCCTCTGAGCATTTTGTTGCGTTTCTCGTGAGCAGGTTGTAGGTACAGTGGAAATTCACGTCCTGTCATCAAAAATTACGACCACGCTCTCTAGGCGTTTGGGTGTTGTATCCCTGTAGAAAATGTAACTGATACGAGACTAGTCACGTTATCGATACCCAAATGAAAGCGACGAGTCCGAGTTCTAACACTTCCTATGAAGCACTTTGACATGAACATGGCCCAGAATGGGGTTAATTGATACTTTGTAAGCACCTTGTGACTTGTCACTGAAGTATCTTTAGTACCTAGTTGATGTAGATTAATATGAATTACAAATAAATGTCATTCCGACATTTAACTGTAACAATGAAAACTTAAAAATTTTTTATTGTTTCAAATACAATTATATATTTTTTTGTAAGCAGAGATTTTTTAGAATTCGAACTGACAACCTCTGGTATGAGAGGCTTGCACACTAACCACTCGACGACAGGGGCACTCATATTTCCAAAGTAGTAGTAGTAGAGTGACTTGGCGGTCTCATGGAAGGGAACAATTAATATTATATTTACGAGTATACTATTTGATAGGTTTTGGCAATCTTGAGATTCATCAGGAAAGTAGATATAAATGAGATGCTCTAGCACCTTGGAAACAATATATCTATTTTCATCGCAGTGTCCTGTGTTTTCCGTTTAAATCAACTCATTCATTCAATTCAATTGATTACAGATTAAAATGATACATCACAAAGATCGTGAATACTTACTTTGTTAACATACACTACTCTCTACTTTTGGGTAACGCTCCCCTTTTTCCAAGTCATAAGACGGGTACGTTTGGATCAGTTGTCAGGAAATTTCGTGCAGGCCACATACATAAGTACTTATTACTTATGAGGCCATAAGTTGTCACATATTATTAAACGGAGCTTTAAAGTTAACTTCTTAGATATGGTATTCCAGGATTATAAATGCGATTCCTAATTTGAATTCCCAGTGAACTTCTAGACGACATAAGTGTCTTAGGACACCCGGTTATAGCTATGCTGCTTAGCTATATTTAACAAACTTAGTGTGTTAAATGACAATGCAATAAAATTATATTATATAATGATGTCAAATTCGTCGCAAATATTTCAAAACGTTTCCATTTCTTTCCCATAGGCATAGGATTAAATTAATGTATCGTTTGTTGCCGTCGGCGGCTTTTAGCCAGCTTACAGCTAATCGGCCATGTTCTCTGGTTTGTGCTCATGTGCAAAAATCATACAAAAACTTTTCATTGTTTTTGTTTTGTTTTTGGTTCACTCCAAAGAACGAAACAAAACAAAATTAAACCATTTTGTTTCGTTTATTTTCGTACTCTGGTTTTAAGTACAAAGAAATGAAAACAAATATAAGTTTATAACTGTAAGGGCAGAATTAGTTTTTACTTTCTCTTCTGTTACGAATCAGCTGACTCTTTTTTGTTTATAGAAATCTTATACAAGTCGTTAGTTTTTCTGTTTCATACTGTTCTGTTTCGGTTCAAAATATGAAAATAAAAAAATTGTTAGGGAATTGTAAGTGACAGCATAAATTAACTAAAATCATTTTGAAATAAATTATGACTGTGCTTTAAGAATTTAAAAAAATTTATTTTTAAAAGAAAAACATAAATTTTTATTGAAACATAGCAATGAACTTGTGACCCTTCTGGGCAGAAACAGATAAGTTACTACAGAAATAGTAAGTACTCACATTTAGAAGCAGAACGGTGCAGTAACAGAACAGCAACGGAAAGTAAAGACTAATGAGACCTTAATAGTGTCGACTATTACTGTTACGAAAATCACGCCCTAGCTCCTGTGCCGTGACATAAATAGCATAGCTATAATACCTTTTTTACTAATTAGTATTTTTTGAGTGTTTATTTATTAAAATACACAATGGGTGTGATAATATTCATGTGTATAAATATTGTTTGATCACACGGTTGCGCTTCAATATCTGCATAAATAGAGGCTCAGCATCACGCAATTTTATTATCAGATCGTTCAATATCATTCCATGTTTCTTTTTGACGTCAAATGCCACCATTGTGAATTTGACTCACTGTGATTGTTCAAAATATTGTATCAGCTGAGACTGACAGTAAATTAAAATAAATGTATAACTGAATTGGTAAGCTCCTACTATTTGGAAGTCATTTAAAAATTATAGAAATAATCGTTGGCACATAAATAAATATCTAAATATTTTACAATTTGTGTTTGGGTGCCTACAAATAAATAAAATTCACTTAAAACTTAGGGCACTGCTACACGTTCAATATATATTGAACGCGATCCAGTATCGTGATATTTATTGAACGTGTAGCATGCAGTATTGATGGATCGCGATCCATATCGCAGAAAGGCCGCCTAAATTATGGAATCCAGATCGCGGATCGCAGATCGTGTGATAAATATTGAACGTGTAGCATTTTCATGATATTATATCGGGATACGTTAATAAAAACAGAAATAAAACAAATAAAACAAAAAAAATCTAACAAATAAAAAGCAAAAAAATTTATTACATTTGTGTAAAGTTTGTTTTAATAAAGGGTAATGGCAGAAGATAGTGAAAGCGAGTGGGTTCTGCCGGTGGAATCGGAATCAACGACAGAAAAAATTATTTTGAGACTTTATTTTTAATTTGGAGGCATTGCCGGAGTTGTGGGACTCGTCGGCTAAAGCTTATTAATAAATTTATTATTAATAAACGATCCGCACAGCACAAAAATAACATAAATACTGACGCGATAAATATTCAACATGTAGCATACGCTCGTGATCCATTCATCCATTAAAATGGATCGCGATCCAAATATCACAATATATATTGAACGTGTAGCAGTATCCTTGGATTTTTAATAATTTTTCACATTAGAATACTGCATCGAGAGAAAAATTCTATTTGAAAGAAAATTATTTGCTCAACGAAATTTTCTATGGTGCTAGCAGCTGTTCATAGTAAGAATTTGGGAAGATCGAAAATCTAATGCAACTGGTAACAAGAGCCAATCCAATGATAAATTTCAGAATTTGTATTGATTTACTTTAACATTTTTTTGTGTACATATTTGGCAATACATATAATAAATTTTGGAATAGGTTTTTTAACTGTTTTACACTCGTTAAATTAACTAATTTTTTTGGTAAAATTTAGCTGCAACTTTTTGTTCGTGCTGCAAGTAAATTTTTGCAAATTGTTTGCGAAACCAAAACAGTTTCTATCTATAAATATTATTATCTGATTTTTTTTAACATAACTTACGTCACTTTTCAAATAAAGGGCTTAAATAAGGCACGTAGAGTACACATCAGGGTCCTCAATTTTTATTATTATTTTTTTTTTTTGATATTCTTGTTTATGACAATGATGAACTTGCATAGTGTTTTCAATTTTATTCATAAATATTGCGGAAATATTTACAACACCAAAATTTTTAAATATCCTGTGCGTCGTGCATACTTTTTAAGGTGCCTCAACTGTCAGCTAAATCTTGCTTTGGCTTTGTGGAACACCCTTTACAAGTGGCCATCATTCAGCGACACCACTAATCATCCACAATGATTCATAACGTAAATGATATCTTAAGACAACGACATCATCTATATTATTGGCGACGAATATTATTCGCATTGCATATAGAACTGAGGAGAATTCATTTACTCTTATGCCAGAAATATTAATGCCTTATTTCAAAATATATTTTTTATTCTCTGGCAAAGATATTTTTTTGCAATGCAACATAAAATTTTAAAGAAGACAGATCATATTTAAAATGATGGTGATGATGCTGAAGAAAAAACTAAAACAAAAAAACTTACGATTATACTCGTAGCACTCTACCTAGTGCAGGGTACTTTCGCCATCAACACTTGACGACTGAGTTCATTAATAAAATCAAAGTGACAAATCGAATGGAATTGTCAAATTGACGTTTATCTTTTTTATTTCTTACAGATGATATTTTCATGCTCTTGCAAATGGATTTTGCGTTTTGTGTTTCTTTTTTTATAATTTCAATTAAATTCGCCAGCAACCAATATAATTTTTATATATTTTTTATATTATTTTTTTCAAGCAAACTGACACCTTTGAGTTTGTCGCCTTGTAGAGTAGACAAGGGCTAATGCCGTTATTTTGGGCCATTTGTTAAAGTTTCATAAATTATGATTGGCATTAGTTTTGCAAATGCCTTTAGTCGGGGCAGCGATTGAAGCCCACATGTACAATTAATATATAAAAAATATGTTTGGTGTGTATGTATGTATGTATATACGAGTATATATAATATTTATTGGATTTTTCTTGGTATTCATGTTTCAGTCCATGTTTCGGTTAGTGTGCAATTTTTCATTGACTCACTTGTCACTTGTGGTTATTTATAATTTTTGTCGCTTAGTTTTTTACTCTTTCCTTATGCTCGGAGACATTGATTGATGTGAATTTTCGAAATGTGTTGACATTTTTCTTAGTCACATAATTTTTGGCCATGATAGAGGAGAAAGCGTAATCAATTTGAAGAAAATTAAGTGCATTATATTTTTTTTAGGTCATACTACAAATCAAATAAAGAAAAATTTCTGGGACACGCAAGCAAGGCTGCATGTTGCAGTGAAATGTTATTTTCTTATTAAATGAAATTTTAAAATAAATTGATTGCTATTGTGGCGTGGTTAATAAAATCGATATGATTTAATAAGTTAATGAAAAAAAAATGAATTTTTTTCCCAACGGAATTTAATAGTTTTAGCAAAATTTTCACCAGCACAAAAGATTCTTGCCGAATTGAACTCATATAATTTGAGATTGATAAAGTAACTACATATTTGTTTCAGATTTAGTGGAGACAAACGGCCCTAGGTATAAGAAAAAATTGGCATGAAGTTAGCATAAGTGACGAAATTGAATTAGCTGTTAATGAGTTCCTCCATACAGTTTGACATTAAAAATGGTCGCAATAACTAATTTTAACTCACCTCTAAGCCCTAGCATGATTTTTAATATAAAGTTTCATGTTCAATTTTGCCACTTATGCTAATTTTAGGCCAATTTTTGCTTATACATACAGACAGACATTTTTCTGAGTTTTTTTTTTTAATACAAGTCTATGGCTCTCTTGTTTAATACCTTCTTCATTCATGAATTCATTCGAAAGAAATTTTATTTCAATGTTGAAATGTTATTTATTTTCGGTGGTAAAGATAACTGGATAGAATTAATACTTCGTTCGTTTTTACTTAAAAAACTCACAAGTAGGCTAAAACTAAAAAAATTCGTGAAAAAATTAAAAAAAAACTTCACTTTTATAATTATGTACTACAGGGTGGGCCAAAAGTTGCCAAGGGGTTTAAAAGTTTAATAACTTTTTCGTTTATATATGTCTTTTATTTATTTTTTTTTTCAGAGAATAAATAATGGAGAGATTCACAACTGAACAAAGAACCGGAATAATAAAATCAACAGAATCAACTTTATTGAAAATTTGATTATGAGTGATGAATTTCATTTTCATTTGAATGGCTTTGTTAATAAATAGAACTGTAGGCTCTGGGGTTTTGAAAATCCAAAGGCCATTTATCAGCGCCAATTGCACCCCATTAGGTGTACAATATGGTGTGGGATCACATCTGGACCTTACTTCTTCCAGAATGAAGATGGAAGTGCTGTAACCGTAAATGGAGAGCGGTATCGGTTTATGATAGAAAATTTGTTACGTTGGAGCCACTGCCCCACACTGTCCGAGACACAATGGTACTTTTAAGTTAAATTTTTTGAGAGCAAATAATTTTCAGAAATTCGGAAATTATTTGGCCAGCGCGATCGCCAGATTTGACAGCACCCGACCATTATTTGAAGCAACAAGTGTATGTGAACAAGCCAGAGACAATCCTTGAACTCAAGGCAAAAATTGCTGCAGAAATTCGAACGCTACAGCCACAAATATTGAAAGATGTTAAAGAAAATACTCTAAAATGACATTAAGAGACATTATTTTTCATACTTAGTGTAAAAAATTTCCATTTTGTATGTTATATAATCTAAGAAAAAAATAAATAAAAAAATTAATAAATGAAAAAGTTATTAAACTTTTAAACCCCATGGTAACTTTTGGCCCACCCTGTATATTTACATATGTTTATCAGCCGCTAACGAAAATTTTAAAACTTAACTTAGAATTTTGTTTTTTTTTTTTAATTTTATGGTTTATGATTTTTTTCGGGTTTTCTCAGCTGTTTTGCTTATATTGGTTCACTAAATTAAATTTTTTGTTATAGATCGAATTTACTTTAAAAAAATTTGCAACCTCGCTGGTGTTTTCTACGTTTCTCTAATATTCTGTATCATTCTAAATCCATAAACCATAATTCTTTGAGTTAAATAATTTTTCATTATAATATTGCATATAATATTTTTTTGCTGTTTGGTTTTTGAAATAACAAGAAAAATCGAAGAATTTTTTTAGATATGTATGATGGTGTGTCCTTAGTTTTTCGGACTAATGTATGTACAGGATCTTTCGTAACTCCACCCTCAACTATTTTTATTTTGACTATTGTGTACGATTTTTTTTAGGGTGGCGTTGGTAGTTAGCACGTCGACTACAAAACCGAAGGTCCTCGGTTGGAGCCCGGTATCCAACAGTCATTAAATAACAACACCACGCATTTTTCTGATGTGCATTGGTTACCCTTTGTATCAGTTGTTGTCGGAAAGTTCAAGTGATGAAGGTATAGTCACTGATAACTGAACTATATCGACTTCACCAGATAATAATCCTAATGTAACATCAGAACGCCCCACTTCGTTGTGTAGCAGAATCATCGGTGCAGTCAAATATCCAATTAAATGGCTACTACAGCTTCAAAATTTAACACGCATCACTTAACACCAGAGGCGCTGCAACACTGCATTATTAAAAAAAGTGTAAAATAAGCAGAATTGTAAAAGAATGAAGCTTTCCTCTATCTCTTCCTTCACCACCTGTCTTCTCTATCATTATCCCTTTCCTAAATAAAATAACACCTAGTAATAGAAGTAGGCATTCTTTGCCTGGGTGTTACTTCTGTTGATAAAAAAACTACTGTTTTCTCACTAATAACAATGTTCCCTGCTGGTCAGTTGTCACAAAAGCAATATAATTTTTTAAGACCAATGAAATTAATTTAACTTAACGCAATAGATTAATAATAATAATAAATGTTATGTAAAATTTTAAATTGGTGACCCTTACAACATTCTTGTATAAAAGTATGTACTCGTATTTTACACCAAAAATTTAGTAAAATATATTCGTATGTTCATTTATGTACATGTACATTAGAGTGGTTCGCCTTCCATACAAAAAAAAAATTTTGCCAGTCACCCCCTGGGATTAAAGATAATGTAAAAACAATTCCAAAAATATTTTTTTTTTATTTTTTTGCCACGCCTACAAATGACTTTTAAAAAGTCGGTTCGTATATACCCTAATGCTAAATAATTTTTGAACAAAAATAAAGCCGTCATGACTAGAATGTGACGTGGTATTAAAAAACTATTAAGGACAGAAATGTAGCCCTTCCAGAGTCATAAACACCGGTATACAAAATGTTATGATCGGACAAAAAATGGCGACACACTGAACAAAATACTAAAAGGGCGGCATTTGTAGGTGTGGCAAAAAAATAAAAAATTTGTTTTGGAATTGTTTTTATATTATCTTTAATCCTAGGGGGTGACTGGCACAATTTTTTTTTTCGAACCACTCTAATGTACATGCAAGGGACCCAAAATATACACATCAACGTAAACACTCATCGCTCATGTTGCTGATGATGCATTTTGCGGTCTGTCACACATAATGCACGTTGATGGCTAAAACAATTGTATACAAACGTGTATCTACACATACGTTATGATAGAAGTGAAGATAAAATATGTGAACTTCTAGAGGCCTTTATGACGAAGTAAAATGCTTAAATTGATTTTTGATCATCAAATTAATTGAATGAATATAAAAAGTATAACAAAATTCCAAAAGCTTGGTGGATTCGAAACTGTGGGCAGGGGGAGACTAACTTAACTTCTATTTAGCAATATTGGAAATTTATAGATCATTGCAAAACTGACGTAGTTAAAAATATGTTGGTTCTTAAGGTTACAAAAAATTTTATATGAAATCAAAAAATGGTCTATTCAAGCAGGCCTTTAGTGTTTTAAAAACAACTTCAAAACTTTTTCTTCAACAGGATTATAAATGATTAGATTGGAATAGCTATCATTATCCTTTTAGCGTGCTATCGAAGCCGAAAATCTTTTCCAAAACATTTCCCAAGAAGTTGTTCGAATTTATTGCGCACTCTCTTCCACGCATCGAACATTTTCTTTATTGAGGTCTTCTAGTTCAAGGAAATTCGCAGATGGTTAAAGTGCAATCAGACCATTTGTCAATACATCGGACGGTCAACTTTTTACAAGCTCGTTAAGTTTGAACGTTTGATCTTCGAATTTTAAAATAAAACTCAAATATATTAGTTTGTTCCATTTTCGATTTCCCAAATTTTTTTATAAAGCAATTTTGGCTATTCTGCTCTGAAGTCAGCGTTCCAGTGAGAGCGTTCTGCATGGATTGAGAGAACTGGTACACTAAGAGAAAAATTACGATTTAAATTTAAGAATAAAATTCTTGAATTTAGATTGCAGAAATCTTAATATTTCAATCTTGAAATTTTGTCAGTGAGATTGACATTCTCAAATTTAAGCATTAATTCTTAATTTATAGAATGAATTCTTCAGGAACGTAATCTTAATTTTAAGATAATATTCTTAAATTTTTAAGAATATCATCTTAATTTAAGATTTTTATTCAGAACAAAATCTTGAATTCGATCCTAAAATGAGATTTTATTCAAGATTACAATCTTAAATGTGATCTTACAATAAATTAAGATTTTATTCTTGAATAAATTTAACATTTAACAGACTATTAATATTGATTTCGAGCGTAAAATCTGGATTTTAGCACGTTCTTTCCCGTATTGTAGTCGGATGGGACTAGGTCTGAATTATAAAGTGGGGAAAAATATCCCAAGCACTTTTTTCTAAAGGGTTTTAGAAATGGTCTTGCAACATAATTAAATATTACGATTTCATATCGGCTTGTCAAATCTGGGAGATTTCCGCCAATGATCACTTAAAACGAATTAATTATGTTCAGAGTAAAGGACCCTTGTAATCGTGCAGCTCATAATAGAGGGCAGTCTTCTGGTTAAATCGAATACAGAGAATCACATTGGCGTTGTGGATTTTCGGCTTAGAAATTGACGTTGTTTGCTTGGCAGTATTGATTAAGTAATGATTAGATGTAAGAATTACTTCTTTTTTTTGGCGTTCAAGCAGCATTTCAGACATGCATCAAGGCCTCATTAAATGGTACCCAATATTCTTGCTTTTGGATAAATCATGCTGCATTTAAACGTTTTTAAATTGCTGCTTGAGTGACTCACAAGTCTTTAGCAAGAATTTGAGAGCTTAACAATAAGCTACATATCTTCAATTCATCAACCCCGAACTTTTTTGGCTGATCTGAGAGATCTTTGTCTCCCATATATCACCACTTTTGAATACCACAAACCACCTATTATCCTGAACTGAAATCGATATAAAGTAGCTATGTCCAAAAACGCATGCAATTGACATTTGCATTTAAGGTAAAGGGCCTTAAAAGCTCTTACAATTTGTTCTTGTTTCTTTGCAAGATCAGCAGCAAGCATTGTTGTTGCCAAGATCTAATTGACTGTTCTGCTCTTTAGTAAAAACTCGCGCATTGTGCAATATGGCTTGGACTGATGTAAAGTACTCAGGATAGTGTACGGTGCGCAATCGATTAACCTCGCCTGCAGCACTTTGTAATATAAGTAAGGGTCTGTTCAAAATTTAACATAAAGCTCCAGGGTAGGGATTTGTTACGGTTTAGAAAATTTATACTGCAATTTCTTTTTTAAAGCGTTACTTAATTTGGGGGGGTCGAAGTATAAATACTCCGAAAATAGAGCTACGTAATATGTGAATGGCCTTAAGTCATATTTTTACCTTCCAAACTGTCATATAAATAATTTATTCAAGACGCAAACCATGTGCAAAATATAAGCAATCTATAAATAAATCCAGCATTATAAGTTATACACCCACTATTACAATAATTAGTTCCTCTTGGGCCACACTGTGTAACCGCTTTTATTGATAATCCGGCCCTGTTAAATCCATTATCTACAACAGTATCAACAAAAATAATATGCAACATTTTGAAAACACATCAAGCAATTTTCAACCAGAATAAACAAATTTCCGCACACTTTTCATACCATCTTTAGTTGAGCTTTTTTTTTACTATGAAAAATTGTAAAACAAAAACATATCAACACTGGCCAGGAACATATCATCACATACCATCATGCGCCAACGCACCCGTAGACCAACATTTTGCAACATTAGATGATGTGTTGTGTTTTATTAGGTTCATTTTTATGTTGCATGAATTCAAAACACTTTAACTGGTAAAACAAAAACACCAAACAAACAATAACAAACAAACAAAAATTAAAAAAGAGAACATAAATTGAAAAAAAAGTGTGAACTAATCTTGTGGATCACACTAACTACACATCTCTTAACTGTCAACTGGTTGTTACATCAACACAAATATTATGCTGTTGCTGGTCATTTAAGCAGTTTGCTTTGCAAGAAAACAGAGTTGGAGCAATCGAAAGAATTTTTTTGTTATGTTCCCCAAGGAAATCTAGCGAGAAGAAAGTTATGCTAACAAGTTTAGAGAATAGAGAGTAGTGTTAAGTAAATATGTGCAAGAAAAGGGATACATTCTGTTGCACATTATTATTAATTAATTTGTATAGTTGTAGGTAAGGCCATCACTCTGGTATTTAGGACTTGAATCCTGCCAAATAAAAAGGGTGTTTTTAATAAAGTAACACAAGTTTAAATCATAATAAAGTAAGAAAATATATTTTCAATTTCAAGGAAACGGGCTTTATTGGAAAGAAAATTTTATGAAACTAATGTTTAAATATGATATCTGCCATGTGGCCGCCACTGCTGGGCCGTAGAAGACACAATCTGGAACATCAATTTTCAGCAACTTTTCGCAGCATTTGCGGCCATATTTCACCGATAACTCTTCGAATGTTGATTTCCAGGTGTTCAATTGTTTGTGGTTTGTCGACGTGGACAAGTGACTTAACATAACCCCAAAGAAAATAATCCAATGGGATTATATCACAAGATATTGGTGGCCAATTAATTGGGCCATTGCGTGAAATTATTTTTTCATCAAAATTTTCTTTGAGTAATGCTAGGAACACAATTGGGACGAACGACGAATTTCGTTCACGTCGACGAATTCGTCGATAAGAGTTCGCTGCGTAAATTCGTCGTTTGAAGCACAACAACGACGAATTTACGCAGCGAATTCCTCTCTTATATTTCATAAAGTTGGTTGTTGTGTGTACAAAGACAGAGAGTGAGAGAGAGAAAATTGTTTTTTCGTCGTTCGTCGGCGTACAAATTAGAAATAAATCACTGGTGGGCACTGTCAATGTAGTGGTAAATTTTTTATGTGTTGAGGTTGCGAGCTACCCACCAAACACAAAGTCAAGCGTTTGAAAGATAATGGTGCATTATATCCCAGTAAAAAAAGACACTCCAAAAAAGTCATGAAAATGTAGAGTTTGCGATCTGGAAGTAGTGCAAATTTCGATCCGATCTAATGATTTTTACATAGGGTTGTCATTGCAAGAAGTTCTCTTTTTCGATGCCTGGTCACCGAATTGGAAGCGATTTTAAGAAAAATGTTCTTTTTTGTGTTCTTTTGATAATATTTTCATCTAGGAAAAATGGTTAATAGTTACCTATTTTAACAATTAGTTTCTTTTTATAGGAAATTAAACGCGAAACAGTATTTTCATGTAAATTTAAGCAAATAACTTAAAAATTTTAGACCAAAATTAGTTCATAAGTTTCTTAAAAAAAATTGATTTTTTTAAATATCTGGTGAGTAATTTCTAAAACTATTAAGGAATTACAAGGTTATGTATAACTAAAATAAACTTCTACTTGATTTTCTGCTAATTATCGGCAAATTTAAAATATCGATTTTTTGGAAGCAATGAAAATGTACTTCCTTTAGAATGACTTCCAATTTTTTTTACTGGGTATATTTATACATAAATAGACATATTTTCTATCTTGAAAAAAACGCTGATTAAGTAAAATTATTAATTGCAAATAAAACTTTTTCTAAATAAACAGTGAAATAAAAAAAATTAAAAAAGATAGGACAATAATTTATCATGTTTTCCATTAAAAAAAAATAAATAAATAAAAGAATGGTTGCTTGGTGGAGCACAAAGGTTCAAATTCACCAAATAAAATTATGTGCTTGGATGTATCAAACTTAATAAGCTTTGATATTTGTCGGCATGGAAGATCATTTTCAGATGGGAAACATATTAAAAACATTTTTGATTTTTATTTAAAAGGTTTTCCCTTTCCTTACCATTAAACTTATTCATATTACTATGAAAAGCATCATAATGTCTTTTAATGACATATTCATGTTTTTCCTTAAGCTTTTATAACATAAAAGGCATTGTATGTTACCAAATGCATTATTTATAACAAAATAATTTTCGCATATCATCATCAATTTGAAATGAAACACGTATGTTTGCTGGACAAATATTCTTGAAAAAATATAAAAAAATATGTAAGCATCCGCCTGATGTGCATTCATCGCTGTCTCATCGACGACTAAATTAAAGAGGGTAAGAATACGTGTGAATATTCTCTTCACAATTGTGCCAAGAAACGCCCGAGTCTGAAATAAATCTATCTCAGAATTCGTCACGCACGACGAATTCCGTTGTACGGCGGTGTTGTGTTCATTTTCATATGCACTCATGTGTTTTATTTTTTATGACGAAAGTTCGCACCGAAAAATTCGTCGGTCGTCCCAGTTGTGTTCCTAGCATAAATCAATTGTAGCGACCGCTGTGTTGCATTTACGAAACAATTTCGAATCATGTTCCTATAGCGTTCACCATTGACAGTAACATTCTGACATATGGGCCAATGACTCCGCAAGCCCATAAAGCGCACCAAACAGTAATTTTCTGTGGATGTAATAGTGTTTCCACAAAAGCTTGTGGATTCCCCTCACTCCCAAAGCGACAATTCTGCTTAATTACTTAGCCATTGAACCAGAAATGGTCTTCATAGAAAAATAAAATTTTTTCAAATTTTCAAAATTTCAACAATTTGCACGCATTGATCTGGTGTAAGTCGATTCATAATGCAATTTCAAAGCAAACTAAACAAAAAACATAATGATTACTGCCGTAGCTGCCATGATATTGATGAAGAGGAAAGCATAGAGCATTTTCTTTGTCACTGTCCTGGACTTGCAAGAAAGAGAATGACCACTATGGTCTGGGAATTATCTGACTTTGCTAGTGTTGAACTTCAAGGTATTAGTAGCTTTATATTGAGCTCTGGTTGGTTCGACGGTGGGGACTCCGCATAAGCAGAGTCTCCGTGGTATCACAATGGACCAAAACGGTCTAAGTGAGTACGGGTTTCTGACTGCCACCCCTACCTAACCTAAGAAAAATCAATTATCAGCTGTTAAATGGGTGCTCAAGTAAAGCAGTGATGCCAACTCAAAGCTATGACACTCTAAGAAAAAATACGCTTTACAAGATTTCATGAAAAATCACGCGAGGAATTTTTAAAATCTTGCAACACCTACAAAACACTTTGCAACTACGTCAATGTAGTCCTCCATCCTGGCGTTTTTCAATTATTCTTGATACGTGTGATTTTTCTCCCATCTCTCCCATCTTTTTCTATTTGGGAAGTTTTAAATTTATGGCAATCTTACAAAAGAGGCAAACAGTTTAGTTTGCTTGTTGAGTCCATACAGTCTCACTCCTCAACACGTCACTTTATGCGGCAGCTTTATTGTTGTATTGTTTATGTTAGAAATGTTTGCCATGTAAATGCATATGTATGTATGTAAATATGTGTGCGTATGTGTGTGTATCTGTGTGCTTGTGTAACGGTTGATGTCAGTTGATGGTTGTAAATGTCGACATTGCGTTGGACAACAATCTTCAACTGCAATTACAGCATGTTTCAGCAAAGTGATGTGAATAAATGTTGACACATGTGTGGCCAAAACAGTTCATCTTTTTTTTTTACTTTCTTTTCTTGCTCTGCCAACAGCTGTTTGGTTTGCTTTTTTTTCGTTTTTATTTTTTTCTTTCAGAGAGCACAATGGTTGTTCCATCATGAGTTGTAGTTTATTTAACAGTTTTGTATCCAATTTAATAGTGTTCCAAAACTCAACGTTTATTAAATGTTGTATATGGCTACGAGTAGTTTTAAACATTGTATAAAGTTGTATCTGTGTGTGTGTGTACCGGGTTTTAGCTGTAGTCACTATTTAGTGCTGGAAGCACTAACAAAGTGTGCTGTTAGAATTGTCATCATCATAGTCATCAAGTTTAAGTGTAGAAAATTTGTGTCAGCATTTCCATTAGTGTTGTTATCATAAATCATTTGTAAGTTTTGGCTGCAGCATAAACCAGGATAATAAATAAACAGTGTTTTTATTTTAATTTTTTCTCTGGCTGCCATTTCTATTTAGTTACTCTGAAAATTCCAAGACGATGATTTTAATTTACCATGAATACATAGAATATTAGTTTTATATATGATTAAGTTATAGTTATTTTTTTAAACAGATTTTTACTAAACAATTCCCTGTGCTATTAATTAATAATTTCAATATGAGTAGCTCTTCATTTCGTTTTACATTTACTCACATCAACTTGAGCAGAACAACAATAGACAACATCAATTATGAGTCCATTATGCGTTTCTGTCAACATTTATTTAAAAAAAGGGCCAGCACATCTGTTAACTGGATTAGAAAATTAATTTTCAAGAAGAAATGGCTTCAAAGTTGAAATTTTAAAACAACTCTCATCAAACAACCAAAAAGGCAACAAATTTATGATCCTTTTGTGTCCATAATCCTGCAACAATCAGACGCACATTTCTAATAATGTAAGCAATATGGAATGTCAATACTAAAGATTGATAACGAATTATTATTTAATTATTAAAAGTAATTAATTAACTATAATTTAAATACAACTTTGGATATTAAGATAATGCATGAAAACAAAAATACTTTCTTACGATATATCAGGTTCAAGGACTGTAGACTCTACACTACATTCATTCAACTAATAAAGTAGCATAGTAATAAATCTTTTTTCTATGAATTAAAATTTTCATTATATGCATGAAATTTCACAATATACATGAAACCCAAAAAATTTTCCTTAATTAATACAATGAGTTATTACGTTAAAAAAAATTCATTAGTACAATAAAGGTTTTCTTTTCAGTGTTTTACTGCCAAAATCGTGCGTATGCAAGTTTTATGAATTTTGAATTCAATATCCTTTTGGGATCATATGGCTTCCACAAAATATCTCCATCTTAAACGGTTTGCTGCTATTATTTTCGCGTCTTTCTATAAAATATTGTACTATCCTTATTCTTTGGTCAATGACGGCTTCTTGAGCCTTGAGTATAATATTCTAGCGCTATCCTTGTGATACATTCTTTCTGATAGTTTAACCGCTTCACCTACATTTACTACGTTTTATTTGTATTAGTATGGGTCCCACGTTGGTAAGGTGCCAGAGATCTATGTTGCTAATGTTGTTGAGACAGAATATGCTGCATATGTGGCACTGGTTGATGAATGTTTGTAGCTTATGCGTGATAGTGTTCGATACTAACCAGGAATGTTGGGTTCCTAGCCACAGCAGTGTTGAGGGAAATGAAATTGCCGAAAAGCTGGCTAAAGTAGGATCGGCATTAGATGAGGGAATGACGGACAGATCGGTGAAATTACCGATAGGTCATTACTATAGGGAACTCAACAATTGGGTAGAAAGCAGGTCCAACACTTCATCATGGGAATTCGGTGGCTAAATGAAGATATGGTCACTTTAGGCAACAAATGGGGGGTAAATATTACTTGGTCAACAGAATGGAATCACAATGGACCCAATTTGGTGTCCGAGTAACCTAACCTAACCACGTTTCACTTCTGTACAACAGAGTTAACTTTACAGTTGCATTGAACAATCTAAGCTTGGTTCTTCTAGATATTTGTGACTATCCCCATACTGTTTGTAGTCGTATGAATGCCTGCTCTCGCTATATTGAACCTTCTATTTACTTCTAGATAGTAGGAGCTATCTACGTATTCAACTGGTTGGCTTTGTAGCATGATATGTAGTATGTTGGGTTCCTGGCCACAGCAGTGTCGAGCGAAATGAAATTGCCAATGAGCTGGCAAAAATAAAGGAATGTGACAAATCGGTGAAATTACCCATAGGTTATTACTACAGCAAACTCAGTACTTGGGTAGAGAGCAGGACCAACCGTTCATGGCGAAGTATAGAGGATTGTAGAGTCTTAAGGCACTCAAAATTTTTGCAGTATGAAAAGATGAAAGAAACCAGAAACTGTTGAACGTATTATCTGCCTTTGATCGAAGCTGCAACGTCATAGGCTTAGATAGCTAAGCAAACGTTTCCATGAGAGCATAAGTGATATCGGTAAGTGTAAACTGGAAAATATCAAAGGCCTCATCATGGGAATTCAGTGGCTTAATGACGAGTAATAAAGGCATTTCTGAGTACAAATGGGGGTTAGAAATAACTATACCGGCCCAAAAGAAGGAATCACGATTAACCTAACTGGGTCTCCTGCACTTAAAATATTTCATAGCTCAAATAAGAGAAAAATTTGGTTCATTTTACGAAAATATTTGTTATTTTTACGCTATGAAATGCTTTGTAGATTGTACAAATAGTATTTGTTTATTTTACGTAATATATTTTGCCTGTATATAACAAAATTTTTTATTTAAAGACATTTATTATTTGACATATTGTCAGAAGTATACATATAATAATTGAAATTAATTTGCTGGTAGTTTAGCTGGGATTTCTAATTGTATAAGGATGTAGAAAAATAAAATAAGTTCACCTGAATATAAATTATTTGCTGGGTTTTGTATCAGTTTCAAAGCTTATTTTTTTTTTGTGATTTTCAAAAATATTATTATTTTATGAATTCTCATATAGTTTTTGAAAGTCTGTGCATAAAGTAAGAGGTTTGTGACTGTTGAAAATTGTGGTTGAAGTCTACTGATGATTTGGTTCAAGCGCCAATGATATACGTATATAGACATGCTAAACTACCAGCAAATAAATTTCAAAATTTTTTATTTTTAAAAATTTTTTTAGCATCGCCCTTCCTAACCCCACCTTCTAATTTTGCTTGCATATTGGAGTTCTTGTGCGAGAGTAGACAAATATCATCTGCATAATTCAAATTCTTGAGTTGGCGTGAAGACATATACTTCTTTTTCACTCTGAATAGACTTCGCTAATGATATCATCCAGCATGAATAGCTAGGATAATAGGGAGCATTCTAGCTTTACTTCAGCGATTGTATGAAATGGCTGACTGACATTTTTAATTTTCTGACAATTTACGTAAAAAAAAAACTTTAAAAAAATCTCCATAAGGTAAAGAGAAACACAATAATAGTTTTATTCCTTTATCCCAATATACATATATACATATACATTAATATATCTACATGTACACATATGTATATATGTATATAAATATGTAGGTATATGTTCTGTACTGTATCTAAATATTTGTAAATACGGTGCCTAGTGAGAACATTTTTAACGAATAATCTAGTGAAGACAAATCGCCAGATACGATTTTTGAGCCCACGTTTTTAGTCAAAACTTGTGCGTGTTTTCTAAGGACAAAGTTCTAAATATTGTCCTTTTTCATGCAAGCGTCTAAAAATATACAAGACTATTAACAAGTGAAAAGAATACGAGTTTTTTTGCCAAAAGTGAAAACGAAAAAAGATAAAAATTTGAAATCGTCCATTTAAAAATTCGTTTTCATCTAAAATCGGATGCAAGAACACATACTATTAATTTTTATTTTCTAAATTTCAACCTAAACAGGCGTAGGATGTGCTTTAACATCCGATTTCACAAGAAAAAATGTGAAAACGATGTGAAAGCCAGAACACATACAAATATAACACTTACGTTTGTTTCAATATGTTGAATGCCTTTTGGAGGCTTATTTCATTTTTAAAATTGGGGTTTTATTTCATATGAAATAAGTCCCTAAAAATTGGGGCATTATTTCATTTCTATTTGGGGCGTTATTTCATTTCGTTGGGGACTTATTTCATTTTTAAAATCGGGGACTTATTTCATATGAAATAATACCCCAAAAATTGGGGACTATTGGTATTTTCCTTTTTATTTGCATTTTAATTAATTATTTTTTTTTAAATTTTGTAATATTTTATTTTATTTATTTTTAGCTGTTAGTTTGGATTGCAAATTACGCAAATTGCAATAAAAAGTTTTTTGATGCACAGTTTTTCGTGTACAGTCTCTACATATTTACAGTCGTATTCCTATACATACAGATACGCACTCACACACTTGCATACTAGACTTCAAAAACACTTTTGTTTGCAAAATTTTGCAATTTGAATTAAAAACTCTTTGTAGCATTTTGATGATGTTGATGATAATTATGATGTTGAAGTTACAGTAAACGTTCATTCGTAATTATGTCTGCTGTTTTTTTTTCAATTGTTATGCGAAGGGCGACGTAAAATTTTTCAAAAAAAATTATTTTACAGTTTACCTAAAATATGCTTTAGTATAAACATAGGCTGCCCAAAGAAGCACCAGAAAGCAGAACATCAATCGACTTCTTATACAAATGAATACACATGCGAGAATACGACTCGCGATTTACATGACTAATATTAAAATAAATAATTACATGCAATTTTTAATAGTTGTAGGAGGGGGCAACGGCAATTTGGGTGGGGGGCAATGCTGTTTATACTCGTAGTATTAGCTCTCCACTTTCATGGAAACTCCAAGCCTTTGGTTTGTGATACGGTTTGTATGCACTGGATTTCTGATGTTTGTGGAAATTGGAGTAACGAGTAAGCAGCTGACTTAGCCAGGCGGGCAGCTGCTTATCCTCTCACGGTCCCTGAAACTCTTTGGCCAAAGCTCATGTTTCTAATGAAGATACCAATAATGTAGGGTTAGATGTTTTGTGCTATTAATTGGCCAAAGCTCATCTTTCCAATGAGAAGAACTATAAATTTTAGTATGAAGAATTTTTGGCTTTTTTTCTGCAAGAATAAGAAGATTTACTGATGACTTAGACCTTTATGGAACCATTTGGTTATAATGGTATTCTTAACTTCAATAGAAACGAGCTGCAACTGATTTTTGGCTGATTATTTCAGATTAAACAAAGTATCTCAGTCAAAGCATCTCTGTGTGGTCTTTGCTTCCGAGAATATGAAAAAGTGGCTTAGATTCTTTGTCAATAATGAGTTTTGTTGTAAGGATAAAAATACGGAAGTTTGCATTTTTATTGTCTTAGTCAATCTTAAAAAAAAAAATCCATGCAATTCGAGATCCAAGGATGCATCACATTACCCCCGAAGTATTGTCCGGTGCATATTTAACTAAAATATTTTATATGAGACAAATTAAATTTTTGAACCATAGTGAATGTTAATCAGAAATAATTTCTTAATCGGGCTTAAGTTCAGTAATTTCAAATATTATTGAAGGAGATATTTTTATTAATTCATGTGAGTTTCTAAAGAAGAGAAAAAAAATTAAACTAGACTTTATAGCTGGGGGAAATGCCGATATTTTTTTGTGCAGCCACGCACTTCATCACCACCCCACTTTATCTACTTGGGTATATATTCTTATTAACATCGGCTATTTAACGTAAATTTTTAATGAAGCCCGATTAAGAAATTATTTCTGATTAAAATATTTTATGTTAATATATGCAAGAACGATAACCATGTGAAAGAGTATTTTCTCTACATATATATATATATATATATATATATTTCTCTGGTATTGACAGCTGCGAAAGAATTATTATAGCGACTTGACACTAAATCTTCTTTCAATTCATGCTTAGCGCTTGTTAAAGAAACTTGGCCACATTTGCGACCCGGAAAGTACTCACCCATCCCACCTTCCCATTCCTAAGAAAACAATACCATATTTGCAGTTGCGTATTGCATACCCTTTATGCACTAATATATGAAATCTGGATTGTTAAATCCAATTAAACTTTTGTTTACAAATTTAATTTAATTAAAAGTCTAATAGACTCAATACAATTTTTAATTAATTTTTGGTTTTTGTTTTAATTAAACGTGCTTGTTGCAGGAATGAAAGTTATTCAACTTCTCAGCCATTTTCTAAAATATTGCAGTACTTTGACTTATGGTGCAATTACACGTGTTTACTTAAATAGAGGCAGTATTTTTAACAGAACATCCGGTCTTGTGAAAACGATTCAGCGGACTAGTACACACTGTTTGAACGAGAATCATTGTGTTAAATAGTATAGAATACAAACTGAGAAGATATTTCAATGGAGATGAATAATATTATAACACCTTTGGTTTGATCTCACTGAATTGAGGCATATACAGATAATAATTGGAAAGTATAACCAGAATCAAAGCTATGATATCTTCAAATAAAAATACATAAATCTTATTTTATGTTGAGAAAAGACTTCAATAGATTCCGTCTTGAAACTAATAGTATGTGCGGAATATGTGGTTATGTTGCTTCATCATCCACAGCACATTCTGAAGGACTGTGAAGCTTTATGACAGTTGGTCTGCAGATGAAGTGCTTTAGAGCCAAACAGGGGCTAAAATATATACAGTGAGCGAAGAAAAAACTTATACAGCAAACTCTCCGCTCTTCTAATCAAAGTATCTCTGTTGTTTTGTAAGATTTTAAGCTAAAACCAAAAGCGATTTCAAGGAAAATTAATCAGCTTGCTACGAAAATCTTTTATTTTATTAACAAATTTATTTTAATGCGAAAAAATAACCTAAAATATAATAACACTATTTTCAAGAGCAAAAAAAACTTGTATACTAACTATTCTTTCAGGATGGAGCTATGAAATAAGGAATACACTAAAAATTAGTACTAAATGTGGCCTCGTCTAGCATCTAATAGATTATTCTCATAGAACGAACTGGATATTTGGTAATTTTGGGAGGTATATGCTCCCATATGCCCTGGGAAACACTTTAGAGTTAATTTTTACCCATAATCTACAGCTCGTGCAATTTTTTCAGCGCATATGCCCACAGAATTTTATTTGTACTAAAGGCAAGGATCTAGGGAGGATGTGCCAGCAATTTTTTCTCATTGAATGGAAGCGGAGTGCGGAGAGTGCTCGAATTAAACTCGCTCGCAAACGAATTCAACTCGAGCGAGTTTTATTTTTTGTATTGAAAAGAGCTACTCTTGTCTGCTCGCGAGTTAAAAAAATAAAACTGCAGTGCGCATTCAATTTTTGATCGAATCGAAAATAAGACTCACGAGAAGAATTCAAATTTTAAGAGTCAAAAATAAAACTCTACTCGTGAGTCGAGTTAAAAGGAATTATTCGCGAGTTTTATTAATTTTGTTTGCTCAAATTCTGTTTTCTATAGGTCGTAATGTTGAAATTATATTTTATTATTGACAGGTAAGCATTTGCATAACTTTTCATGAAGCAGAAGCCTTAAAACATTTGAAAAATACTTCATGACATGAAAGTAAGAACATATATTTTTATATATGTATGTATATGCATTTGTAAGTACTATACTTTTCAAATTCGCATATAAATACATATACTTTTTCGAATAAACAAAAAAAATTATGTTTTAATATTTTTAAATAGTTCATTTTATTTATTGTACGTTCTATAAGAAGCGGATTTCATACACCATTCGATCCCATTGAGCCCCATACCATTATATTACACCCCCATGCTTCACCATGTTATTCAGGAATTGAATATTCGATATTTACGTTCTCCTGATATCACGATGGCTTCTCCATTGTTTATATTGAACTTCATTACTAGGGACAAGGACTTCATGCATTTAAAAAGGTGTTGTAGGCGCCTAAAATATGACATCAAAAACTCAAAATATGCACTTTAAACAATAAAATATGCACATATTTTAAAAAGTTTTATTCTAAAGAAAAGTTGTCAATTTACATACAACTAAATAAATATATACAAATATTTTTTTTTATCAAAAAAATGCGCGAACAAGCCTCTTACATTAAATTTTTACACAAAATTAAATATGATATAACGATTGTTTCACTATTGTCGGCTTTAATAGCAGGCAATTTTCTCTTGAAATCATGAAAATTGCAATTTCTATTAAAATTGGTAGGTTCGTGTGCTTGTACAATTGTACTACAATTCTACAACAATTCAAGCGAACAAATTGTCCAAAAAACAATTTTGCATTAATAATTGGTCAACAATATTTTTTGAAATTTGAATTTTTGAGAAAATATAACACAAAATCATGCGTTTGTACCAAAATATAGGAAAAAAATATGCATTTATGACCAAATTATGCAAAAATATGCATTTTCAGCAAAATATGCAAAAATATGCACTAACAAATCTATGCCATTTCTATGCAAATTCATTGTTTCGTAAAGATATTTCGTTCTCGCTGTTATCAGGGTTAAGGGAAAAAACATGCATTTGCATGAAGCCCCTCTCCCTGTTCATTACGAATATCATGCAGAGCTTGGATTCAATAGATAATCTAAGTGCGGTTCCTTAGAGCAGATATTTTCTTTTTCAAATAATAAGGAATTTACACTAAACTCGGTACACTTTTCTATTACAGAATAAAATAATGTACTTTTATTGCGATCTCCCTTTAAAGTCTAAATGCTGCAACCCCTGTAGATTTGTATGCATAAGAGCAAAATTTCAATATTAACTCTGTAGTCTTTTGCTTGAATTTGTTGCAAATTTATGCTACAAATCATTGCCATGAAATATTCATCAATTCAAAATTTACCTGTTCGTATTCATAAATTTGTATATTTTTAGCATTTTATGTTTTTTTTTACAACCAACTGTTTCTTGCCTTTGTGTCTGATGTTTTCATTTCATAGTTGAATCATGTTGTATAGATAAGAGATTGTGGAGATTTGCCTGTAAGTTGTTATTTTTACAAATTTATTCAAATGTTAAAAATCAATCGTCAAAAGCACATGTACCACTCATTCATACCAAACATTTTGTAAGTTATGCTTAATGTTATTACGAGTATTTCATGTTTAATTCAATAATGGCTTTTATTTAACATTAAACTTCGAAGAGAAGTCCTTTGACGCTAGTAACAAGCTGAAAATTCACACAATTTGTGCAACTTTTTTTTTAAATAAATAAAAAAAAAAGAAATACTTCTTCCTACTTTAAATGCATATTTATAGGCGTTATAGGCTGGCACACTACTTTGTAGGCTCAATAAAATACAAACACAAATACATACACAAACACAAACACAAGCACACACTTGAATAATTGTCAGTTAAAGTGTCACATTTTATGTCCATCAACGCTTTTAATTTCTCCGTAATATGTTGATTTTTTGTTGCTGTTGTTATGCATTTACTGGCTGTGCCTCTGACGCTGACGACGACTATGACAAGGATGATCCTCTTACAACAAAGTTTCGCCATAGTCGTCTCCAATTTGATATTTAAGTTCAATTTTGTTGCAATTGTTTTTGGTCCTGACGTTATTTGCTGGCACTAACTACACTTCTCTTGTGTTAAGTTCTCACATGTCCTGCATTGTTAATGTCTTCGTTTAGCATTTAATTTGGTTGTGGTTGACTCCGAGGCCATGCATGCATGCAACACCGATGCTGTTGCTGACGATGGTGTTGATGTTGATGAGCAAGTAAATGTAAATTATTGTGCAGATGTACATACATATGTGCGTATGTTTGTGTGTAGACGATTTAAGAGCAGAGATGTGCGACACAAATTGTTAATAAAATAATTTATTTTAAAGTTTCGGAGCGATCTTAATCAGTTTTGTAACTGTTTGCTCTATATTTTATCTTTATATGTATGCACATACAATATATTTATTTAATTTGTGCAAGGCAGCATATTACTGGCTATGAAATTGGTTCTCTGCTAAAAAAATTAAATATTTCTAAAACTAAATTTTTGTTAGGATTATTTTTACAAAATTAGTGGCATGAGAATTTTCCTATACCATCTTCGCTTTTTAAATAATTTCTGCTTTGCAAGCCTTCGGCCAGGCCCTTCGGTGCACAATTTGTTTGCTCTTTTGAGTTTCGGCAACAATTAGCACCTGCAAAACATTATCTGCATATTTTTGTCTCATATTTCAAAAGATTCTAATATAATTTGGACTTACATATGTATGTATGGCATAGTTTTTGGCTGTTATTTCATTAAGTTCTATTAGTTACTTTCTCACAGTGAGGCAGAATAAAAATATTTTAGAAATAAATCCGCATTTTCTAAAGGGATATTCCCATCGCATTTACATACCAGAGAAGTATTGTCGTTTAAGTTTTAAATGTAGGGATGTAACGAATGTTTGCTTTCGCTTTCGCATTCGCAAATAATTCGCTTACTTTTGCTATTTGCATTCGCCTTTGCATTCGCTAAAATATATGCGAATATTTAAAGCGAATACTAAAGACAAAAATATTGGAAATATTTTCCAGTTTTTAAAAAAGAAAAGACAGTGTATGAATTGCGCGAAAATTTTTATATATATTTTTTTTATATAAGACTACTCTGTTAAAACTTTTGAAAAATGGTAAGCAAATCATTACTTCGTTTAAAAATTTTAAATGCAGATATATTAACTAATCCTTCTTTTTTTGCGAAACAAGTGCCACTCATATTATTTCGCATGAAAAGTTAAAATGTTGAAGATATATTTCATATGTTTTCCCAAGATGAACAGAGTACTACTTCTGGAAAAATTTTTCATGATCAATTCATTCCAATTTTTCTTAATATGTATTTTGGTAGCATTTTACTGGAAATGTTGAACTTAGTACAAGGTCTTAGGGCCAAAATACGAATGGGTGCATTGCCTAACATTTTGTAAATTTATTTTTAATTGTTATCTATACTTATTTTAATATGATTTCATATATCTTTCAGTTTAACAATTTTTATTTCTAATAAATTAATAAATATTTGCTGAATTCAAGACTCAAGTAGTACACAACTTCATGTTCTTAGATAAATTTATTTTCATGTGATTTTTTTAACGTATTATAATATTTGCATTCGCTTTCGCTTTCGCATTCGCATTCGCAAGAATTAAAATGTATTATTCATTTTCGCATTCGCATTCGCTAAACTGGTATTCGTTACATCCCTATTTAAATGCCACCTGTGAGAAATGCTCATAGTAGAGCACGTATTACATTTAAAATTTTTTACCGCCTGAAATACTTTTGTTTCTCATTTTATTTCAAAAATTTTACACTACATTTTGGCCCTTAATAAGATCTAACCGGCACTCGTTTGCCTGTACACTTTGAATTGAAATTTAAATTTTTAAAATTTGTCACGTGTATTCCAGAAATCGGATCCAATTATCAGCCGACTTTTTCCTTTCTTAGTTAAGGAACAAAATTCAAATGCTTTTAAGAACAAATCAATGAAATTCTACCGTATAAGTTGAAAGATATTCAACTTCTGATTTAAAAGTATAAAATTTTTTAAAATTTCGATAGTTTTTATTTAGTAAACTCAGTAAAGTGCGACTTTGACTCTAACACGAACGGTTCCGTACGGAGCGATATGTAATAAAAGGTGTTTTTTATAGAGGCATGAAATTTACTTTATTCGAAAGATAATCTCTGGCATTATAATTTAAATATGCCTTCTGGCATATGACCGCCAAGGCTGGATCGGACGTAGTCTGACTTTTTCCAACATTTGTGGCCATATATCGGCAATAAATCGGCGAATGTTGTCCTCCAAGTGGTCAACGGGCTTAACGGCTTAGCTTAGTGATTTCACCTATCCCCACAGAAAATAGTCTAACGGCGGGCGTTAAGTTGCACGATCGTGGAGGCCAATTCACGGGTCCGAAACGTGAAACTATGCTGTTGCAAAGCTCGTGCACATAATTTTTGTTCAATTGATGAACGAAAAAGTCAGTAACCATGTCTCTATAGCCTGATTATATACTCTATAGACTGATGTGGGGATTCCTCTACGCTACGCTCTACAGCAGCAATGGCTTCTTCTGTACACACTGTACGACGTCTCTGTGGATGCGTATTATAATTTAGAGTAAACGTGGTGCGAAAACATTCCATAGTTAATCGAATTAATTGCTCTGATGGACGTATTTCGGATAGATGGTGTTGATTTCTAAAACAAATTTGCACAATGTGAAAGCGTTGTTCAGGCGTCAGTATATTTGTATTCAAATTAGGGTTTGGGATTTCCCGAACTTTTGCACTTCTCGGAAAATGGGAATGAAAAAATCGAGTAAAGCATATTTTCTAAATTAAATACAAGTCGTTAAGTAGATCTGGGTCGAAGAACATCATTTCGCGTCATCGTAATTATTTCTTAAGTGCGGTGAGGCTTGTGTCTGTTGTTTGGCCTTCCAGAGTCTTTCGTCTCGCTCACACTGGTTGACTGATCTGCCACGGATAACCGTTTAATCTTGCGGTTTTTTGTGGAATTTCTTTAACAACTACGTTGCTACTTCCTTTGTGAAGGCATAGGTCGCACAGTCAGTCACGGAATTTTTTTGAAAGTACTGTTAATGACATCTTGGGCATATGAACTAGTTACTCCGCCCATATTCGTGCAACACCATACTACGCAAATTTACATTGTATAGTATGTTTAATAAATAAATAAATAAATAAATAAATTAAATACATTTATTAAATGAAAGTTGGCGAAATATCGATTGTTTTATTAATGTAAGGATTCTTTTGAAATAAAAGTTAATACAAAAGCAGTTCTAAGACAAATTTTTAGGAGTTTTTAATTGAATTCAAGCAAATGGAATAAAGTTATTACACAGAAAGAGATTATGTAAAGACTAATTGACGACAATAAGTAAACAATTTTATAATACGAGTAAGACCTACAAATCATTTTGATTCGAATTTGCCTTGCTTGTTTCTCATTATTTTTGAAAAATTTCCATGCGGTTTCATATCGTTAAATACAAGCAAGTTACAATACTATATTC
The DNA here is from genome assembly GCA_944452675.1 of Tachina lurida. Taxonomy (NCBI): domain Eukaryota; kingdom Metazoa; phylum Arthropoda; class Insecta; order Diptera; family Tachinidae; genus Tachina; species Tachina lurida. Next base: position 30,019,678 of record OX101753.1, on the reverse strand, counting down.
AGCTGCGCCGACTTTTAAATACCCTAAGCCATGGTCTGCCTTTCATTTTTCATTTTATTTCTCCTAAAATATTTTTTTTCAGGGTTTCAATAATAGCGTCGACTTATAATAAATTTAAATATTAACATGTTCACTACACTTTCTAAAATTTGTTGGGTAATGCGGCGAAAAAGCACTTCAAGTTCGCTTAACATCGAATTACTTATATCATTGCAATCATTGATACTCATACAATTTATTCCACTTTCTTACACTCAAAAAAAAATTCAATTAGATTTTAGTTAGACATGAACTTACTTTTAGTTCATGAAAATTCCTTGAATTAAATTCAAATTAACTTAAAACAAAGAAATAGTACTTCTCGTATACGTTATGGTAATTGAACGATAGTGATTGAGGCTGTTTCAGACTAAAATGTCTCGCTGATCTAATTTCAGTTTCAAAATATTCAAAAAACAACAACAAACTCAGCATGTCGGAGTTTCATTTACCACAAAAGTATTAACACTTTTATTATACTCGGAAACGGCCTTTTCTTATTCACATTTTGCATATAGTTTTCGAATAGAGCAATAATGTTTTCGTAGACGCTACGAAATATGGTATGACTTAAATTTTATGGAATTTTTATGAAACTTCTTTCTTACAGTTACATTTGAAACAAAACCACAATTTTAGAATTTGTTTAAATTGAAAAATTTCCTTCGAACAGTGTATATGTAAGTGTTTAAACAGACGACGAAAAACGTATCAACTTTCTTGTAAAATTTAGTCATACGGGCCTGTTCTGAAAATCACGGTGATTTAAGTCACTGTGATTTCAAACACAAACAATTAATACGAGTAGCTGACTTGTTAGTGGATTTTTATTGTATGTTAAGGTTTTGTCATGTATAACTAATAGAATATTTTATTCCAACTTCCATCGCTATAAATTGTGAAATTTGCAAAAGATATGATATTTAGCTTTTATTAATTTTTTTGAAATCACCGTGATTTGACATGTAGTGATTTGCAGAACACGCCCGATACAATCATTAAAATGAACTTTTCTAATATATAAAAAAACAATGAAAGTTTTTATATTAAAGTAAAACAGGATTATAAATATGTGTGCCACAAAAGTGTATATATTTATGAAATCACGTGTACTTTTAATTTCGCGTTTTTCCGCGAAAATCTCAAAAATTTCCCGGGAATATTAGACAGACATTTCGCGCCCGGGAATTCCCGTTTCCCATAGCCCAACTGAAATGTCAAACCAAACTTAACATAAATCACTTGACAGATGACAAAATGGGTGCCAGTTAAAAAGTGTTGCCAACTAAAAGTTTTATACCTTTTTAAAAAATACCCTTTACTATACGAACTTTAGCCTATATAATCGAATATCTTACCTGTGTAGACATTTAAAAAAAAATTAGTAGCCGGTAATTTTTTTCGGTTTCTGGTGTTTTTTTTTTGTGCTGAGCTTTTTCTTAGTCTTGGCGCTTTTTCAATTTTTGGGATTTTTTTTCGTTTTTGACGTTTGTTTTTGCGATTTTCGGTTGTTGCCGATTTATTTTAGATTTGGCGATTTTTTCTAGCTTAGGTGCTTTTCTCCTCTTGGCGATTTTTTGGTTTTTGGCGAGTTTTTCATTTGGGCGATTTTTTAATTTTAGAATTTTTAAGTTTTAGCGTTTTTGAAAATTTCTAGATACAGCAAATTGTAAAAATTTAACAGTCAAAATAACATTAACTCATAGAATACCTTTTAATTTTAATTTTTTAAATTTCAGTGTTAATTGGTGCACAGAGAAAAACTGCCTCATAGAATCAAGAAGATTTTCTCTATGAAACTGTTTAGGCTAAGGGGTATCCCAGCAGAAATAAGCGAAGGTTTTTGCACAGAGATTCCTTATTGTTTTTATGTGGTAAATATTATTAATTTTATCAAGAAGAAAACCACATAAAATCAAGAAGAAATCTTATTATTCACAACTTTTTTTACTCAATTTCCGTTATTTTTGGCACAAAAAAAACAATCCATAGAGAAAAACTTCTTGATTCTATTAGGTTTTCTTATAAATTGTAAACTATAAGGATTCCTTATTGATTTTATTAGGTTGCCCTCTTGATTTTCTGAAAAAGGTTTTCTTCTTGATTTTATTAGGTTGCCTTATTGAATTTTTCAATAAGGTTTTCTTCTTGATTTGAGTAGGTTCCTATATGATTATGTGTAAAGCATCTTATTGATTTTTTTAATAAGGAAATCTTCTTGATTTTATGAGGTGTCTTGTTATTTCATATCTATAAATAGACATAGAAACTATTTTTTCATGATCTTTTTGATTTTTGTATAAGAAAGTTTGAACAATAATTTCAATGGTTATTCAGGCTGCTTGTTAGCATATTGGTTAGAGTGCTTGTCTATCAGTCAGAAGTTTGCTGGTTCAATACTTGGTGAGTAAGTTAGTTAAGAATATAACATAATGAGTATGTATGTATGTATAAATAAATAACATCTACAATATACGACATACATACATATGTTTACGGTATATTTAAATGAAAATACATAAGTACAGAGAATAAAGACACAATTTTTTTTTATTTTTTATGAGGTCGCCTAATAAAAACAAGAAGAAACCCTTATTGAAAAAATCAATGAGATAACCTCATAAAAACTACAATATTTCTTCTTGATTTTTTCAAAAAGGTTTTCTCTATGAAATTAATAAGATTACGTATTTTGTGGAAATTTCAGGTTCGTACCTCTTACAGTTCTGGATGAAACAGCCTGTAACAGTCAGACAGACGGATAGACGAACATTGTAGCGAAAACAATTGGGTTGCTTTCACCTTTGGTGTACGAAACCTTATAAAGGCAGATCACTCTTTTATACATAAAAATTTTTTGGAACTTTTAACTTATTTAAAAATGTATCTGCACAGCCATTTATCAAGATCAAATACATGGACTTGAGCTCTTCCGAATCGATCAATTTTACAACAAAATTTTAATGTTCTAAAATACCAAAGCTCGCATCAAAACAATTGTTAGAGAGCCCCTATGGCTGAGTGGTAGAGATGCTAGACTCTCAGTCCAGAGGTCGTGAGTTCGATTCCCGCCATAGACCCTTGGTGTTTTCCGCAGACAAGCTAATCGCTTCGCAGATTGTGTTGTGTTTGTTTGTTATATTTTTTTTTTTTTTAATACATATTTTTATTTATTGTATCTTCAAATATGAACTAACAATAAGTATTCAAATCTTAAATCTAAAATATAATTATTAGGCCCGACCACTGTCGGACATAAATTTAGAGATAGTTATAAATAATACATAAGTAGTGATAATCAAAAGGAGGAAAAAATAAAATAAAATAAAAAGTATTTTCAAGCAGTCCCATCTGGAGTGTTGAGTATAAGAGCACTTGTATCCCTCTTTTTTAGGCGGACGTGTCCAGTAAAGTTCAAAATATTACGAGCAAGCGGATTAGGATGTGACTCGAGTTTTGTTAAATATTTGCCTGCATATTTTGCAATTTCTTCAACCACTAGTGGCATGTTTAAATCACGATGTATATTTGAGTTTTTTATATACCATGGAGCCGATGTTATTAATCGCAAAATTTTATTTTGCCTTCGTTGGATTCTCTCGACATTGGAAGCTGAAGCAGTGCCCCATATTTGAATTCCGTAGCACCATATGGGTTTCAAAATAGACTTGTATATCAAAAGTTTGCAATCTAGACTGAGGGTTGAATTTCTACCAATCAGCCAATGTACCTGAGTTAATTTTAGTTTCATTTGGGTTAACTTAGAGTCAATATGGTGTTTCCAAGTAAGCCGTCGATCAAGGTGTATTCCAAGATATTTCACATGAGTATGTTGAGGGACAACTTGATTGTTAATCCGAATGTGTGAAGAAGTATCTCTTCGTAATGTATATGTTACTTGAACACACTTTTGTTCGTTTACCTTAATTCTCCATAAGTTTAACCATAGTTCCAGCTGGGTAATGTGTTCTTGAAGATATCGGGATGCTTCGTAAGGATTTTCATGCATACTAAGGCAGGCTGTATCATCAGCAAATGTGGAAGTGTGGATATTGCTGCTCAGAGGCATATCACAAGTATAAATCAAATACAAAACTGGCCCCAATATACTCCCCTGTGGCACACCGGATGAGATAGTTTCAGGCATGCTCATAAAGTCTCCTTCCACAACAGTGAACTTGCGGGCAGTAATGTAACTTTCCAAAAGACTTACAACGTTTATTGGCAGGTATGTTTTTAATTTTAAAATTAGTCCTTCATGCCACACTTTATCAAATGCCTGAGAAACGTCGATAAACAGCGCAGAACAATACTTCCTTTCTTCAAATGTTCTTCTTATAAATTGGACCAATCTATGAGTTTGTTCAAGGCTGCTATGCTGACTTCTAAAACCAAATTGATGGTCCGGTATGCACCCACTACGAACTAGAATTGGGGACAATTTTGTCATGAGCAGTTTTTCGAAAAGCTTTGACATTGTTGATAGCAGACTTATTGGCCTATATGACTCAGCCTTGGTAAGATCTTTGCCTGGCTTTGGAATCATTTTAACTTTGGCAAGTTTCCAGCTGTGTGGATAATACTCCAGTCGTAAAATGGCATTGAAAATAAATAACAGTATTCTAATTGCAATACGAGGCAACTTCACCAGCATCTGGTTACTAATTCCATCAAAACCCGGAGGTTTGTTATATGTGCATTTATTTGCCAAAGTATTAAAATGCCTTGAACCTAGGCCGACGAACACAAATGTCAGGTCCTTTGGAATTAGTATTAACCAAACAATACATATTTAATTGCTCCGTACTTCATTTAACTCGGAAATTTTACATATCTGCTCATCAATATCTATTTATATGTTGCCTTTTTAAGTTTGCAATAGTGTTGCAATTCTTTTTTTTTTTTTAGATATATTGACTCGTTAGAAAATTTGGCGTTCCGAGAGACATGGGTTGCTAGCCCTCGTTCTCTAGACTAGTGATAAGGCAGCTATCTTTGCGTCCAATCGCATGATGCAACCATGATTCATAAGTTCATCAGCTACTTGCTTGAGATATCTTTCAAGTACTCAGGATTTATGGTTGCAGAGCTTTCAAAGCGGTTGCCTTAAAGCCATTGCCCGTGGAATACTTGGTCAAAGACCGAAAGTAGTGAGCTGATTGCAGAATTAAAAAAAACTCAAATAAACACGAAACGTACGAAATATTTCCCATACCTGTTGCTTTTATGGCCTATAAACATATTATCATCATTCTGTGCAGGCGTACAAAAACCATTGACGTTATAAGTCATTTATGTTGTTAAAACATTATGATGAATTTAATGAATTGTTTTTTTTTCATTTAATTTTCATCTTCGTTCTATTTTTTATTTGGCTCGACATAAACCAAAATGAGGCACTAAAATTCGGTACTTAAAATCATTGTTTATGTTGTTTTAACTTCATTGTCGAAATTGTTGGTGTGTAGTTTCATAAATTCAACATAAAATCATAACACATGAGGATGGTTGATGCTGTTGCTGATGACAATGACGATAATGTTGTTGCTGTTGCAATTTTGTGCTGCTACGCTTGAGGTTAATGCTGTTGATGTACTCCATGCATATGAGTGTGATTGTGTGTGTTAAGGCAACGAAAACAGATCCTTTTTGCTGTTTGATACTTTAGCAAATAAAACCATTCTATTGTCATCAGTCTACTATTATGACACTATTTTTAGTGCAATGGATACCTTATTCAATTTGACAGGATTTTCCAGCTCTCTTAGTTCCATGTGCCTACTTGTATGCTTACACACACACACACATACACTTGATTTAGCTTAATAATCATGCTTGTGGGAGAGCATCACACATACGAATGTATATATAAGTGTGTGTGAGTGCGTGTGCTTTGTTAAATGTTTCGGTGGTTTTATATGGCTGTGATGTATTTATGTCATTGCAGTTAACATTCTTCTTTTCCATTATCAGTTGACAATTTAACTTTAAATCAGTTAGACTTACTCTTACTTACAAGTAGAACACACACATCTACATAAATACATAACAGCCTCTGTAAAAACAAATTAAATACATGTACTAGCAAAGATTTACAATTGCTTCTTGGAAAATGTATTCATAACTACTTAAGCAGTTTAATTGAAATTTTAAATTTTGGCGAAGATACTCAGGCAAAACATACACACGGATAACAAGGATAATTAAAAAATTTTCCATAGAGATCTTGCTTTTTAAGTTTTTAATATTAATTCAATAGTAACCTTTAAAGCACATTTTTGTTTTGAAACAATTTTATTTTATGTTGTTTTAATATTCCAGTACACTTAAATTAAAACGAAGAATCATGTTGAGTCAAAGTTATTTCAAGTTGCAACAACAAGAAATTAATTTAATCCCAGCTAGCCAAGAGCTGTTTTTAATAGGCGATGGTGGTTAATATACAACTCCTAAACGAATGATATTGTAGCATTTCTGTTTAACTCTCTCTTATAAATCTTGCAATGTTTAATCGACGATACATTTATCTAAAATATATTTCTAACATTTTCTCCCGTGCGAAGCATCTTTCACGATTAAAATATGAGCTCGTCTGCGATTGAAAATGCTTTGCATACGATTCACAACAGACTCTTCTGCTACTGAGAAGGCTGCTAGCTGGGATGTAGTCAATTTAATTCTATTCATGAAGTAATTTTAAAATTATGTATCATTTATATACGATTTTAATCACGCGATCCGCAAAAATTGATCATGCGATCCAAGATTTTGGTCACTCAATCCAATATGATCAATATGATCACGCGATCCAGAAGTATGTTTACGTTACAAGAGATTTTCTTTTTTAAACGTTGAGGCTGACGATCAGGCGCTCTAAAATATCAATCACGCGATCTAAAATATAGATCGTGCGACACAAAATATGAATTACGCGACTCAAAATATGGCTCACGCAAACCAAAATTTGGGTTACACGATTTAAGAATTAGATTACTCGATCCAATATTTAAATCACGTGATACTCGATGTAGATCATGCGATCAAAGATTTTAACTACGAAATTCCAATATGGGTGCAAAATATTTGCTTGTGCTGTCGTTGTTACAGAAAAATTCCTCTTCTCTAGGATTCATCGTACAGCATGGTCTCTCTTACAAATCAAGAAAAGAAGTAGTTAAAAATTAATAAATTAACTCACTTTTGTTTACGTTTCTACGGAACCCTTTATACGTAATAAAATATTTCTTAGCGCCTTTAAGCTCTCTTCTATTTATTAACAGTTTAAATAGGTATATCCTTGGCATTAAGTGCATGTCGGAAAAAAACACACTTAATATACGGAATTTATTAAAAAAATTCTTTGTCTCTGAAATTTACTTAATTTTTAAATCATTTAATCTTAACAATTTGGTGTGTATATGTTTATTGTTCTGGCAATTCTGTGAAATTCCTTTATCCACTTAGAAAAATTCCAAATATTCACTTCACTCTTTAGCATCAATCTTTCCTCATGTCACTTTTACGTGTGTGTGTGTGTGTTAAAATTTTTTTCGTCATCATCATCTGAAAAGAGAAAATTATTTTTGACAACCACTAGACAATCACAAAAAAAGTAAATCTATGTTGTATGTGAGTTCTAAAGCAAAAAAAAAAAAATATAAACCAGGTCTATAAAAATTAAATGAAAAAAGCAACAGATTATAATTGATATTTTTTTTATCAGACATCCAATCAATCAAATAAATCAAAGTTTAAATACTCATAACTTGTTTTCAAATCTTGATAAACGCTTTTGAATAATTTTTGTTACTGTTAGTTGCACAAAAAGCGGATACGTCTCATCAAAGTAGAGTATAAAGTACTCAATCAATCAGCAATCGTCAGTGGCTGGGTGATGGTGATGGAGAGTCTGGTGAATGTATGATGAGAACTGGAATGTTGTTGATGAAGTGGATTTGAATGTGATGTTATTTGTACGTTGCTATTTGTGTATTTGTGTTTAAGAAAGGTAAAATATAAGTGAACACAGTTGGTAAAAATATTGTTAATAAAATAATATGTAAGTCATGTGAATACTTAAATTGTAGGTTAGTTCCTAGTCTGCATCCGACCGAGAAGCAATACTCACATTATATGTTCGCATGCACAGAGAAAACAGTGCCTACTAAATACCTCATAAAATAGAACAAAATTAATAAGAAATCTCTATGGTTTTTTTCAATAAGGAAATCTTATTAATTTTATAGGGAAAACCTTTTTGAAAAAAATCAAGAAGAAATCTTCTTCTTGTTATTATTAGGCGACCTCATAAAAATAAAAAATAAATTGCGTCTTCTCTGTACTTGTGTATTTTGTGTATGTATGTGTATGTATGTATGTATGTAGTATATTGTAGATGTTATTTATTTATACATACATACAGATTATGTTATATTTTTAACTAAGTTACTCACCAAACTTCAGCAAACTTCTACCTGATAGACAAGCACTCTAACCATTATGCTAATAAGCAGCCTGAATAACCTTTGAAATTATTGTGCTAACATTCTTATACAAAAATGAAAAAGATCATGAAAAAAAAATTGTCTGTATGTCTATTTATAGATATGAAATAACAAGACACCTTATAAAATCAAGAAGATTTCCTTATTAAAAAAATCAATAAGATGCTTTACACATACTTATACAGGAACCTACTAAAATCAAGAAGAAACCCTTATTGAAAAAATATATAAGATAGCCTAATAAAATCAAGAAGAAAACCCTATAGTTTACAATTTATAAGAAAACCTAATAGAATGAAGAAGTTTTTCTCTATGTATTGTTTTTTGGTGCCAAAAATAACGGAAACTGAGCAAAAAAACATGTGAATAATAAGATTTCTTCTTGATTTTATGTGGTTTTCTTCTTGATAAAATAAGGAATCTCTATGAAAAAATATTCGTTTCTTTCTGCTGGGATAACCCTTAGCCTAAAAACGTTGCATAGAGAAAATCTTCTTGATTTTATGCGACAATTTTTTCTCTGTGTATGTAAGTCATGTGAATAATTAAATTGTAGGTCAGTTCCCAGTTAGCTTAGTTCCTAGCCTGCTTCCAACCGAGAAGCATTTCTCACATTAAATGTTCGCATAGACTACGCAATATTATTGAGTACTGTGTTACAACTATTATTGTCGCTTTACTCCATACTACTCAATAAGTTGCACAATATTAAAAATATATGGCGCAATATTTCTACAAACTTAGAGCGATTGTAAAAAAACAATTTTGTCATTAAAAAATTTAAAAAACAGAAATATAATTGGGGGATTCAAGCGGTAGTCTTAAGTGTCATAGTGTCATAATGTTGTAAAATTTTTGTTTGAAAGAAAACACAAAAAAAATTATATTAAAATAATTTTAAACATTGTGACACAATGACAGTTAAAATTACCGTGTGAATCAAACCCTCCCCCCGTCTTAAAAGCAAAAGAAGTTGTTTTGAACTTAACTGTTCAGTACATTGCAAATAGCCCAATTCACAATCTTGTGCAAATGGTCTTGCATCGTAGCATATACTATACCATCTTGCATTTGCTACGATGCAAGACCATTTGCACAAGATTGTGAATCGGGCTATTGTTTTCATTACATTGCAAATATTTTCACAGTACGTAGTTTCGAAATTAATTTGACATTTTCATTTATTACACTGTTTCTAATATTTTAAGTCATGGACGTGATAAAAGACCAAAAATAAAAATACCCATGTCTCCGTGTCAAAGATTCGCGGCATCGGTGTCATTTTTGCATTTTCTCAGGCTCATATATTGCAAAGCGTTGTAGCTCTTGTTATAAAGAACAAAAATTGTCGACATATGAAATCAACAAAACTTCTTCTTCAAGATCAAAATCGCAAAATATTAAAAAAATTCCATTTTTTTTTCCTTTTTTCCCCTGTTTAGGTCCATAGGTAGCAAACTGTTCAAAATTCAAGGAAGCAATCAACTAAAAAAATTTACCTAAGATCTCAATAAACAAGTTTTTAAAACATAAGAACTTCTTCACACCATTTAACTAGCCGCAAAAGTAAAAAAAAACTCCAATCAAATGAAATTAAAATTTTTTCGGGAAATCGCTTGAAATTGACAAAAAAGAAGTCACTTTTTGTATATTTGTCAATAACTTTTAATGGATTCATCCAATGTTGGATCATTAATTATTCAACAGACACACTGCTGCTCAAAACGTTTCGACTAGTTTTGCAGAAAAACCTGTTTTTAGCTTTAGGGCCTTTTTGCTCTTATAAAAAAAGTGTACGACTAACAATTGAAAACTAAAGGTTTTGCGCGAAACCAGATGTTTGGCAGAAAATTGGTATATGGAGACTTAAAACTTTTTTGCACAATATAAATTTAAAAACATTTGATTTAATGCAATATATTATGTATTAATGCAATACAAAATGCACATCTGCAATTTTATTGTACAATATTAAGTATTGCACAATAATATTGCAAATGCTTGGGTATCTTAAGAAACATTTTTATAATTTTAATGTAAAAATATACTTGGATGTGGGAAACAGTTAAGAGTTTTATGTATTATTTTATTAAATGCAAGGCAACGTTGGAATTTAAACTTTTACATGGCGAGAATAACACATTCTAATATTATCAGTGCCAGAAGTACAAGATGCTGACAGCCACCCCTCCTAAATCTTTCTACAAATTTTGATCTTAAATCTGCAAGATTTCTAAAATAAAGAACGCAATGTTGTTGATATATAATATATAAAAATTAAAAGTAGTTTTCGAATCTAGAAAGAAATTGTTCAAATAAACTAACGAGTGTTCGAAACAAAACGACTTGATATCAAAATAACAATCAGGCTTAGGTCGAGTTTACATCTGTGTGCCAAGTGTCCCAAAAACGTAAAGCGCACGATGCTGTTCATAATAAGGCCGGGTTTACATTTTTGTGCCATGTGCCCAAAAAAACGTAACCACTAATTACTAATTAAAAACTGTTTGATTTAGTTTTCATAATAACTATTTCAACCATAGTTGAGCTTTTCAACCAGTTGATAATAGCTGTTCATAATAAGCCTAAATCAAAAAAATCAAAACACTATGCAATAATACTCAGTAGTTTGTTGCTATTATTATTGTCGTTTTATGATACATACTAAATACATACAAAGTCCTAAGCAAATTAAATAATTTTTAGAAAAATAATGTTTAGTTATGTACCTGGAAATAATTTTTTCACAATGTTTCTTGCTGAGCATTATAAATCAAAACAATTTTGACTTTACCCAATATATTGTGCCATATACCAATATAATGTATACACCGGCAATCTTGTTGTACAATATGAATTATTGTACAATAATATTGCAAATGTGTGGGTAACCTAAGAATGATTGCTATTAAAAGTACAACAATGCGCTTTCATAATGAGAATAATGCATTGATAAAAAAAATTGTTGCTCAAAGGAAAATCAAGTGTTCATTAAATTTTAATGCTATTCGTTATAATCATTGCAAGTTTTTTGTGGCATTTGCCGTTTTTGTCATATTAGCCATTCATTGACATAAAAAGCCATTATTAGTCCACTTTGCCATCAAATACCATTTTTGCAACGTATAATAGATTTTTAGGTGTCAGAGTTTTTTGCCAGCCATTTTGAACCGTCCCTCGTGCCACAAAATACTTGCCCTGGTTATATTACTGAAAATACACATCAAAAACGCATGGTCTCAATTTCGCTGTTTTTCGAACAAGGTTTTTCTTACTGATTTTAGTACTTGTCAGTTATTAATAAAATATTTATTGACACAAATTTATTGATCGTGAAAATGAAGTCTAAAGCCGAGATCCCACTATCGGCACACTGTACCGATTTTCGTCGGCTCACTGTAATAAAGTCCTGAGTAATCAACCAAAACGGGCTTACTTCTCAATTAATTCCGGAATAAGTCTATAATAATTATGCCCTTATATTTCAATTAGTTGAGAAATAAAGCCAACTTAGCTTATTACTTATGACTTTATTTCAGTGAGCCGACGAAAATCGGTACATTGTGCCAATAGTGGGATCTAGGCTTAAAAACAATGAAGATTTTAAATTAATCAACTTTGATTTATTAGGGTGGTGTTGGCTGAAGAAGTTAACACATTGACTACAAAACCGAAAGTCCTGGGTTCGAGCCGGGTCACCGATATTCATTAAATAACAACACTACGAATTTTTCTGCTGTGCATTAGGGTCCCTTTGTATCAGTTGTTGTAGAAAAGTTCAAGTCAAGAAGGCATAGGCACAGCCGATACTAATTCTAATCTAACATCAGAGTGCCCTCCCTCTTCGGTATTGTGAAGCAGAATTATCGGCGCAGTAAAATAACCAATAAGATGGCTATTTAACACAGCCTCAAAAACTTAATATGCCCCATTGACACCAGAGGCGCTGCAACACTGCATTATTAAAAACATTCAAAAAGCAGAGTTGCAAAATAAGGAAGCTTTCCTCACCACCCGTCTTCTCTATAAATATCCCTTTCCTAAAGAAGGTAACACCTAGTATTAGTAGTAACTAGGCATTCATTTCCTGAGTGTTACTTCTGCTTATAAAAAAAAAACTTTGATATTACGTTCCACTGACCATACGTTTTGTTCAAAACGTTAAGTTATTTTGTAGACCAAAATTAATCCATTAGTTTTTGGATATTTATATGCAAAAAGAAATTCATTAATTGTTACAAGTTAATGCATTCTTTTCATCCACTTTTTTTAAGGTTATATTTGTAAGGTATACCCTATATTTTTTGAACTTCTCAAAAAAAAGTAATGGGTATATTAATGAAATTGTAAGTACTTGCACTTTTTTGCATTTTAGTAAGCAAAAGTTTGTGCTGAGTGCTTTCAGATTAAAAATAAATCGCTACGACATAAAAATATTTTAAAGAACCAATACATATCGGATCACTGAAGTTGTTCCTCTTTACACAATGTCATAAATTGTTAACGGTTTAATAACTTAATAAAATTACTCTTATTATTATAAACCCAAGCCCACTTAAAACTTTAATTAAGCACGTCTCAACAAAAGCAACAAACTAATCGCTTTCACTTCTTTAACAGTTTTATATTTTTTCAATATTTCTTTCCTTTCTTTTTGGCATATCATGGCACTAGAGAAACAACTGATTTAATCAATCAACTGTCACGTCAATTTCAAAAATCAATAACGTTCGAGTATAAACAATGACGAATGAATTTTATTAATAGAAAAAAAAATAAAAAAATAAAAACTGCTAACGGTCACCCATGAGATGAATGTATGAATACGTAGTCGTACTTTTGTTGCACTGTTGTATGAAAAAAGAAACAGAAACCCAACCCAGAAGGTTATTTCTTTTTTTTTATCCAAAGTTTATTTAAAGTTCAATGAAATGCACATAAAAATTAAGAAGTGGGAAATGTGCAGTGGGAACGAATCTTAAATACCTTTTGCTTAAGACATTATTACTACGTTTATACGCAGAGCTTATTTGCAAATAAAACAGGAAATTGTTGCCATATTATTGTTTTTATTGCGACTTACTAATTCAGAAAACTATTCACGATTAACGCACTATTTGCAAATAAAATGCTTGAGGTTGCCACGCTTACAAATGTTTGATAACAAAAAACAATAAATGGATAAATATTGCAACAAAAAACATTAATAGAAGAAAATAGTGACGATTAAAACAAACAATTATTTGATATTTTGTACATTTACACTATTTTTTTTTTTTGTCAACAAACGTAAGTTTTCTATAAAAGTGTTACCAAGTTTGTGTACTTTTGCTATGCCGTATAAACAGTGAGTTAGAAAATAATTTTATTTGCGAATAGTGCGCGTATAAACGTAGTATATCATTCGTAAAGGCACCTAGTGCTTTAAAGCTTTATATCTGTGGCAATCAGTAAAAAGAGTTTAAGTCATATTTGACTGTTTTGCAGGGCAGCACTTTTAAGCGTTCAAGTATATTTTCAGAAATTTATTTCTTTTAAATTTATATTGAGAAATTCACTGTTAAACTTAACTTTTTTAATCAAACATAGTTCAACACACTGTAAATAACTATCCAGCAAAAAATTTCAAAAAAGGTAATCGGGTTTGGAATTAAGCATTTTTGGTGGAAGCTGTTCCTTACTGGATTACTAACTTAATGATTGTAACAAGGCGTGAGACTAAAATAATCGATTCTTGAGAAGTACTTACTTTTTTTATTTGGCAACTTGTTCACGTAATCTATTTAATCTTAAAAAATTATTCTCCTCATTTTTTTAAATTTTAGGTAATGTCATTTGTAAGCGAGTAATGAAATTTGGTAATCAGAAAAGTAAGTCATTATATGGCAAGTAGTTCTGATGGTAATGTGCAATTTTTTGCTGGGTAACTTACTCAAGTTGAAATATACCAAAGTTATATACAAATTAAGCTGTTATTCCAAATAAGATTATAAGTCTAAGGACAATTTTTATGTATGACTTGATGATAAAGTTCCGCATAGTAAATCGTAACTTTAGCAAAACTGAACTAAAAAGTGAACTTTAAAATTTGTCCATTATTACAACTGTCCAATAAAATAAATAATACAATTTTTGTTTGGTGGCAACATTTATATGGATACTGTGGATATTGATGGTTAAAAATACCTACACAGAGAAAAAACTTTCTCATAGAATCAAGAAGATTTTCTCTATAAAACTTTTTAGGCTAAGGGGTATCCCAGCAGAAAGAAGCGAAGATTTTTTCATAGAGATTCCTTATTGTTTTTTGTGGTAAATCTTATTAATTTTATCAAGAAGAAAACCACATAAAATCAAGAAGAAATCTTATTAGTCACAACTTTTTTTTACTCAATTTCCGTTATTTTTGGCACCAAAAAAAAAAAAACAATCCATAGCGAAAAACTTCTTGATTCTGTTAGGTTTTCTTATAAATTGTAATCTATAAGGATTTCTTATTGATTTTATTAGGTTTTTTTAATATTTTTGGAACTAATGAAATTGAAGTTCTACTCTTTATTCTTTTTTGTTTTGTTTTATTTTTTCTCTGGTATTAGTATTGAATATTATACTGGTATATCATTCCTACTAATTTTAATAAGATGTAGTTTTTCTATGTGCTACTCTAATGTAATAAATTGTTCGGCCTTATAGGCTTTATTATTACTGAATTGAAAATAAATAAATAATATTATAATTAAATCCGTCATCTGAACAATTAATTCCACAATCGGAAAAAAAGATATGATATTTTAATGCCGTTCGAAAGAGAAAAATGACTCCGCATCGACTGGCTAAAATATTTATTTGAGATTGAAACTCTACGTGTCGGAAAAACTTAATGTACTAGGCTAGTTGCTAATGCTAGGTATAGCAAATGCTAACAGTATTTTGTCACTCCTGTACAAATTTTTGTTGAAGTGAGTTAGCAGGTTTACACTCATAGCCGAAGTTACATTGAAAAGAAAAACCTCAAACTGTTTTTTCTTTCCAATATTAATATTGGATCGAAATTTTCGTTCGAATTAAGAGGAACAAGGCCCTTAATTAATATTTCAGTATTAATTGCTTACATTTTTTTTCCTTAGTTTTTAGTTAGTTTTTTTAACTTGATATGTTTAAACATTTAGTAATTCTCAATTATATTGCAAGAGCTTTTAAACCTTTTCAAGAGCTCGATTGAAGGTATTTATATTATTTGGAACAGAATCAGTGAAATGTACTCAATTGATGTTTAGTCTTTCATTTCAACTCTGTGGCAAAATGGAATAATAGCCTAAGTAGACTTACGCAAAGCAATGTTTTCCAAACATTTCGCCGCTACCGTTAAAAGGCTCTAATTATTGTTTTACTTCCTTCTGATTTATTCCTTCCAAATGAAGCACTTGAACCACTGCAAATTTTAACTGGAACAAATAAAGCTTACTTTTTTGAGTCTACTTAAGCTACTGTTTCATATTGCCATCAGAGAATGACGAACGTATGCTTTTAAGTACTTTTTAAGTATTGGCTGTCAAACAACCATGAATCCGTATAGCTAAAAACACACTCAATAACTTTAAATAAAATACGTATAACGAAAAACATGCTTTAGCTATTTTTATACACATTTTTTAAACTGCGCAGCACAAATACTATAACTAAAATTTATAGTATGTGTGAGCTACAATCACACGCATGAGTATAATAATACTCTGACTACTAATCGGCTACACTTGAGTATATATAGGGCTATTTCATTTACACACGCACATGAAGCATGTTTTCAAACAGCGACACACATACTCAGACATTTTCTATTCCATTTTAGGTTTATAAATATACTTGTGCTGTGGCGAATGATGAATAAATATCCCGATTATCAGTGTATTTTTTTTTTGTGGAAACTGAAGAATATGGAAGAATATTTTTTACAATTAGATTTTTTTTAATACTTTTGATCAGGCTGATGCAAAGGTATAATTTTTATAAAACTTACAGAGTTTTCTGTTTTCTTTAATAACCATATTGTGTTTAACAAATATTGGATCTTGCTGTAAAAAAAAATAACAGACGGCACCTTTGTTTACAAATTATGGTTATTAAACTGTAATTGTGGCAAAGTTTTCTTACTGTTTTTTTTTCAGTGTAATGAGCGTAGTAGTAATTTGCAGCTATTAATGTCATTCCTCGTACTAGAATTCGCTAGTTCATCACATAAAAAAAAACACCCAAAGAAAAGCAGGGGAGTTATTATGTAATTTGATTCGAAACGAAAACTGTTCGAGTTTGTATGTTATTAACATTGCAATTCGAACACATATCCGTTTGATTCGGATTACATAATAACCCCCCAGCATTTCCACGGAGTAGTGTTATCATGAAATTTAATTTATATTTAACACAAACACATATCCAATATTGTATACATGTATTTCTTCTTGTAGCGCACTGTATCCAATCAGTACAAATGAAGCACTCTGTCAACTATAAGAATGACATTTATCGTATAGAACAACGTCCACACAAGAAGAATTCAAGGTGTTTAACAAACACTATTCTTGTGAATTTTTTGAATACAGTTTAATGTTTTTTTTTCGTAGTTCCCTTTTCAATATTGCACGGAAACTACATGAGAAATCAATTTGAAGTGTCTCTCGATAACGTCAACATCATCATCGTCATCATCATCGTCATCAATAGCAGCAGGGTCCAATAGCAACAACATTATTCCTCAAAATGCAATCGAGAATATTCTGCATCAATAGCACGGCACTGAAAATAATGATGAATTCCACTGAAAGAAGGCGCAAACAGACAAGCAAGGATGGACACACACAATATCCATTTATTCGAATATAAAATATATGATAGTTACCAAATAATCAAATGTGTATTGTGAAAACATTGTTACAGGGTTTTAAGCACTTCAGCACAGTTACAAACAAATATTCTTATTTATATGATTTTATATTAACAAATTTGTCTGATTGTGCAGCAGTCACAGCAGACCGACCATCCGTCCGTCATTCAGTCAGCGCGTTTAACTGATTTCCTTTTACAACTGCCTTCATTTGTACGTTAGTTTTGTTGTATTATAGTTGTCGAATGATTTTGTTGGCTGATTGGTGGTTGTGTTGAAAATCATCAACCAACATTGATGATTTTAACACTTGAAATCTATCAAGTCACTCATACTCTATGCAGACGGTGTGCAGGGAATATTGTATAAAAATTTTATGTCAATGTCATTATCAATATAATGATCGGACAAAGATGTTGCTTACCACGAAGCGCGTGTGTAGCTTTAGTGTGGAAAATATTATGATTGGATAATGTTGCTCTAGATAATTGTGGCTTTTGTTGGTAATTCACGAAATCCAAATATTTATTTAGAAGATAAGCTTAAGAATATTTTGTTTCAAGTGGGCGTAGTAGATCTTGGTTTTATATATTAAATCAACCGAGAATAATTTTTAATAATGAAAACCCAGTTATAGTCGCACAAACATTAAATTTTCATGCACTCACGATTTTGTTGCTCTAAACAAATCAATTTAATTCCCTACACTGAGAGAAAAACCTTCGTAAATGCAATGATTTTTTACATTATATTTATGATTTTGTCATTATTTTTCAACCAATGCAACGCTTCATTCGCATTACGAAAATTGTTTCATCAGCTCATCCTCTACTCAGCCTTTGGTTTTCATTTTGAAAAACGAACAGCGGCTGTTCGTACGGTCACCAAACATGTAATACTAAAGGGTCCGACATCTAACGTTTTTTTTTCAACTAGTGCTTATTTCGTGAATGGTAATACTTAGCTCATGTCTGATTTGACAGATAATTAGTTTTATCCTTCCGCTGAACGAATATGGTTGTGTATACGCTTGAACAACGCTGGGAAATATTGCTTACAGAAGATGCCGATTTTGACAAAAAAATCATCTTTTCAGATGAAGCTCATTTTGATCTTTTCGGGTATGTAAACAAGCAAAATTGTCGCATTTGGGGCACAGAAAACCCGCACGCATACATTGAAAAGCCGACGCACCCAAAACGAGTCACTGTTTGGTGCGGATTTTGGTCCACAGGCATAACTGGGCAATTTTTCGAAAATGAGCAAGGAGTGGCCGTTACAGTCAATGGCGATCGTTATCGGGCCATGTTGAACGAATTTTTGTTCACAAAAATTGAAGAGGAGGATATTGGCAACATTTGGTTTCAACAGGACGGCGCTACGTGCCACACAGCCGAAGCTACACTCGATGTTTTGCATAGCGCTTTCAAAAAAAAAAGTTATCTGGCGGACCCTTTATATGAAATTTAGCCTAAATAATTAAATATCTTAGCTGATGTAGACATTAAAAAAAAAAAATTCAAGTCCCGGTAAACTTTTTTCGTTTTTTTGGCATTATTTTCGTTTCGGAGATTTTTTCCGATTTTGGCAATTTTTTCGTTTTGGCGATTTTCAAGGTTGACCAACACGTTCCTGAGGGTGGCTGTGACTGCGGCTGTTTAAATCTATACAGCTGCAGGTCACATTCAGCAGTTTAAATACAAAAATCACAGCTTCTTGGTTAATTTAAGACTGGTGTATGCGAAAAATTTGGCTCTCAAGGAAAACAGTTAAGTGACCACTGTTGTACCAATTTTGTACAATGTGTTGATCTATGTTTGTTAAATTGTGCTTAAGCTCAAATACACAGAAAGCTCATAAATAGAACACGAAAAAAATTATGCAGGTAGTTTTATTATTATTGTTCGAATTTCATTTGGTTCTATATTTATGATTTGATTAGGCTAAAGTTCGTATCGCTTTGTATGCCAAATTATATGTGATAATTATTAATGAACAAATAATACCAAAGTTAATTGTAAATACTCTGACAAACACTTAGTACGAGGGCGGTTCGGAAACTTCTTAGCCTATCAATGAAAGAGAATAGTTAGTTTTTCAAAAATATTTTTATTTTTCAATATAATCTCCTGAAACTTCAATACACTTAGTCCAACGCTTTTCTAGCAATTCTATCCCTTGATTAAAATAGTTTTCCTCAAGGTCTTCAAAATAGTGGTTTACAACTGTAATTGCATCTTCATTTGAGGTAAAACGCTTCCCAGCAAGGAATTTTTTTAGATTTGGGAACAGGTAAAAGTCACTGGGAGCCAAATCAGAATAATAAGGTGGGTGGTCAAGCAACTCGTACTTTAATTCGTTGATTTTAGCCATTGTTAAAACACTCTTGTGCGCTGGTGCGTTGTCTTGATGAAAAATTATTTTTTTGTGTTGTAAGCCAGGACGTATTTCTCGAATTTGTACATTTAATTGATCCAAAAGGTTGCAATAGTACTCTGAATTTATTGTTTTACCCTTTTGCAGATAGTCAATCAATAAAATACCTTTGAAGTCCCAAAAACCGTTGCCATAACCTTATCAGCCGATTGAATTTTGTTTGCCTTCTTTGGGGCACTTCCTCCAGCTTCAGTCCATTGTTTGGATTGTTCTTTTGTCTCTGGAGTATAGTGGTGGATCCATGTCTCATCAACAGTTATGAAACGACGCTTAAAATCCATTTTATTTCGCTTAAAACGATCCAAACAAGCTTGAGAAATGTTCATTCTTATGCGTTTTTGGTCGACTGTTAACAAATGCGGCACCCATCTTGCAGAAAGCTTTTTCATCTGTAGTTCTTCATGCAAAATTAAATGGACTCGATCATTTGAGATGCCCATGATATTAGCTATTTCACGCACTTTTATTCGTCGATCATTTAATACCATATCATGCACTTTGGCTACAATTTCTGTTGTTGTTGCTGTTTTTGGACGTCCACTACGTGGTTTATCTCCAATGCTTGTACGACCACGTTTAAATTCAGCAACCCAATTTTTTACTGTTGCATATGAAGGAGCACTTTCACCTAACACATTCACCATATCATTATGAATTTCTTGTCCCGATAAACCATTTTTATATAAATATTTAATGACACCACGCATTTCTAATTTTTCCATTGTTAAAAAATCGCCGATGCGTCTTTTGTGAACACCTGTTTCTATATGAAGGAGTTGCCAGATCGAAACAAAATTTAACATGTGTTCATAGCAGAGATGGAAGTTTCCAAAACACTTAACTTTTTTCTGTTTATACCGCGCTTTTTGTGCTAGGCTAAGAAGTTTCCGAACCGCCCTCGTAGAACGGAACAACTAGCTGTTTTTTCGAAGGCCACTACACCTTCATCATCAAGTGTTCTTTGTGTTTGGTCAGCACTATGTGTGGTGTCAGTTGGTGTAGATTTCTGCTTTATATACTCAGCCTTTATTGTAATTGGAATATGTGATTTGTTTTGATTCATCGTATTACAATTTGTTGAAAGCTCAATTATACCATCTTTAGTGTTTTAGACAAAAAGTTTTAATAAAATATTTAATGACTCAAGTCACTTTTTAACGGATTTTTTGACACAAACTTGCGTTTAACCCGTAATCAATTATATTTAATAAATAAAATTTTAAATGCTGTGGTTCCTGTACAAAAATCAAAAGTAAAAAAAATTACAAAAAACCGAAAAAAAATATTTGATAAAAAAAATACACATACTTAAATATATCTGAAATTTACTGAAATAAAATATATATCGTTCGAAAGGTCTAAGTCTTTTCTTCTTAAACCTATTTAGGAATTTAAAATCGGCTAATAATAGATAAGCGCGTATGAGTACGAAAAATCTGTAACCCGTAACTCAAGGCTTAGGAAATTTAAAAAAAATGTATTGTTGTTGTAAGCTAGAACACCTAGCAGCAAAATAGTATCACATTCCCGTAGTACGATTCACAAATTTTTTTTACGATAATCGCATCGTTTAAAATAATTATAACGAAAATTAATCGAATTTGCTATTCAGTAACATTTTTAACAATATTAGCTGTAGGTTACAGTCAGCTGTGTCGTTATTTAAGCGACAATAATTTATTTGTTGTTAATTTTTTCGATAAAATAAGTGTGTTTGGTGTTACAAATGACTTTTGAATATTTGGGATATGAGAACTTGGAGCCCCTAAAAATAAACGTAACTATTTATAAACTGTTTTTATTTGCAATCGCCTCGTTCATTGGCACATTGTCAGCAACACATTCGTGTCCCTCAACGTAATGGCTCGCAATGAGTGATATTACTTTTCCTTCAAGCTGTGTGTTTATGGATCTTACCGTCTCCCATTGCTTCATTGTCTTGAACGTTACACCGATGTTGTTTATAATCTCGGCCAGTCCGGGATTTTCTACCTTGAAATCCAACAACTGGTTAAGTTGTTCAGCGGAGGCACCATTTTTTTATTGGTAGTCGTCATTCTATTTATGTAAGCAAACAAATAAACGCACCAGCACAAATTCAAAATAAATTCTTTTTTTTAATTTTGCTTTATTCTTTTCGTTTATTTTAACATTTCATATACTATACATAGATGCTTTAAGACATAAACAAAAATCAACAGAATATATCAGCTATATACTATCCTTTAAAAGAATCAAACAAGCGTTATTGCAAGCGACAAAATATATAGACAAAACTTACGATTGTCGGTTTGCAAAAATTTACTGAATCCAGGTACAGCTGTAACTTTTTTCTTTCCGAATTTTTCGTTTTCGTCGCTGTTTTCTGGCGTCAGTAAATTTTTTACAATTTTTCCAACTGATTATTTTTTTATTATGGCAGATTTTTCACTTCTGTAATTCGAAAAGAAAGAAAACATTTTCGAACTTGTGTCTTAATAACATGTAAATTCGAAAGCCTTTTTTTCGTTTCAAATTACAGAGAAGACACCCTACTTTAGAAATTTTTTTAATTTGGCGATTTTCTCCTTTAAGCCGTTTTTTGTCGTCTAAGTGGTTGCCTAAAATTAACGAATTTTTCCCTATTAATTTTTTACGTTTCACCGCCATTTTCATTCCAGCGGCTATAAGCGATGTTATTGGTCTTGGTGCCATTTTTTTTGCTTTGGCAACACAGAGAAAAAACTGCTTCATAGAATCAAGAAGATTTTTCTATGAAACGTTTTTAGGCGAAGATTTTTTTATAGAGATTCTTTGTTGTTTTTATGTGATAAATCTTATTAATTTTATCAAGAAGAAAACCACATAAAATCAGGAAGAAATCTTATTTTTTTACAACTTTTTTTTATTCAATTTCCGTTATTTTTGGCACCAAAAAAACAATCCATAGAGAAAAACTTCTTGATTCTATTAGGTTTTCTTATAAATTGTAAACTATAGGGATTTCTTATTGATTTTATTAGGTTGCTTTATTGATTTTTTTTAAAGGTTTTCTTCCTGATTTTATTAGGCTATATTATTGATTTTTTTAATAATGTTTTCTTCTTGATTTTAGTAGGTTCCTATATGAGTATGTGTAAAGCGTCTTATTAATTTTTTTAATAAGGAAATCTTCTTGATTATAACATAATGTGTATGTATGTATAAATAAATACCCTGAAGGAAATGTCGATGGTCAAAATGTACTGAGTCGCTTTTGACTTTGTCACCAGTACTACTCTCTAATTATTCCCCATACAATACTTTGTGCTATAGACATTTAGCATGTGCTTGTCATTGAAAATCTATAATAACACTAAAACAATTGACTAGGTAGTGACTACATAGTTCTTATGGGAACATGGAGACAGGCCAACCAGACATTTAGTGGTACATTTCTATACCTTACGTACATACAATTATAGGAATATTGACAAGTTGTTGCAAAACCCACCACAAATGCACCACATCTGTTTTCTCTCGTTCTTTTGTACTGACGAATAGAAGAGAAATTGTAGACAATGTACATACTACTAGAATTTTAGTGTTGACATAGGGACATTTGACCCCAGTCTGACTGCAGGGTAACATCTACAATATACTACATACATACATACATATGTATATGGTATAGAATTTAAATGAAAATACACAAGTACAGAGAATAAAGACGCAATTTTTTTTTTTATTTTTTATGAGGTCGCAAGAACAAGAAGAAAACCTTATTGAAAAAATCAATAAGATAACCTAATAAAAACTAGAAGATTTCTTCTTGATTTTTTCAAAAAGGGTTTCCCTATGAAACTAATAAGAATTCCTTATTGAAAAAAAAACCATAGAGATTTCTTATTAATTTTGTTCTATTTTATGAGGTATTTAGTGGGCACTATTTTCTCTGTGAATATATAAGTTTTGGCATTTATCTTTTTACCACTTTGGGGACTGTTTTAAAATTCCTCTGGTGACTTTCTACGGTTTTCTGCGGAGTTTTTATACCTTAATAAGTATACCTGCAAAATTAATGTTCCAGTTTAGTTGCTACCATTTTTGTCCCTCATTTACTCGTATTTCCAAAAAGTACCAAAGCGTATTCGAGATAACTCTGCAAAGAAATGAATACAAATTTACTTTAAAAGGTAAGTGGAATACAAAAAAGCACAAAACTCAGCTCCGGATTGGGTACATCTCTAATAGCAAGTGATGGATTAGACTTGGAATCAGTTGTTGCTCCGTACGCATTCCAAATGAAATAAAAATATTATATGCACTAATTAAGTTCACTTATCATACATATTTAGAACTTAAAATAACTCTCCAAGACATTTTTGTGACATAAAAGCATCTGACACCAGAGCGTATGTAGGTACACATATATACATACATATATTCCATGCTCTTGAGTATAACGTATATAAATTTTTGCAAATTGAAACACATTATTTACACAGAATTCACGAAGATAATGTGATTTTATTTGAAATAAAAATTCTAAATAACTCTACCTTGAAATTCCATGAAGAGTGACTCGATTTATGTCACCAAAAAAGAAAAAAAAACACACTCACGAAAAAGAAAACACAAAAACAATGTTTAAATGAACACATTCTACTAAAAGGTAAAATATACAACAGAAAACAAAAGTTATTTCAACACACTGATTCTTGGTTTTTGTTATTTATTGTCGTAGATTTTAGCTAAAGATATAGCGCCAGACAGACAAATCAACAGTTTAAACTTTAAAGTAACAAACAAAC
This sequence comes from Tachina lurida, assembly GCA_944452675.1. Classification (NCBI taxonomy): domain Eukaryota; kingdom Metazoa; phylum Arthropoda; class Insecta; order Diptera; family Tachinidae; genus Tachina; species Tachina lurida. The sequence goes on along the minus strand of OX101753.1, from coordinate 29,995,046 downwards.
CAGCAAACAAGCACATAAATGCAACAAAAAGATTTAAACAAGCATAACACTTTTAAGCAGTAAAGGCACGCAAACACACATACTTGCACACACACATTCACACATGCGAAAAAGGATGTTAATTTTGTTTCAAATGCTGGGAAAATACCTATATCGAAAAGCAAACAAATGAGCTTAAAATTAAAACATTAATGCTGATCGGAATTAGAATGAAAACTGTAGATATGCTTTTAAGCATATCGTACCATAACTTGCAAAAAAAACTGAAGCAACATAATTTTTTAACTTTATTTTTTTAAGGGAAATTTATTATCTACGATCGCAAATAATCGATTTTCGTCAAAAAAAAAAACTTATTTCCAAAAATATGTCTCTTAAGCTTTTTGGGCGCTTATGGCTCGATATATGTGTATATGACCATAAATTTGGTTGTATATTCGTACTGAAAGAAAATTAATAAACAAACTACAATGTATCTCAAAAGAAAGTGTATATTAGTTTAGCTTAATGCGTGAACGTAATGAAAATGAAGGACGTGCGGGTTGTGTCAATTGGTGGCATGGCTCTGAGGAATTCTGTCAGTATGGAGAGTTTTATTTGGGGCTTGATGTTTCATTGTTCTTGTGAAAGTTTAACAAAAACTGATGATTTGGCGACTGTGTAGGGCATAGAAGATTCTGCAATATTAGATGATCGATCGAGTTCAATAATAGGCTAAGCATAAATGTCATCCATAAATGGTTCAAACGTTTTGAAGGTTCCTTTAAAACAATGGAAAAATCAGACGAGGGTGACGCAAGACAATGAAGAAGGATAGAAAATGTGAAAACTGTTAAGTACATTGAAACCTCTCAAAACGGACACTTCCATAACAAGACACTCTAATAACCGAACACGGACACTAGATTTTAAAAATTTTTTTTCAAATTATATCTCATGACCGGACAGAAGTGATGAAACACACGGCAGCAAGATTTGTATTATAATAGTAGTTCTTCTTTTATTCATTTCTGATACATTTTTGTATTAATGTAAAAATTTTAATTATATGGTCCTGTTCTGCAAATCACATGTCAAATCACGGTGATTTAAAAAAATTAATAAAAGCCAAATCATTGCTTTTGTAAATTTCACGATTTATAGCGATGATTCTATTATACAAAGCAAAAAAAGTTTCTTTTTGAAATCACCGTGATTTTTAGAACACGCCCGATAAATTGCCTGTTTAAAGATTTTTGCCTAGATACGACTTTGTAGTGTTTTGACAAATAAAAAAAAATTAAAACCCTAAAGCTGAAATTTTTCCAATCTAAGTTGAATCCAAATACGCTAAATATCTATTTTCAACCACAATAAGGTACCAAAACTGTGTACCTCTCTCATAAGCGGACACATCTAACAACCGCACAAAAATACCGCAGCGGTGAGTGTCCGGTTATGGGAGTTTTCACTTTAGTCTGTTCGTGACAATTCTAACTTTTCCATTAAAAATCAATCGATTGCTTCAAATGTTATGCACATTCTATCAAACAGCATTTTACACAAACACTTAAAGGTGGAATTTTAACGCCCCAGAGGCTTAACTTCCGAGGATAGAGCAATTGATAATTTTTATGCAAAACTGGAATACAAGCACTCCTTTCACAGTTTCAACTGTAGCAAACTGCATGAGCTGATAAACCAAGTAAGATCTGATAAACTTTGTCTAATTGATTTTCAGGGCCAAAAGTGTGAAGAACTGCATAGGAATTTATAATGTAAATGGTCCTTCAATCACCGAAATAATTTAACGACTTTACGTCATAAGAGAGATGTCTTTTAATGTAACTTAACAAATACACACAAAGAAATTTCATATTAAAATCTACGTAAACTAAATTAATTTAAAATTTTTCGGCAATGATTTCGCTTTACATTGCTCATTTACGCAAACAACGTCATAACTCCACAAAAAACTAGTTTTCCAAAAAAACTAGTTTAATGTTTTCTATTTACATACAACTTAATGGAAACGGAAAATGTTTTTTGTTTTCAAGAGTTGAGTAAACTAGAAATTTTAAATTTATACAAAATATGAAGAACGATATGAGGATTAATTACCCACCAGTGCCGTTGTTTGAGTAAATGAGCTATGTGTGTTTCATGTTAATTCAACATGTATTTTTTTCCTTTAAAATGTGTAACTTTATCTTATGTTGATTTAACATTTCAGTACTTTTAAATAAAAAATTATTTCAAGTTAAAACAAGCTGAATTTAATACTGAACTTACATGAAAACCCATTTTAAATTAAAGTTATATCCAGTTGAAACAATATGAATTTAATTTAATGTTGTTATTTTATTTTATTATTTATTTAACTTGCTTGGTTATGTGTATTGGCAAAGGCTTCAGGAAAATGTGTGTGTATATTGGCTTGCCCGGCCAAGATTTTAACTCGAACTCATTGCATGGTAGTCACCGAACTTATCGCTGCGGTCACAACTAACTTAAATATTGCTTAGATGCACATTAAATAAATACCATCATTAATTAAATTTTAATTCAACTTGATGTAATCGATAATTTAACATAACATTTATTAGATAAGATAAAGTTATAGTTAGAAAAACACAAACTGCGAAGCTACTTTGGGTTGTCTGTAGGATTCGAACCTGCGACACTTCGACTACAAGACTAATACACTTTCTACTAGCCAGCAGCAGGAAGTTTTCAAGGCAATTCGAAGTTTGTCGGCTATTTACGAGCATCAAAACAAAGATAAACACAACAAAAACAAGTCCCACAACTGACTACAACACGTTATTGTAGCTGTGAACAAAGAAAATAAACACCAACACCCTTAAACAACATATTATTTCTAATAAATTTAATATGATTTGCAATCAAAATTTTTCCATGTTGATTTTACATTGTTATTTTTGCTGTCTGTATGTATGACCTGGATCTGTTGTAATAAAATATAGAAAATTAATTGAAATTCAACATTCTGCAATTATAATTGCATATTGAAGAAGAGTTCAAAATAATTCCTTATTTATACAAAGATACATTTTTTACAATCTTCATCAGAGAAAGCAAAACATTCTCATGATCTCAAATGATTAACCTTCATGATCGTGATATGGCTCCTCAACATGGCCAACAGTGTGAATCAAAAAACTAATCGATCGGACTAATTAAAGAAAACATATTTGCAACAGCTTTAAAAGAAAAAAAAAATAGCAACTACAACTAAAAAAAATAAAAAAACATTTCTCTACAATTTCCAATACTTGTATTTATGGCGTTGCTACAATTTAAACAGTGGCTTTGAGGAGAAGAGACGAATGCCACAGACAGCCAGAAAGACAGTCATGCATAACATCAATGTTCACGTGATGAACATTGTTAGCACAGAGCAATATGCGATCTATTACTATCGCATGTTGCTGTTTATTATTGGTGGCTATCTAAGCCGTAGACATCTGACTCTACCTACTGCTAAATATTTATATAAGTATGTATGCAACAGTTGCTGGTGCTGCATTTGCAACATGGTGCAACAAGCAGTAGCCAAGCAAATGGTAGCAATCAACACTATGTTGTTGTTATATTCAGCACCAAAAACATCACCATCATCAGCATCATCATCATCATCATCCGCATCTACAGCGTCATTTCTAGCCATGTTCTCGTCTTGATCATCAACATCGGCAGCAGCAACATGAACCAAGTTATTCGCACAACTGCCAAGCAAATGCTCAGCATGAGATCGCCTTGTACTACGCACAGTATAAGCAGTTTGTACTCTCTCGTACAGAAAACTATGTGCTTCTCGTTAAATATTGCCTCTACTCTACAGCTCGGGTGCGACATGTGGTGTGTGTAGTTGTTAGGCTTGGTATCTATGCGTGGCAATCGAAAATGGATTTGTATCAATATCGACTCACTATAACATGAGTCCAATAAATTAATATACCTGCCAAGTCATAAAGATCCAAAATAAATGAAATAAACGTAAAGAATAGTAAAGTCTTAGAGCGCTGCAATATGAGACGATTTTGTCTCACTTCATTGTCTGCTTCGCTTGTCTTTTGTGCTGCATATTGTTTTGCTTTTGCTTAGAACACGACACTCACACAACTCAGCTGACGAGTGGATTTTTGCAACTGGCTTCCATGCCACAGTGGTGCTGGGTTTTAGTTTAGTTTCTTTTCTGTTATTTTTTGTTTAATTATGTCTAAATGTTGCATCAACAGTTCTTTACTAGTCTGTTGTTGTATTCTCCTTTATTTGCTATGCTGCTGCACACTGGTATGTTGGTTTTATTTTTTCTTAGGTTGCATCTTTGACATCAATCGACATACAATGCAACAACATATTTGGTTGTAAGATATTTTCTGCTGTTGTTGTTGGGTTGCTGCTGTCGGTTGTTGGCAGTGCTGTTTGCTTGGTGCTGATGATGCATGTGCCATGAATGTGAATTGTGATCATGTTAATGTAAATAATTGCCAACCAATTTCAGGGTTGTAATTAAAAACAATTCTTTTAAATCTCTCTCTTTTCCTTTCTTTCTTGCTGATTCTGCAATGACCACTTTTTACTGAAGTTTGGTCCGTCCGCAATGCAAAGTTCTTTTGCATTTGCTTGCGGTACGTCGATTTTGTGTGAAAATGTTTAGCTTCAATTTTTATTTGTCTAGTTTTTTAACTTTAATTTTATGCTGAATGAAGAAGATCTTGTGTTGCTGATATGAAGGGTACTGCAACATGCAATGTTGTTTAGTTTTCGTTAGTGTTTGTCTAAAGATTTGACGTACATGGTGACATGTCAGTGGTAACACAAACCAAGAATACACTGAAGATTATTGTAGATGGTATTTAGTAGTTGATATTAAATACCAAAAGCTTTTAAAAGGTGCTGAAAAATTAAGTTAATAAAAGCAAAACTTCATGTGAATTAATTAATTTTGCAAATAACAATAAAAAAAGTTAACATAATGAATGGGTTCCGATTGATTGACGTCGCTTAAGGCAGAACAGTTGGCTGAATGAAGTTCGAACAATAAAAATTAATAGTCATGGGCCTGTGGCAAACATCAATAAATATACTTAATAGTAACAAACCAAAAACGTTTGTCTTAAGTAGAACAAAAATACTCGTAAGCAAATTAACTAACATGAGCATAATTAGTAAAGAATAAACGACAATGGCAAGACTGTTGTAAATTTACAGATAATAAAATTGAGCTTTCATTACAAAAAAGCTTTCAGCAAATTGAAATAAGATGAATCAAAACAATTCACATATTCCATTTGCAATAATGACTGAGTATATAAAGCATAAGTCTACCTCAACTGATACGACGCACAGTGTCGTGAGTTCATATAACGAGCGGACAAAAATAGAAGGGGTCATTGTAAAGAAATTAAATTTGGAACACACGCTTTAATTGGTAAAATATAATCACACATAAAATTTGGCCATTTAATTTCCAAGGATTCGTGTCCTTACCATATATCCTGAAATAAAAAATTACCATAACAGAGAGGAAAATAATTGTAACTCAATGAAATTGTGTATAGACACTAATTTTAACATATTTAATGCTTCGTAAAAATTTCGGCCAATTCAGAGAAACGATGCGCATACCTCAAAAATGTCCTTTTTCAAAAATGTGAAACAAAAAAATTGTCTTCACTTATAGTGAGTTAAATGTTTAATCAGACGCAATATAGACAGTAGACACCTACAATTTGGCCATTTAAATTTAAAGGACTAGTGTCTGTACTGAAAATATACAAATTATAGCTTGAGAAATATTGTAAAAATGAAGTGTAAGGGGGGAAAAGGTGGACAAGAATACAAAAAATTTCCAATCTAGTTACTTGTAGAAATATAATGTGAAAGTATGAAAAATATATTTTTTATATATTTTTTTCTATAGACCACTTAACTCTTACTTTTTTCACCCACAGATGTTTTTCTTTCCATTTACATTATAAGCAACAGCACATAGCATATGAATTACAAAATATAGAAAAAATATATTGTAACCATATTATAACAATATTCCCCTAATGTTTTATTGGAAGTTGTAGTGCAACATCTAAAAAAAAATTTATTAACCTGTTAAAGTTTGCATGTGTCCGTACCATATTTTCAAATAGTTGAATACTGGCTTAAAACCGTTGCATTTGAATCGTCAAAACTCTTTAAAAAATAAACCTTTTTTAAAAAATTCCTTTTTATTTTAATTAACTAGAATATTGCACATGCAACAAAGTAATTTGTTCGTTTTAATTTAAAACTAGTTTTTTAATTTTTGGCCACCTTCGCGACAGTGTGCGACGCACAGTGGACCAAACACAAAACAACGCTGATGATGAAAGTTTAGTGACCTTCGAAAACAGCTAGTTGTTCCGTTCAACTATGTGTTTGTCAGAATATTTACAACAAACGTTGGTGTTATTTGTTCATTAATAATTATCACATATAATTTGGCTTACAAAACGATACAAACTTTAGGCTAATCAAATCATGAATATAGAAACAAATGAAGTTCGAAGAATAGTAATTAAAATAAACTAAAATACAAGTATTTTATTTCAGGGGAAAAATAACTTTGATCAAAACATGGACGAACTCAGTCGTACCTCGTTTGGGAAAGTTGCAGTTTTAAAAGTATTTCGTTATAACACAGGAAGCGTAAAGATATAAAGCCTGACCCACAATATAGACTACGTTCGACATGTCGCACACTTACATTTGAAAAATTAACAAAATATTAAAATTTGTGTAACAAGTCGAACGTTGTCGATTTTGTATTTTGCCAAGCTTACAATCTTACGAAGGAAAGAGGGCTGTGTACTTTTTTCCATTTCTAGTCATTCTGGAAGTCGATTCAATATCATTTTGCTGCAATATCTTTTAACACAATTTATGAAACCTTGAATGTTGTTAACTTGTTTTTGAATTATTAAAATGCAATAAATAAGAACATTAACCCTATTATAAATTTTAGTAAATATTTCCACAATATTTCCAATGTATTTGCTGTCTGCTTGTTAGAAAAAAAAGTAATTATGTCAAACAAATTCAACTTTAAATAATATTTCATTAACGTTCTTAACTCAAATATTTTTCAACTTCACACACACATACTAATAACGTGTAATATATATTTTTTTAATTTACTACGAAAACACATAAATTTATTAAAATGTTGTGGCAGCGAAAATTAAATAAGAAAAAAACATTTTAACATATTTTTTATTTCTGATTATTTATATATCACATGTAAAAATCATGTCCTTGTCTTTTAAGAAAATCTTACAAGACCGTACCAAAGCAACAACTTTGCTGACACATTGACGTTTGACTTTCATGTAAGTGCGAGTATGTATGCCTGCCTAAGCATGCTGAGCTTGTCGATAAGAACAACAACTAAAACAACAACAACAACTACCACGTTGTTGCAACATACATATCACCCTAAACAAGTTGCCTAAACACAAACCATAATATATTTTACATAAGATCTGCACAGAAAAAAAAAATGAAAAGAAAACAGCAACAATTACGACAACAACAACAACACGAAGAAGAACAACAGCATAAGCCAAAGTTTACAACCACAAACATAAAATCGAGCCTTTAACATGCAACTTCAAATGCGATATCAAAACCTTGTGAAAATTGACTGAGATCGATACGAATCATCAGCAGAAGATCATCGAATAGTGATGTAGTAGTTTGCTGCTGTTGTTGTTGTTGTTGTTGGCTGTACTTGCCACATTATACTTTGAAACAAAGATCCTCATCATTTTAATCTTTGCTAGTTGGTTTTTTTTGTTGTTGTTGCTTTTATTGTTTTAATTTTTGTTTGTTTTTAATGCAGCCAACAACATTTAACATCAGCAGACTCAATAAACCCAGCATCAGTGGCAAAATATCTTTCACGCATAGAGTTATTTTAATATGCTCAATACAGAATAAAAATTAAGTTTGCATGTTTCTTGTAAGTCGGTATGTTTGGTTGGTTGATTTGATTGGGCGCCAAAGTAGAACGTGTCTACCAGAGAATGTCAATGATTACTCAAAAAAATATACTTAGTAAATAAGCTTAATTTTAGTAGCTTGAATATAATTATAATTGCAGCGCAAACAATTCGTACGCGCACATATTTTCTCTCAAACAACTATGACTATAATCGTATCGAACAGACAAGAGCATTTCTACTTCGTTTCTGCAAAATATTAAAATACTCTACAACTAAAAGTAAAAAGGCACATGCGTATCAAGCGTATTGGCTCTCTGTCATGACTATGCTTTTACTCAGACTATGGATATTTAGTCGGAGAAAAAAATATATGTGTGATACTCGGGATATGTATTCATCATTCTCCACCGCATACATACATTTATGTTTATAAAATGGAATGGAAAATATGTTTTGGCTGTTGGAAAACATTCTTTATATTTGTGTGTACATAAAATGACTCTTTATACACGCATGTGTAGCCGATTAATACTCAGAGTATTTTTACTTGTAGGCGTTTGTGCTGCGTAATTTAAGAAATGTGTATGGACATAGTTATTCTTGTTTTTTTATAGTTATACGTATTCGGTCTAAAATTAATGCGTGTGTTTGCATATGAGCGTGTTTTTTTATTTTTAGCTGTACTCCTTCATAGTTGTTTTACGGAACACTTAAGGAGTACTTAAAACTATACTTTTGTCGTTCTCTGAAGGAGACTCCGTTTACAGTAATACCATACTATCGTACTATTGATTATTGTTATTCAATCTGCTCATTGCTGATCATAAAAGTCCTGATAGAACATTTGCCTACTTCTCTCCCTGTTAGGGACATATATGGCCTGAGGAAAATTAAACAATAAGTTAATGGTCTGTTTCACGATATCAAAAGAAAACTTTCGACTGAAAATTTATATTGAAAACAAAAACTAATTTTAAAATGTTATTGTTGTTTTCAATATAAACTTTCAGTAGAAAGTTTTCTTTCGATATCGTGAAACAAGCCATAAATATTTTCGGTGTGTGATTGAATTTTTTTCAACCTCAACTTCTGTATTAAAGCGATATCAGATGAACCTTTCCCTTCTCTGTAAACCGTATTTATTAGGAGTGGTCAGACAGACCTGGAAATAACTAAAGAAAAAAAAAGATTGATTTAACTTCGCAATGCGAATAATTTCTTAATGATCATATACAAGAAGTAATGTCCTGCACAAGACCATTTACAATACCTTTCAAGACATGAGAGATTTTTCAAATGCTTAACTACAGCGAAATATTCTAAAACAAACGCTAAAAACACTGTTGGCAAGACAAACAACTGAAAAAAAATCTTTCCAACAGTGTTGTTTAGCATTTGTTTTAGAATATTTCGCTGTAGTAAAGCATTTGAAAAATCTCTCATGTCTTGAAAGGTCTTATAAATGGTTTTGTGCAGGACTTTAATACAAAGTTAAATTTTAAAATTTGTTGCACTTGACACTAAATTGAACAGATCACTTTTATCGTTTTGACATGGTTGTGTTAAATTATTAATATATAATTAATAATTCGTTTCGAGTGGAAATTTCCTATAACGAAGCCAAACGATGTGAAAAAGAGACTCCGACTTATGGACTAGGTATTCATACATACAGTGAACAAAGAAAAAACTTGTACAGCAAACGCTCCGCTCTTCTAATCAAAATATCTCTGTTGCTTTGTAAGATTTTAAGATAAAACCAAAAGCAGTTTCAAGACAAATTAATAAGCTTTCTATAAAAATCTTTAATTTTATTAAGAAATTTATTTTAATACTAAAAAAATAACTTAACATAAAATAACACTATTTTCAAGAGCCAAAAAAAAACTTGTACACTAACTCTTCTTTCAGGAAGGAGCTATGAAATAAGGAATACACTAAAAATTAGTACTAAATGTGGCCACGTCTAGCATCTAATAGATTATTTTCATAGAATGAACTGGGTTTTTGGCAATTTTGGGAGCTATATGGTCCAATATGCCCTGGAGAGCACTTTTGAGTTAATTTTTACACATAATCTACAGCTCGCGTAATTTTTTGTTCACATACGCCCACAGAATTTCATTTGTACTAAGGCCAAGGATCTAGGGAGGATGTGCCTGCAATTTTTTTCCATTGAATGGAAGCCATTCTCTTATTATTGAAGACGAAAGTTTCGGGTATTTAACTCTAACTAATCAATAGTCTCCACTTACATTTAATTTGGCAGCTAACTGTGCTAAATTATCTCTTATTATTTTTAAATAATTCATTTTATTTATTGTACGTTCCATAAAAACCGGATTTCATACACCACTCGATCCCATTGGGCCCCATACCATCATATTACACCCCCCATGCTTCACCGTGTTATTCAGGTTATTATCGTTAAAGCTGGAACTTTTCCTTGCCACGCAAAGAAAGATTATATTAATCACTATGATGACTTTTGGGACACTGCTGAATCCAAATTTAATATATTTGGATGTTATCGTTGTAGATTTTTGTGGCGAAGAGGAATTCCAGCATTAGTGATAAAAACCTGAATAACACGGTGAAGCATGGGGGGTGTAATATGATGGTATGGGGCCCAATGGGATCGAGTGGTGTATGAAATCCGGTTTTTATGGAACGTACAATAAATAAAATGAATTATTTAAAAATAATAAGAGATAATTTAGCACAGTTAGCTGCCAAATTAAATGTAAGTGGAGACTATTGATTAGTTAGAGTTAAATACCCGAAACTTTCGTCTTCAATAATAAGAGAATGGCTTCCATTCAATGGAAAAAAATTGCAGGCACATCCTCCCTAGATCCTTGGCCTTAGTACAAATGAAATTCTGTGGGCGTATGTGAACAAAAAATTACGCGAGCTGTAGATTATGTGTAAAAATTAACTCAAAAGTGCTCTCCAGGGCATATTGGACCATATAGCTCCCAAAATTGCCAAAAACCCAGTTCATTCTATGAAAATAATCTATTAGATGCTAGACGTGGCCACATTTAGTACTAATTTTTAGTGTATTCCTTATTTCATAGCTCCTTCCTGAAAGAAGAGTTAGTGTACAAGTTTTTTTTTGGCTCTTGAAAATAGTGTTATTTTATGTTAAGTTATTTTTTTAGTATTAAAATAAATTTCTTAATAAAATTAAAGATTTCTATAGAAAGCTTATTAATTTGTCTTGAAACTGCTTTTGGTTTTATCTTAAAATCTTACAAAGCAACAGAGATATTTTGATTAGAAGAGCGGAGCGTTTGCTGTACAAGTTTTTTCTTTGTTCACTGTATGTATGTCATATGTCAAAAAATGTGTTTGTGAAACGTTTGAATTTGAGCCAGTTTGGTATACGCATGATTTTGTTTGCAAAGTAGTTAACGTGGGCTAACAAGAGTGGCAATGATTTAATGCTCTTAAAGCGTAAATAATAAAAAGTTCAAAAATTTTTAGGTTATAATCAGTTAAACTGACATTTTCTAATAACAATGTTAATATAAGATAAGATTATACTACAAACACGTGCATGCTCTGAATTTCGAATTGTGGTCGCAGTACAAAATTTAGCTTAATATAAGTTCTGCCATCACTACTGCATTTTACACTGATACTACATTTTTTTTTTTGCTGAAACTCTTTAAGGATCATCTTCGTTTTAACGATCCTCAATCTAAAGATTTAAAACACACAAAATATATTAACAACAAGAAGAATGTATGCTTAAGCTCCTTAAGATTTTTGTTGTTGTTGTTGTTGTTGTTGTTGTTGTTGTTGTATGATTACGATCTCATTAAAAGAATTATTTGTGTTGCTGCTTATGTTGTTTAGTTGTAAGTACGAACATTTTGCGATTGTTATCATTGTATATCGGCGCTGCTGCTGCTGTTGCTGTGGCAAATTTTGTTGTTTGTTTCATATATTCTTTTATTTTTTATTTTTTGTTTAATGTGGCTGTTATTTTCATACCTGCATTCGTATCACTGCTAAAAGTATGAAAGTTACGATCATACATGATATTTAACGATTATTCACAGCGATTTTGTACACGATGTTGTTGGTAAATATTGCTGCCGCTGTTGTTGCAAGCATGTGTTGCTTTCAATTTATAAAGCACAGAAAAGATCTTAGCAAACGATTTGCCAACCGTTTAAAAGTTATTTGCGTTGCTGTTGTAATTTTGTTGCTTGTTGGTGGGTTGTTGTATAAAAAAAAAATAATCATAAAAAATATGGGCATTTAACGCACTTACATGTTATTTAGCATAATTTATGATCTGAACTATGTCAATACCTTAGTTCTTACATCGTCGTCGTTGTCACACGTGATATTAAATTATTTTCGAAAATTAAGATTATTACTTGGAAATAATAATGTAAAGCTAAAATTTCAAAAGAAAACAATCCAGAGCTCTTGCTCCTTGAGAAATTAATTAATACAGGAAGCGGCTCTCGAAGTATTACCAATTGAAAGTGCTGTAATTTATTAAAATTTCTAGTTATGAAAATCTTTTAATTACTCAATGAAACCATCATTACAGCGAGTGACAGTAAGAGAGAAGTATTCACACGTTGCCTAAAATTAACGACTGACCGAGTTCGACCAAGTCTTAGTCCCAGTTCACACTAGTCAAGTCTTAGTGCTGAGCTTATCACTTATTCTTGTTTGAAATTTCATCGGCTTTCACACAATGCAAGTCTTATATTTCAGCTCATATTTTTATACATAGTGTTGTGTATGTATGAGTACTTTTTTATTATTACGAATGAGAAAGCAAAACGTATTAACAGTACTTGAAGCTGAGTTCTCATTTCCTTTCCCCTCGTCCCTCTCTCCTACAAACTAATGAGCTTAGCAATAAGACTTGCATAGTGTAAACTAGGACTTACCAATTTGGTCCATTTTAGAATAGAGTCGTCGCTACAGAAAACTCTTTTGTTAACCACAATATTAAGCCTTTAACTTTTAACATTTTTTATGTAGCTCCTTCTTCTTTCTTCTTTAATGACAAGTAAAAAAAATTTGCAAAGTCCGCATTTTTTTTTATATTTCCCATGTTTAGCCTGTACCTAATTTGAGAGGAAACAAACCTTATGTTTTCGTTTTATTCTTTATGGCATAATTAATTGTTATCATTAGTGCAGACATGCCACGACAATTAGAAATTTATTTTCATTTACAAATAAAGAGACAAACTCTTTGACCTTTGGAAGCCAAGAAGGAATATATCTACAAAAGAATTTTTAAAAGAAGCCGAAAGAAGTATAATAAAAGTTGACCATGTCACGTCAACACTATCAACAGCTTCAACTTCCATATACAGCAAAATACATGATGATGTTAGAATAAATGTTTGAAGTATGAAATACATCAAAGTAATTGCTGCAACAATAACACAAAGAGTAACTAAGAAAAATGAAATACGACTCCACCTCTTTTGTGGCATAGCAAAATGAAAGTTGAAGGATAAACGTCTTGTCCATAAGTAAAATGTGTTGATGTATGTATGTATGTGTTTCTCAAACTCCTTTCTGTATGTGTTTTCTTTCCTTTTTGGACTCTTGTAACAGTTAAAGGCTACAACAAAATCATACGTTCATCAAAATGAAATATTGAAGTTCAACTGCTGTCGAATTTCGAGAATACACTGTCTGTCTGTCTATGTGTTAAGATGGATATTTAGAAGAAAATAAATAGTCCGGCAGAGAATGAGTTGTAAGAAAAGTTATGTTGTCTCAGTTTTCGAATGTTAAAATAACAACAAAAATTAAATAAATGTCTTAAAATGCAGACAAAACTTCAATATTGTTGTTGAAGTTGAGACATTAATGTTTGCTGGAGTCTGCGATTTGCTTTTTTTCTTCTGCTTGCTTTCCTTACTTATTTACACTCGTGCTTTGGATGATTATTTTGATGGATATTAATAAAGAAATGTGTACGTATGTTTGTTGTAAGAGTGTGCTTACGTCATATAGAATGATGTTTTGAAAAGTCAAGACGAACGAACAAATACCAGCGAAAATAATAGCGAAAAGTTTTTGACATAAATCATGGGTTATTGAATGGTGGTGGGAAATTTTATGTTCCAATAGAATAGGGGAAGCTCTAAGAGTGGTATAAAGTCCACTTCTGTCGTTACATACACTGATATTAAAGAAAAAGTTTAATGTTCAGTAAATTTCCTCTTTAGATTGATAGGAATTACAATGCTTTAGAATATCTCGCAAGCACTGTGAAGTTAGTCGGCTTTTATAACCTATAAATCTCATTATACGAGTATAACAATAAAGTTATGATAAATAAATTTTTGAGACCTAAATTGTTCTTCTATACATTTTTATGTCATCGACCCCAAGTGTACAGCCAAATCACAATAATCGAAAAACTGCAGCAATTTCTGTTCTCCTTTATTACAGAAGTTTTATTTTGTTTCAGGTAGTTTTTTGATATCTCTATAGCGAGCGAATGGTGTCAATTTGTTATTTAAAAGCGCCAGTTAACCACCTTGTCGTTTTTAGACTCATAGGAACTCAAAATTTAGGTGGAGACCGGTGCCATCCTAAATTTCTGTGAGGCTCTCCTCTTGAAACCATTCATCGTGCGCAACTTTAAGCAGCTATTCCGTATATATATGGGATGTTACACTATCCGCTACTTATTAACGTGGCCGGTGACAGTCAAGTGTGCTTTGCAGATAGTCAGACTTAGGGCGTTATTCAGTATATTGTCTGCTTCACCATCTCAATCCTGTGTTCTTTATGAGAACATAAAGAAAGTATTATGAATAATAACAATGTGTGTGTGAGATATCATGCAAATTTTTTTCTTCGTTTGAATATCCCATCGATGCCGTTGAGGGAACCGTTGGCTTAAGAAGACGAACGTCAACTTCACCTGGCCTATCCAACAAAGTCATAACATAAAAAATCCAGCATTTATCTGATATAAATTAGTCTGTCTATGTGTCAGTTGTTGTCGGAATGTTTAAGTAACGAATAGTAACTGGTAACTGAAATACACCGGCTTCAGCGGATACTTATCCTAATGTAGCATCAGAGCACCGTCCTTCGTCGGTATTGTGTAGCAGAATTATCGGCCGAAGTAAAACAATTGTGTAGCAACACTGCGATAAAACAAAACAAAAACCTGCTAAGAACAGAGTATTAAGAAAATGAAGCTTTCCTTTAACTCTTCATTCACCACTAAGTGTTACTTGTCTTAAAAAAAAATATGGAATAAAACATTCTGCAAATGTCTGTCGCGGGTTTCCTAATTTAGAACAATGGCATGGGTTTCATTTGCTTTGGGGGCCGTTGTGGCTGTTGACTTATTTACACAGATCTGAGACTAAAAAGAACCCCTCAAGAAAAATTGTCATCATAGAGTCATCAATCTCTGTGTAGCTTATATTTCCTTAGCGTGAGATGACTAGGTTCTCAAATCCCTCATCTTTAATGTTGGATGTGTCATGAGCCGTGGGGCAGATAGTGCCATGTTTTTCTAACCACATCTCGTTAATATCCATATCATTTACTTTTGGCTAAAATAAGTTTGTAATCATGGATCTATAACGATCGCTGTTGACGATGATAGCCTGGCCAAAGTCGTTCTGTAATCTAGCTGATTCCTTTTTAATATACATACTACTTCACTCGTCGGTGTCCACCTATGGCTATATACAAGTACTCGGATACGGTGATTGGTACTAGACCCAACCCGTCGCATTCAGATAACTAATAATATTACCTAGACCAATCTCTGATAACTTGTAAAGGTCGTCTAGTACATGTGTTCTGAGAGACGTAAAACTGAACAGTCGCAAAGAAAGTATAAAATTGTCTCTTCCTTGCTTTCTTCACGACTACTAACTTACTTAAATGTCTGCCAATCGTATAGTGCTCAGTTACGACTGCGGAAAGCCTTGCGATGTCCGTACTGTTTCCACAAGTTAATTATCTTTACCTCCTGTTATTATAGAAAGATAAAATTTTTCTAGCAACCTTGCTCCATCTACATATATTCAGCTTTATGGAGATATTACTTGAAATTAAAATTTCTAATAGTACCAAACGGCATGGCTAAAGATTCGGCATTTGAGGCGTTTATATTGGACCCTTGTCGTCCTCCCGCTCTTTACATGAGAACTTGCTGGAACCCATAAGGATTAGTTCAGCCTAATGACTAAATCTATATAGGGCATTCCTACGGTAACTATGTTAGGAAGGGTGGTACTACCGCACCCGATTATCAGTAATGCTCTCATTGGAAGCTCTGCTCAGCCATGTAAGCCTATGACGTTGCATCTTCGGGAAATGACAGATAAAATGTTGAATGGTTTCTGGTTCATCTTGATCCCCGCACATCCTACAAAAATCTGTAGTGCCATTTTCCCAAATGTTGGTTCTTGCACTGACCGATCAGTGACCTATCAACGCGATTATCACGATTCCCATCGCCTTCCTATTCATGTCCAGTAGCAGTTTGAATCTTCCTGCGTCAAGTTTTGGCCACATACCACTCGAGACTCTACAATAGTTTCTACTTCGGCATGAACTGTTGGTCCTGCTTTCTACCCAATTATTGAGTTCCCTATAGTAATGACTTATCGGTAATTTAAACGATCTGTCTGACATTCCCTCATCTAATGCCGATCCTATTCTTATCATCTCATCGGAAATTTTATTTCCCTCAACACTGCTCTGTCTAGGAACCCAATATAGTCTTACACTATAATTATCCATAAGCAAGTTGAAGGTTTCCTACAGATACTAACAAGTTTCGATTTGACATTATGTCCCTTCAAAGCTTTTAGCGCTGCTGTGGACGTAAAAGGTTACATTCTCACCTTCAGCTATATTCCTGGCCACCAGCTCCGTGTCCCTGAGGATCGCCAAAATCTCAGCCTGGAGAACGCTGCATTCATTTGGCAGTCTACGAATGTTCATTCCAAAGATATAGACACCAGCCCCTGTGCCTTCCCCCCATTTTTGCGGTAACTAACTACAATAGAAAACGTGGTATATGAAAGAAGTGAGTAAGTGCTGCCTGACAAATATACCGACTTTGTTCTATACTTTCCTGTAGACCAGTACTCTGTCCGCTTACCTTAAGCCAAATGGTTTAGCCTGAAATACACTGGCTTTGTTAGGGAGACTGAAGGCGCATATACCTCAAGATCGTCTGAGAAGACTCTACAGCCGACACCACAGGCCCACTTAATCAAGGTTTAGATGAGCCGCCATGCAATAAGAAGATTTCGCCAGTGGTATGTGGTAATTGATGCTGGATTCTGGCATGAACATAAGACTTTGATCTTCACAACCCTGATGACGTTAAGCTTGCCCCACAACTTGCAGATACCACCAATATATGAAGGTTGATCGGAATAAGATTTAGTATAGCATCCAGAGTGGGGCGAGTATACCTCAAATTGAAATGATAACTGCTGAATTTAAGAATACAGTGAAAGTGATTTTAAGTTAATTATTTAAAAAATATTTTGAAGTGATCTTAAACTCTGATTAAACATTATTAACTAAATTCCATGGCAATTCATATGTTAGTAAAACCGCTTTCACACTTTATCTATTCACACACGTTTAATACTTCATCCCAACGGGAAATCCCAAATCATGTCCACCATTATTTCCACAAGTGAAATACATACATGTGTATCAGTGTTCGGCAATAAATAGTTTTTATGCTAACTATTCATACTGACTCATGGAATTTTAAATGTAAGTGAGTAGACATCATTTAAACTCAACTACTCTGATTTACGCATACTCACGATGACATTGATTTATAAGAATAGATTGAAATAAGTATGAATGCGACGTCGAAATCATAGTCATACCACACTCACACTCATAAAACACCTCAGTTTGATTTCTAATTTCAGGAAAATACTTCTACTACTCACATTGATTTAGCTCACTGCAAGTAGTGTACAATAGCAGTAAAAAAAGTTGTTTTTCAATTCGTGCAAAAAAAAAACAACAACAGGGAAACACATAACCTTATAATGAGAACTTTAATGTTCGTATGCGAAGTTGGCATTCTGAATCATACTTATTTTGCATCGTCCATAGGCATTGAGTTAAGGAGAGTTCAAATCCACAACATCATAAATGTTGCTAAGTATGAGTTCGATGCACACTTCAAACTTTCAAGTGAATATGATTCATAGACAACATTGCAATAAGTATGAGTGGGCATAGGTACAAGAAATTATAAGTCATAATTCAACTCTACTCACTTTTTCACTACTCATTTCTGTTCTCTGATATGTATCTATCTATATACATATTAAGTATATACAGACATACATATGTAAGCACGTCCACAGATCGATTTATTTAAAATGAAATCCATATAAATTTTATTGCATTTACTTAAACTAACAATTAATTTAATCAAATAAAATATATTACTAACTAATTGATTGTTTTTCCTTCATTAAGTACCAAAATATCTATTCACAAATAAATTTATTTTAAATATTTATTGGAAAAAATTTCCAATTGAATTATCGTTATGCTATACGAAAAGTATTGAAAATAATTTCAAAATTCTCTCCACAACCGCAACGAAAACAAATAAGTGAAGAAGAAGAAAAGTCTTCTATGGATAAAATATACTTGTTCTTTGTTATAGTTGTTGCTGTTATTGTACGCATATTGGTGTTGAGAGATTTATATGTTTGCATCAAACAGCGAGATAAATTACTGACAAATAAAGCATCAACACACCGCACTGTAACCAACCAAAGATTTGAAAATGTGAGTATAAGTATGTACTTGTATGCTACAGCGGAGCAGAGTGTTTAAGAAACAAATACTTTAGTTGGTCATACGGATTATACTAATATATCAGTAAAGTGCGAGGCGTATTAACTGCGAGGGTTGTCTCTTAAAGTTTTTTTATTTGCCTACTATTCAAAACTAATTTTTATAACTATAATTTACTATCCGTACGCTGTCGTAACTTCTTCCTCTGTTGTGTACAAAGCTTTAGCACTTACAAAATATTTATCATCAAACGCATGATAACTATAACCAAAATAAATAATTATTTTTTTACATCCCACTTTAAAGGAGGTGGTAGGTACACTAGCTAGGTACACTAGGCAGGTACACTATCTGTTGTGAGGTATGCAGCTATGTGTTTTAATATATGTAACCTCAACTTACAGGAATATTCGAAAAAAAACTCTACACACTCTTTCAGAAGCTTCAATAACAAGTCCAAATAATCATGCTCATTTTATTGTTATTGAAGTGGTTGTTAGAAGCATTTGCCAAAATGCGATAATCAGCTTTGAGGCATGAGCTTCAAAGTGGTTACTTAAGCTGCTGATGTGGCAACAGTTATTAGAAGAAAAAAAATGTACGTCTTTGGGGTACATTCTTCGGGATTGCCTTGTATACTTATCGAGAGGAACTAAAAGCTGCCACAAATCCTGCAAAAAAAAATTAATTTCCTTCCTAACAATGCTAAAGCGTGTTTTTTATAGTGTCACAACTTTGAGTTGGCATCACTGCTTTATTTGAGCACACATTTAACAGCTGATAGTTGCTTTTTGTTTAGTTTGCTTTGAAATTTAATTATGAATGGACTGAAGCACAAACTGATATTGATTTTGAATTTCCAACCAAAAAAATTTATTTCCCGATGAAGCCCATTTCTGGTTAAATGGGTACGTATGTAAATAAGCAGAATTGTCGCATTTGGAACGAAGAGAACCCGCAAGCTCTTGTCGAAACACCATTACATCCACAGAAAATTACTGTTTGGTGCGCTTCACGGTCTGTCGGAGTCATTGGCCCATATGTGTTCATAAACGATGATGGTCAGATTTTTACTGTCAATTCTGAACGGTATAGGAAGAAGATTCGAAAGTTTTTCATGCCCCAATTATGTGGCATTAAAGCTTAAATTAGACGTGACGTAGCCATAATGCCATAGCCATAACCAAACCAAAATTCAATTAGTTTCTATGGTGAGAGTTATGGCGTTATGGCAAGTCACGTATAATCAAATACAGTGTTGCCCATTAGTTCGAACGGCTGTTTTCTATGGCTATGGTCATGTCACGTCTGATTGAGCCTTAATCTTGCTGTTATGTTTTTCCAACAGGACGGAGTCACATGCCATACAGCGTGCGCTACAAGTGATTTATTCAAAGAAACTCTTGATGAAAAAATAATTTCACGTAATGGCCCAATTAATTGGGCACCAAGATCGTGTGACTTAACCCCATTGGATTATTTTCTTTGTGATTATGTTAAGTCAATTGTGTACGTCGATAAAACACAAACAATTGAACACATGGAAATCAATATTCGAGGAGTTATCCGTGAAATACGGCCGCAAATTCTGCGAAAAGTTTTTGAAAACAGTTGTTCCAGATTGGCGGCTACATGGCATATATCATATTTAAATATTAATTTCATAAAATTTTCTTTCCAAGAAAGCACATTTCATTGATATTAAAAATATATTTCCTTTTTATGATTTAAACTTGTTTCACTCTATAAAAACCACCCTTTATATATATATATCAGTGTTATTCTGGGCTTTAAGTTTATCCTTGAGAAATATTTTCTAGAGATAATGAAGAAAACAACTTTTGCATTTAACTCTTGTAAGAAATCTATGGAGAGGATTCGAGAGTTCACCCCAATAGTTATTCACTATATTTACACTCCTATACTACGATCGATTCTCTTGTTATGGGGTAATCCTTTGGTGATCTGCATTGGAGAATAAAATGTATTTTAATGTGCTAAACAAGGTTTAAAGAATTCTCTAATTGTTTAGAACTATTCCTCTCGGCACTCCTTTTGCAGCTTCAGTTTTCGTATGTGGAAAAATTAAACAATGATTTTGTTTGTTCAACTTTCCACAGGATGAGTCACTTAGAAACTGAAATAGACTTTCCAAAAGCATCAACAAATGATGGTTTGCTATATCGTCCTGCATCCTGAATGTTAACCATTTCTTCAACTCGAAAAGTTTGCATAGTCGCTATAGATAAGATACTACATACCAACCATGTCGTGAATTATGATGACTGGTACTACTAGTAGACCCCTACAAAACTTAACAAGGCGTGCACTATGGAGTATGCTGAGGAAAGTAAAATCTCTTTAAAGCAAAAGTCTGACGGATCACTGTGATGCCTCGCAGACATATATCTTTTCTAGTATTGAAGAATCGGATTGTTTCAGGGAGAATATTACTTCAACAATCTTCATTAGTTTATAAATTGATGTTCGAGCCACTATTGTGGCTCTAGAGCTGAGCTGCCCAAAGTAGCACCAGAGTGCCGAACATCAATCAGCTTCTTATACAAATGAATGCACATACACGAATACATTTTTCTCGTGTTTCTCTCGGTGGACAGCTCTGCTTTAGAGTCTCTGTTTTGGAAGATAAAACCGTTTTTCGACCGTCGACCTTCTATCCGCAATGGCAAAGCAGTTCAATGAGAGAGTCGTTTGGTTATCGGAAGCAAGGAAACATTCGCAGAATCTCGGGGTTTCATATCTTTGCAGGATGTGATAGTGTTATAATGTAAACTTAGACGTGGCAGTAAGTTTGGATACAAATAATGACTGCTCGATCACCAAGCACGTATTAATTATGAAAAAAGGAGTTAACTGGATATTGATTTCTATCGTAGTTGAAAAGATGTATATGAAGAGGAGACTATAAAGCATTTTCTATGTCATTAAGATAAGCAAAAAGGCGATATAATTGTATTGAGTTTTAGCGACTTTGCTACGTTGCCAGCGTTGAACTGCAATTCGTTATTATCTATTTATATATTGAACTCTAGTTGGTTCAACGATGAATACTTAGCTTGACCAAAGTCTTCGTGGTGCTACAATGGACCTAAAAATCCAAAAGAATCCGTTATTTTAACCTCAAATAACTTAAATATTAAATTATTCGGTTATGAAAATAAATGCCCTGTTTTGTACTTTGCCAATCTCCCTCGTATATGTACATAATGCTTGATTGTATGAATTGTTTGAAATGTTTATTTTGATTATTTCTTCCTTAAAAGTTGTTTAAACATAAATATTTCATGACACAATCATTTATGACTGGAGAGCGAGATGTGGAAAAATTGTTAAAGATTTAATTCAAGTTGATAACCAGAACTACATGCATACGCACATATAGTTACCTTAATATAGAAGGACCCTAACTCATTATTTTTTTGTATTGAAAAATTTCGATTTCAAAAAAATGCATAAAATCTACAAAAATAGCGTTACATAATATGTGAATAGCCCCTAAGTTGAAGAGCAACATACCGCAAATGGTCTATTGAAATAAAATTTTAATTAACGAATAACTTTACCTAACGGATCAGTAAATTGGTTTCTTTGATTATTAGACTTGGGTCGAACTCGTTCACTAGTTCATTTTTGCCACAAACCTATGATCAAACCCATGTATTTTAAATGGGTTTGATCATTGGTTTGTGGCAAAAATGAACTATTAAACGAGTTCGACCCAAGTCTATTGATTATGTGATCTATCACCGCTTTCGGAACTATTAATCAAGCTTCCTTGGGCTATATTAATTCCCTTGCCTACATCAACAATCCACAAATGACTTACGCCTTCGAAGACGACAGTGGGCAGGTCATCACTGATATATGCTTTTTTAGCTGCCGAAAACTCTCCTGCTCATCAGAGAATGACATAAGTATTGATTTAAGTACGCTTTGAGTATTGGTGGTCAAACAACTATAAATTCGTATAGCTAAAAATAAAACCATGCCCATACTCAAAAACTCGCACTTAAATTAAATCGAATACGTATAACTATAAACAACGAGCAACTATATTTATACACATTTTTTTAATTACACAGCACAAACTGAAAGACTGTATCAACTACAATCAAGCGCCAGAATATAAAAATACTCTGAGTTTAAGCGGCTACAAATTCGTATATACAGCGCTTTTTTACCTACACATATAAAGCATGTTATATAAAAGCCAAAACACATTTTTAAATCCATTTTAATACAGAAATGTATGTATACGCTGGCGAAGGATGAATACATATCCCGAGCATCATGCCTATATTATATTTGTTCAACTAAATGTCCATACTCTTGATAGGCATGTGCCTTTTTATTTGTAGTTGTAGCGTATTTGAGTTTTTCATATAAACGAAGTAGTTATACTCTTGTATGTTGGAATCGGCTATACCCATAGAGGCTTGAGAGAAAATATGTGAGCATTCGAATTGTTGGCACTATAATTATGATTTTAAGCAGTTACTAAAATTAGATTTAAGTATGTGTACTAATTATTGTCATTCTCTGATGCTCATACAATTTATAAGAAGCAAACCGAATCAACAAGGCAGTTAACTAATGAATTTGGCGGTTAAAAAATTACAAAAATTATAAAATACAGAAGAGGAGCCTGTTGAATTGATTATCAAAGACTATTTCAATGGTACAGCACCGATTTCGCATTTCCTTTCCCCGAGCATTGGTTTCAGAAAAAAATACTTACTCTCACCAATCTTTATACAGATAAAAATAAATAAAATATAAATAAAAAAGATAATATAAAATAAATATTTTTTAAATCTGTTACGGATGTTGATGATTTGTGAATTTCAAACATTTTCAGATTTTCAACCAACAACCACAACATCCACATACAAACACACACACACACACACACGTACAAACAAGTGTCCATAAACTGTAAAATATTTTCTAAAACGGAAGTTTAAACATCTGCAATTTGTAGTTGGTTGATGCCACATACTTACTCTTAACGTATTCGGTGTCTGTATGTCTATGGTGCCTGTCAAAATGTATCTTGTTTTATTACACATTTCATAAAATACATAAATAAACGCAACAACAACAACAACAACAACTACAGAAATAAGCCATACAAAAATTTTTTACTGTAAATCACTTTATTAATACGCAGCACATTATATTTTTCGCATATTCGTATTAAAATAATAAAAATAACAATATTTATTGAAAATGTAAAAAAGCTTGCAGAAAAAAAAATATTTTAAATTCTTAACACAAGCAAGAAGGAGCCCAGACAGATTTACGCGTTTTTGCTTAAGGTTGGGAGGGGAATTTTTCATACTTTATTTTCTTTCCTATAAAAATAACAACAAAACCGCTTAATGCTATGATGAAAATAAAAAAAAAACAAAATTCAATCAACAGGCAAGGAAATGAAATTTTCATGGAATCATCTCACAATTCACATGCGTATCAAGTGTGTGGTGCCACAGCAACAATCATTCGAACAAACAACAAACACTTCTTTCCTCTTACACTGAACTGTTTATCTGCTGCCACATCATAGCGCGAATGCTGGTTTCAACTGCCTCATCACTTTTGTAGCAGAGATTCCCAAATCTTTATTTTATTTTTTTTTTTTTGAGTTTCATCGAGAAATTTAATGTTTGTTTTTAGATTTTTAACAAGTTCTGTCAAAAGGTCCCCATTCTGACATTCTTTTCACTTTTAGTACCAATTTTTTAAATTGTACTAAATCGGTTAGTTTTTGTTACACTTTCATCCTTTTTGCTCTTTTTGAAATTTAATGTTTGATACAATGAACAAAGTAAACTTAAAATCGTGTTTTTTGTTCTCAAAAAAGTTTCCCATTTTTTGCAACAAATTTAAAAAATTAAAAACTTCAGACATTTAAGCAATTTTGAGGCATCAGATGCAGCTTTTTCGGAATAGTTTGCTTTGCCAAAAGGGGGCTAGTAGACATATTGTCGAACCAGAACTGTGTTTCGAACTTGGATTGGACAAAATCTGGGAAAATATATCGACGGAGATCTAGAGTAACAGGGAACACCTCTGGCTTAATCTCCCTGGATTAAGGTATGCAAAGCAAATGATTGGAATGTATAACCAAAATCGTTTTATATGTAGATATCATTTCGCTGAGTAAAGCCAATCTAAGTATGCTCACAAGCAGTGCTGCCACAACCAAAAAATTTTTACAACCAAAATTCGCTTTAAAAGTTACCAAATGAGAAAAAAATAACCAAATTTCAATATGTAGTATTTTTATTAAATAATAACATTTAAAATGCATACACTTTGCGCCGCACTACAACAAGAAATCAAGGTACATGAAGCTGACTTGCAAGCAATAGTTCAATGCTCATTTGTAAGGTATATGCCAGTCGGCAGCTGATTAATTTTTCTCCTTTAGTTTTGTTTAGTTATTGAATGTTTTGTATATGACAGCCGTATTTTTACACAAACAAGAACTTACCTGCATATTCTTTACATAAATTTACTTTGCAAAATCTTTTAATTCAATGTTGCCGCCATTACAAAAGACATGTGATTTCTGTAGTACAGAGTTGTGATCATTTAGTAAAATTAAAAGCTGTTGACAATGTTGTAAACAAGTGAGCAGCAATCAAGGCGAATTCATAACAGGTGGCTTCACTACCGATTTTAGTCACAGCTCTTTTATTTTCAGTTGCCTTGGCAGCAATGCCAATTTAGCGCTTTTCGCGCTAGTTTTAGTGCGTTTTAACTATGTCAAACGCGCTTTTTTCGTCTTAGCGCGTTTAATTAAAAAAAGCGCTAAATTAGCGCGTTTTGATAAAAGTAAAAATATCATTTCAGTTTAATATCTTCTTACTGTATAAATTTAACATTTGTCTAATATGCAAAATTTAACTTTTTGTTTAAATTCGTTAATGATTCAGATGTTGCATTTTAATATTGTAAAAGGCAAATATTTTGAAATTTCACAGTGACCCAAAAAATTTATATAACTTATTAAGCATCTATTCTTTTTGTACTTTAAAAAGCATCTGAATCGCAACACTATTCAACAATTTATATAAGTTGTTACAAAGTTTGACAAATAAAATTAATTGTAATTTTATTAAAATTTAATTTAGCGCGTAGGAAAATAGCGCGTTTTGACTATATATATTGATGATAATGCTGTAACTTAGCGCGTTCTAGCGCGTTTTGAGAAGGGGTATAGCGCGTTTTGGTTATAAATAGTTGGCGTCGCTGTGCCTTGGTAGTAATACTAAAAATTGAAGAACATAAAAGCTTAAAAAGTAAAACAAAAAAAAATATGTACACGTGTGTCATTATTTTGGCAAAAAAATAACCAAAATGAGAAAAATATTCACATCTCCACACTAAAGAAAAAAATAACCACTTTTGGTTAGAAATAACCAAAAACGGCAGCCCTGCTCACAAGCTCCCTCAAAGGCCATTGTAGCCTGAGAAAATACCTTAATAGACTTTGCATTGAAAGTAACAGCCTCTACAGATTCTGTTATTGCGAAGATGAAAGTCCAGAGCATATTCTGAAGGACTGTAAAGTGTAATGCCAATATATGGATGTATCCTATTGGCAACCACCTATTGGAGGAATGGGAACTGCCAGCACTAAAATCCCTGGCAATCTTGAGATTCATCAATAGAGTAGGTCTAGATGATGTGCTCTAGCATCTTGCATCTTTGGTCGAAGTTTCCCATTATGTTTCCCATTACCTTAATTCGTTCATTCATTCAAAACTAGCAAAACTTAAACAAAGTTCTGTAACTTTCTATAAGAAAGTCTTTGAGAAATTCCAAAAAATATATAACTTATTACAATAATAATTACTGTTACGAGCAAGAGGAAGGGCTTAGTTATTTCTAAATTCATAATTACATTGCTGTTTCATATTTAAGCAAAGTTTTTCTGGCGTGTTGTATTATTTTCTTTTCTTTTTCTTTGCTTTTATTTAAATAAAGAACCTATTCATTTAAAAGCACGGAAATAGTTGGCGAAAATTTCACCTGAAGGCGAAGGTTACCCTCATGTAGCATTAAAACCTTTGAAGGATCATATTGGCAAATCAAAACTATTTAGTTACTGTAGGAGTGTACTTAACAAACTGATGAACAAGTATAGTGTAAGGATATGCTGGGTTCCAGGTCATTTCAATGTTCAGAGAAGTGAGACTACCGATAAATTGGCAAAATGTTGTTAGGATTACATAAAGCAGTTGCAGAAGCGTCGGTGAAACTACCGCTTAGCTACTATTTTAGGGAACTCAAAAATTTAGTTTTAACAGAAACAAAGAGTTGCTGGATCAGTACGAAGGATTGCAGCGTCTCGCTGGCCTTATGCCAGGGCTTGACCGGACAAAACCCGAGGTATTCCTATGAACAAAAAGGTTCACGGATTCTTATTCCATTCAGAATGGTCATAGAGCGGTAAGGGCAAGGATCTGCAGGCAGGAAACTGGCACCTCGGATATGTGCAGGCTATGCAAGGATGGTGGGAGCTGGCAAAAATGGAACACATTTCCCCCTATCGTGGATGGCGTATATCAACTGTAACTACGACGTTTTTAAAATAAATAAAAGAATGACGTAACATTTGTTCTTTAATCCAGGAACAATATGTCATATTTAGAGTCGAAATACGCCAACCATGATACGGCCTATTGTTTGTCATTTGCACGAAGTAAAACCCCATAGAACTTAGTGGCTGAGTAGCAGTTTTCATAGCCAATTGAAAGATGGGTTCGATTCCCACCAAAGGCTCTGGTCTGTTTAAATACAACGGGTAAAGATCTTTGTTACTATGCTCCTTTGAAAATAAGTTACAATATAATAATATATAATATATACATATAATTGTATTTGTAACATTTAATGTTCAATTAAACTATTTTTTCAGCTGTCTTTTTATATCTGTTTGTTTATATTCTTAACCGACTTCAAAAAAAAGGAGGAGGTAATTGTTAACGTCCCTATTTTGTTGGGGGTGTTACTTCATAACTCGGTACATTTTAGACCGATTGTAAAAATTCTTTTTTTTTTTGTCTGAGAGCATATAGCTTCCATTGGTCCCATTGAAAAAAGTGGGCGGGGACACGCCCACAACTTTTTATTTAATTTTATGATATTCTACTTATTTGATTGCTGAGAAAACTATAAAACACCTTTTGTACTTCTAATTACACCATTGGAATGTTGAATTCCAATGGTGTAGTGGGCGGGGTTACGCCCATTAAAATGTATTATAATATTTCACGCGGTTCTACATAACCGATATTTACGAAATTTACCACACACATAGAGCTCTTAAATTGACACAGTCCTTCATTTAAAAAAATGGGCGAACTTACGCCCATTAAAATTTTGTATTTTATATTTCACGTATTTCTTCTTATCTTCTTCTATCAGACCTTTGCATTGAAGTCGGTTTTTTTGCAGAATTATTATTTTTTTTTTGTTCGATATTTCCATATTTTTTGTGATTGAAAGGAAAAAAACAAAAGAAAAAATTAACTATCAAAAAAAAAAAAAAAAGAAATATCCTGAAGAAGTTGGCCGAAGGTTAACGAAATAACTAACTAAAAGAGAAAAATATAAACAGACCGAAAGCTCGAAAAAATTTTTTAATTAAACGTATAAAAAAGGTCGAAAAATTAGATAAAAATATTGTTGAATAAAAAAAAGATATCACGGAGTATAAACTCAAGGATATCAGAAGGTTCGTCATGGGTATAAAGTAGCCAACTGACATATCGCATTTACACTTGGTGTCATCGAGTCAGAATTCACAATGGACGGAATGGAAGTTCTTAGATGCTAACTAGACATCACCCCTGCCTATCATGTTTGGTTTCTGCGTTCATTAACAACAAACCAAACCATTTCAAACCAAATTAATTCGACAAATCCATATATGTGGGCCGTCGCGACGCGTCGTTCACCTTAAGGACTCCCTTGAAAATAACTTTGGGAAACACTACTTACTATAGACAATCATCATTTTAAACAAGCAGCAACAATAAACAGTACATTACACATTCAGCCAGTATTTATGAGTTTAAATTGTACGCGTATTTTGACATGAATTATTAGACGCGCAAAATAGTTTATGAATTTTTCTCCAACAGTGTTATGGATGAGCTAAAAACGAAAAATTAACCACAAATAAATAATAAGTTTTAATTATTTTCAAAATATTTTGCGCGCTGCTACGATTGTGGCGCGGAGGTGAAAGATGTGTTTATCTTCGAGTATTAACAGAGAGATGGAAAAGGAAAAAAAAATATATTTTTTTTAAAATCAAATAGAGCAAATTAGCCAGGTTTTTTTAGGAAAAATTTGGATCACTAAGGTGGAATATAATTTTGATTCCTTGTGGATTGTGTGAAACATAAAAAGAGGTTAAAAAAAAGGAAAGTAGAATATAAAAGCGCACGGATAATATTGGAAAGAAATTCGACTTCTGCAGTTGCGACATCAGTCAGGCAATTAACGTACTTGTTGTTTGTGTTCATTTAAGTGCAAAACAAGGCTTTTTAAAGCTGGCTAGTATCTTCTACTCAGTGGGCTTGCAGTGTAAAAATTTACAATTATTATTTTTATTTACTCATGCAGAGAGTCTGACATCACTCATACAATCACACAAGACAATAGTATGGCTGACTTCAAAAACGTCAACTGCTTTGTCTTTGAACAAAGTGTAGTGTTTCATAACGCCGCAGTATAAAGCAATGACAGTGCACAATACTTTCAAAACGTGGTACAAGTCTTAAAGAACGCCGCTAACAAGCAATCAGCACATCGGTTTTAACATTTATATTCATGGCTAGAATATTTTGAAACTTTTTGTCTGTACACGATATAAATACTGCATCAGAAAACTATGCAAACTTTGAATTATATTATTTTGTAAGTCGGCCTATTTGTTGCCGAATCATGCTGTAGATAAAGCAGATTATATAACCTTTTTATAATATTTTTTTTTAAGTTTTTGAAATAGAGTTAGAATATATTTTTGGAATAAAACGGAAATTTATTTGTTAAAACAACATATCGATGGCTTAATATAAGAAAGGCGGAACTCAAATTTTCGATATTTTATAGGAGAAGCAATAAACTGAAAATAAACGAAAGCATTTACTTAAAGAAATAATTTTTTAAGTGGCCATAAGTCCTTGATTTTTAACTGTAATGTACTAAGATCTTCAAGGAGGATGCAATTATACATTGGCTCCCAGAAAACGTTAAAACGCGATTTCGAAAAAAATTGAGATACGCCCTTTTATATTAAGGCATCGATATGTATGTCAAGTTAAAGTTATGCCTATATTAAAACGTTAATGTTCCTGATGCATAAATAAGGAAATAAAAAATTAAATATTTTATTTTATTTTGAGTTAAAGACATATGTACGAGGGTGGATCTCAATAAGTCCATGATTTTTTAATGAAACACGGTGTTTTTTTTTGCAAAAAAAAAACTATTTTTCAATGTAATCTCCTTTTAACTCAATACACTTAGTCCAACGTTTCTCCAGCTTTTGTATCTCTTCCAAAAATATTGTATTTTTCGAGGTCCATAAAATAGGCCTTTGTTTGTGGTATGATTCGTTGTCAAATCTCTTTCCGACGGGGTATTTCTTCAAGTTTGGAAATAAAAAATTGTAACTTGGGGCTAAATCTGAAGAATAGAGCGCAGAGATGCCAATTTGGTGCTTTTGGCACTATTTTTAGTGCTTTTTGAAGACTCAAAACGCCAAATTTTGAGCGTTAGTGCCAAACTAAGAAAAAGCACTAAGTATTGCTTTTAAGAAACTTGTATATTTCTCAAAATTACTTTAATAAAAACTTGGTGTATTTACTTTTTCAGTGTAAAGCATATTTTTTTCATCTGATATACATATTTCATTAAAGATGATACTATTGCTGAAATAGAGAATAGCTTAAAAAATATTTAACATTATTAAACTTCACTCGTTTGGATTTTCACTCGTTTTTAACGTTAGTGCTTTTTATGCCAAAAAATTACGCTTTTTAGTGCTTTTTTTTTAATTTTGATGTGCTTACAGAGCCAAAATATTTGGCATCACTGATAGAGCGGATGAAGGAAGAATTCGTAGCGCAATTCATGAATTTTTGCCATGGAAAGTGCACATGCGTTGGTGGGCGATTGTGAGCAAACGTGGCACCCATTTTGCAGACAACTTTCTTAAACCCAGCTCATCATTTCAAATCGAAAACACACTGTCATATGAAATGCCTATGGCATCAACAATTTCACCCACTTTTACTCTTAGATCAGCCAACACCATATCGTGAATGTTTTCGTAATTTTAGGGTGTACTGACCTCAATTGGCCGTCCAGAACGTCCAGCGTCATTGGTACTTGTGCGACCACAACGAAAGTCAGTCAACTACTTTTTTACTTGAAATCGATGGTGCAGAGAGTCCCCATAGTATTTATCGAGCTTTTCTAGGTTTGATTGACGGTATTTTTTTTTTCTCGCAAAAAATAGTGTTTAATGAGCACTCGAAATTCACTTTGTACCATTTTTAGAAAAATACACGAGGTTGTATGTTTTAAACAGCTGTTGACGACACTTGCTCCAAATGTGACAGTAGTCTATTAACAGGTGGTACTTGATAAGAGCAGTGTTGTATTTCATATAACTACGAGGGAAGTTCCAAAAGTCACGGGCTTATTGATCCGTCCTCGTATGTCTGCCGTCAGTTAATTAAAGCACACTAACACATCTTTTCATAAGGCTTAACGACAGCGGTGCCAATTGTAATTAGACTGCGGCGAGTGTAATTGCTTTAGTATTAGAGGTGTGTGGTCGCAAAGCAAATAAAGCAAATGTGGCACCCGTCAGCACCTTAACAGCAAACATTGAATGATTTAAACACATTTTAGAATGATTCAATATTTAAAATACCAACTGCCAAAAACAAGTTGCCTTAAACACCATCTCTCTGCACTCAAAGTGAAAAAGTTTTGAAATTATCAATTCACACTTAACTCTGTGTGTGACCTTTTCATTTTGTTTATCGATTTATTTTCATTAATTTATTTTTTTATTTGTTTGTTTCTTTTTGTTGCACTGCTGGCAGACAGACATTGAATTTTATTTTATTTATTAGTATTTATTTATTGATTGTTTCTTGATTGTGTGTAATTTTTCTATTTTAATTCAAATAATTTTCAAGTGTTGACAGGCCTAACGGAACCATTTGAAAATGAAATCTTAAGGCTAATAAGATCTTTTAAAAAGTAACCTTTATAAAAGAGAAATTTTATTTAAATTTAATTTTTTTTCTTTGGTAATTTGTTGAGTCCTGAAAGTATTTTTTTTTAAGTAGAACTACCACTCAGGGTATAACCCCTACTCATGCAATGCATTGTAGTAGAACTAGGAAAATATGTTATGGAGAGAAGGATAGAAGGAGCGGTATCTGTGGACATTCGATTTAAACTTTCCCACATTGAAAGTGGAAGGAAAAACTCCCGCAGATAGTTTATTCCATATACAAACAGTACGGCTAAAAAAGGAATTCTCTCTGTAATGCGTAGTGCGTTTTGTTGGCCAATCGACCAAAAAAGGATGTGCCCGGAATGAAGCACGTGTTGTGCGTAAAAATGTTCGGGTTTCAGGAACAAGTTCCTTAATTTCATTAGAACACATTCCATTGTAGTAACGATAGAACAAGGAAATGCAACCCACATTGGGTCGATGCTCCAATAGAGTTAGATACCCTACCGTCAGCGATGAGCTTCTTCGCCATCTCTTGTACGTGGTCGAGCAACCCCAAAATAAACTTTGAGGCACCATGGCATATATGAGAGTAGTATTCCATTTTCGTTTGGATATAAGTGGTATAAATAGTAAAAAGATCAGATGGGGCGAAGCATTGCTTGTGTTTAGTCCATCGAACAACACACTGAAATTTTCTTGCCAAGAATATCATGAGCTTCCTATTCCTTAATATTTACACCTCCATAGTTACAGAGGCAGCAGAATTTACGGTCATGCGTCTATGAGTAATCATACAACCCTATTTGCTTGACACCATTGAGAAATTTTTGTTAAATCGTAGTTTAATGTCTCATTCATTGTTTGTCGCATAGCCTCAACCTCCTCAGGCTAGGTCTATTGCTGAATGAGAAAGAATGACAGTTGCTGCTGTCGTCCGCGAAAGAATAGATAGAGTTAAAAGTTTTACATAGAAGGTCATTTAGAAAAATAAGGAATATAGTTGATGAAAGAACGGAACCTTGCGTACCCTGAATTTAACTTGAACTCATTTGATGAGATCCCATCTATAACAACTCTTATAGTGCGATCCCTGAGGAAACTCTATAAGGATCGAAAAAAGTTATCACCGACACCAAGGGTAATACATTTTGCCAAAAGTGCACCATGCTACACTATATCAAAACGCCTTGGTACTTAAAGTGTCATTGATCTGCAATAGATTGATTAATGGTTAAGAGTGCTCCCAAATTTTTTAGTTATCCACATAATAACATCCGATGATTTTAAGTATTTTTGTCTAATTATTTTATATTGTGGGCTGTAAAATTGTTACTTAAGCATGCTTAAAAAATTTATATTAGGATTGTAAGGTATTCCGCAGTTACGTCCCGACCTAACCCTACTTCTCCACTAGCCATCGACTTGGACATGACATGAACATGACGCCGGCAGAGCAACTGTAAAAAATTCATCAATTTCTTTGTTGTGGTGAATACGTGCGATGTCCATGTTCAGGCATATTCAAGTATTTTGCGCTAGTGCAATAAAGATGCAAATGATTGCGGACTGAGAATCTCATGGCGAACATTATTGCTCAGACATATGTTGGGGCATCCATGTCAGAGTATGGACGAAAGTTGGACATGAGCGGTCTCCATTAGCCATTTGCTATGGCCGACATGATGCCCATACCAAATTGATGTCTAGAGGAGACCGCTAGTAAAAAAAGCTTATAATTATATTGTGCCCCAACCAGAGTTTCATAGAACTTTCAAAGTATATCTCCCATCCAGAAAGCAATGGAAAAAGGGCGAAATAGTAAATGATTATTACACCAGAGTCTACATGGACGGACATAGAATGATCTGTGATAAGGGAATCGTGCAGTCTTCCCGATAATGCAAGTATATTTCAGGCTGAAACTCTAGCCAATATAGAAGCATGCAGAAAGCTGTGAGTAATGAAAGAAAATCGGCAAAGTCTCAATAAACGTCTTGTAAATGAAGAAATTGGAACATTATATTCCAGTTTCCTAATTTTGTTAGAAGAGCTCTAACACTAGTCATTAGTATTTTAATGAATGACCAAAACCCAGAAAGAACCAGGGAACAATCAGCTGTTTCGTGAAGCTGCTCTCCTAAGGATCAACCTCTCCTGACATCTTCATCTGCAGTAATTCCATGTTGTGCAAAAATCTTCAATTTTGCAAACTATGTATGTAACATGCTCCTGCAAAAGTTGAAATATAACAAAATCCAACATGCGTTAACACATTTTACATATTGTTTGCTATATTTCTCTGCAAATAGCTTATTTTCATAAACGTATTTAAAAGCAGCTTGAGACAAACTTACTTTGCATTACATTTCAGTTCACATTCTCAGAAATTATCGTAACACAACAAAAACAATATAGTTTACATTACAGCAATTCGTTTCGTATTACGTGTACCAGTTAAAATACTGAAGATAAAAACAATGGATCCATAAATCAATGTAATTAACGTGAAAATACTTGGGCAAAAATATTAACCAAAGTAGGGATAGTCGAAAGTAAAATGAACCATAAATGCAAAAGAGAAACACAAAAGAAAAACCTTTAAGGTAGAAGATCATTAAAATAGAACACGTGTTTTAGCAATTTGCTTATATTCTTTATATGAAGTAGCAAAAAATTTCACTATTTCAGTGCAACTGAACTAAAGGATCTTTCATTAAACGAGATCTACCTTTAAATCTAAAGAAAGCCACTTCTTTTACTTTTTTTTAACAAACACATCACAACTCCGCGAAGCCATTAGCTTATCTGCGAAACACACCCAAGGTCTATGGCGGGAATCGAACCCACGACCTCTGGTTTGAGAGGATGGCATCGCTACCACTCAGCCACAGGGGCACCCTAATTTAAATGAACTAGTGAAGCGCATACATTCAGTTTACATCACCTCCACGTGAGCTGACCAGGCACACAAATCACTCGTGTAGTGCCTGCGCTGCGCAGAACGTAGCACAGTGGGATTTCATAAAAAAAATTAATTTTGTTTATAAAAGGTTTATAAAACGATTATAAAACAACAAGGCAGCAGATGTTCATTTATGGTTTTAAAAAAAATTTTTTATAAAACAAAATAATTCTTTTTGAACAAGGCAGTAGATGATCATTAATGGTTTTTAAAAACAATTTATTTTATTTTTGAAAAATTTAAGTAATGTTCATGCAAAGATGCTAAGGAAGAAATAATTTATGTTTTTACGAAATTCAGTTGTCCATATCACAGAATGACAAAAGTATCGTTTTGAGTACTCTTTGAGTATTGGCTGCCAAAGAACTGTGAATGCGTACACGCATTAATTTTGCACCGAATACGTTTAACAATAGACATCCAACAAATATGTTTAAACAAACTTTTTTTTAATAACGAAGCACAAACAACTATTTCTAAAATTCGGGTACCTCTGTTTTACTAGACGAGTAAAGGTATTTATTACTATTCTCGTTTAAATTAAGTTATGATATAATTTGTAATTGCATTTGTAACATTGTAATACGAAAAAATATAGACTGTGTGAGCTACAATCAGACGCATGAGTGTAAAAATACTCTGACTATTAATGGGCTATACATGCGTATATATAGGGATATTTTATTTACACACGCACGCACACATAAAGCATATTCTCAAAAGAGTTACACACATATGTACATTCATCATTCTAGAATGAATATCCCGAGTATCATGAGTATTTTTTTGTCCGATTAAATATCCATAGCCTGGGTATAAATATACTCACACTGTAAGTATGAGAGCAAGTCAATGCATTTGATACTCCTGTGCCTTTATTATTAGTTGTAGCGAATTTAATTTTTTTGCATAAACTAGTGGACGTGGCTGATGTTAAAAAGGGCAAAAAAAAATCGATTTTTATGATGGTCTGTGGGCAAGTCTGATTTAACGGAATTTTATTTTTTTTATTTTTGTGATTTTAACGCTCGGTGCCAACTGTCAATAATATAGTTTCGCTCCTCGTAGGTAAGGTTAATTTAACAGGTTGCCGAGTAAAGAGAAACTTTTCAGCTCACTCGGCTCCATTTAATTCAGGTACCTCATAAAAGGGGCTCATAAAAAAAGAGAGAAAAAGAGAATAGGATGTTAAGACGAAAGGAAGATTTATAAGGAACGCTTATCTGCGTGCTAAAATTTCTGCAGCTGGAGTTAGGGATTGAACAACCCACTGGTCCTAATGAAGAAATGCAGGGTGTTAAGGCTAACCGTTGGTAATTCCGAAATGCCACTGGAAACCTATGCAAAAGCGTTTATTTTCAAGTGCAGGGTAAATGTATACGAGGTGAGTTATTATCTTCTCCTCTTCTTCATCGAGACATCCTCAACAATAGTCATAACATGGCAGTTCCATCCTTTCAGCATAAGTGCTAAAAGGACAATGTCCCATGATAACTGCTACTATATCTTAGATACTTCTTCGCTGGAAATTAAGTAACATTGAGGTCCATTTGTTGTTGACATATAGCCACAATGTTGTTAGCTCATTATTTATACGCTGCCAGCAGACATTTTGAGGCATGCTGCAAAAGTTATGACTGTGTCCGTCCTAAAGCATAGTTGCTCTCCTAGTTTGTCTGCTATTAAATTACTTTCCATTGGTGCCATGTCCTCGCACCCAGTGTAGAATGATTTGGGAATGATCCGTCAGCCTTTCGAGGGATTTGCAAGATTCACTTACCAGGTATAAGGCGTTATACTCCTATACACCCGTTAGAGATATGATGGCAGCTTTGCTTTCAGTTATTAACCCATTATCTCTTTCAGATATTCGAACCAGTAAGTTTTCTTTATTCCCGTAAGTTGCCCGAACAGAACACCCATTTTGATAAAAACAGTTTCGTTATTTGCACGTGTTTCTTAATGCTGTATCCATCCATGATGATTTGGTAAGATGGACTAAATAGCTGACAGCTTCAGTAGTATGGCCGCTATCTACTTTCAAAATTCGGAAGTCCCTATGGGAATACCCTTTGAATGGTCTTATAAACTATAACTTAATTGTATGATAGTTGAATGCAAAAAAGATGCGCTAAAGCTAAAATAAAATTTTTAAAATTGACTAGTTAGTTAATCAAGGATATATTAGAAATTCTTAAAATTTTTAAAAATCTCAAGAGTTTATTAAAGATGTGAGTACTTAATAAAAAAGGAAAAGAGGTGTGATAGGACACCCGGTTATAGCTATGCTGCTTAGCTATAGAAAGCAAACTTGGTGTTTTAAATAACAATGACAATATTTCAAAACAGTTGAATTTTTTTATTTATTTGCCATTATTTTCTTTTCTATCGGCGTACGACTAAATTAATGTTTTGTATGTGGCCGGTGGCGGCTGTTAGCCGGCTTACAACCAATTGGCTGTGCTCTCTGGCTTGTGCTCATGTACAAAAACAGTACAAAAACAAATTCAGCAATACTTCACATCAATTTTTTTATTTTTCATTTAATTTATTCATCCAAGATAGAAAAACCTGCCCTCATGGCCGTAATCGGTTTCACTTACGAGTATACTACTAAATTTTTTTTTATTTCACTCTCTTCAAAAACCAAAACAAAATCAAACAATTTCTTTCGTTTATTTTCGTATTTTGATTTTAAGTAGAAAGAAATCAAGACAAAAATAAATTTATAACTGTAATAGTGTCGATTATTTTTATTACGAAAATCACTTCCTAGTTCCCGTGTCGTGACATAAATAGCATAGCTATAAAAATACAATATTTCTGCTAAAGTTTTGCTCTTCAAAGAACGAAACTAAACAAAATCAAACAATTTCTTTCGTTTATTTTCGTACTCTGGTTTTAAGTACAAGGAAATCGAGACAAAAATAAATTTATAAATGTAATAATGACATAAATAGCATAGCTATTAAAATTCAATATTTCTGCTAAGCTTTTGCTTTGTCCAAGCGCGAAAACTTCTTCGATTAAATATTAGACGAAGCAACTTTAATTTTAACTGATTTTTAAAAATCTTTAACCATTCGTCATTTCAAGTTTTTTTATTTGTGCCAATTAATTGCAATCATCTGCTGTTGAATTCTAAATAAACAATTAATAAATCATATAAATTGTTTTTTTTTTGCTTTCTCCTTTCACATGAAATACGTGCATATAAATCGCTTAAACAATTCAAAAATTCTTCATTCACACTCAGCTCTATAATAAAACATGAAACATGAAATGATGTTTGGGCGATCAAAACAAACGCATTATTCAAATTAATGATTTTAAATTTCTTATTTCGAATTTCCATTACACAAGCCTAGCAACAATTTGAATGTTTATAATAAATAAAATTCAATAAATATTAAAACTTAAAAGAAAAATCAGATATATGTATAAAAGAATCGATTAACAGGAAAATAAAAGAGTTATTGGCAACAACAATTCTGTGACAAAAAGGAAAAAGTGCTTAAGTCGAGATAAGCTGATTTTGAGTTAACGGTACGTTCGTAATCTGCACATTCGAAAGTACCCCTGGTCAAAATCTCAATCAATTTGTGTGATTTTTCAAGAAGTTATAGCACTATGACTTGCGACTTATCTCTTTTAGACTGCTAATCTCATTTGGAATAATAGCGTAAGTAAGGTTATACTTTGGTAAATTTCAACTTAAATATATTACTTATAGTGTGTAGATGTTTGCTGGAAAAAAATAAAGTTTAACAGAGAATTTCCCAATTTAAATGTAAAAGAAATAAATTTCTGAAAATTGACTTGAACGCCTAAAAGTGCTCTCCTGCAAATTAGTAAAATTTGACTTAAGCACTTCTTCCTTATTGCCACAGAATTCATATGATTAATTCAGTAACTATTTAAAATTTATGATTAGAAATAGAAAAATAATTTTGCAACTATATATTAAATAACATTATTCTGTACTAACAGTAATGTAACAACTCCAGATTGGTTAGATTAACCAGCAAAAAATGGTTGATAAAAATTTCAGCAAGAATTTCCTTAACTGAGCAATAAGCTTTTTTTTTTTGCTAAAAAAAATCAAAATACAAATGTTCGCCAAAAAAAAAAATATTTTTTGCTTCAATATTGCAAGTATTTTTGCTTGCGTATTGCAAACATAAAACCAAAACCAACACTTTGGTGTAATATTTTTTTATGAAGCATGACAGTGAAATTGTTGCAGCAACTGACATGATTTCAAAATAACAACAACAAGTCATGCCAATTCAAAAATCAAATCATAAATAAACAAATCAACTTGAGAGAGAGTGTTGAAAAGGAAATTTTATTTGAATTACTTGCCACAATTTGACAGGCTGGAGAATAATAAGAGTCTGTAAAGATTTTCTTTGGCTATTTGAGGAAATCCAACAGATTATAAATATCCAATGACGAGACCATAATTCAAATAATAAACTCTAATAAATCAAAACAAACGCAAGCACCAACAATTAGTGGCAACTTTTATGTCCATCATGTTGCATATTGCAGCAAAGAATGCGATCAATCCCTTGTTATTGTAACTCATTGGCATGATGAGAGGAGGCCCTGAGAAGTGTGTTTGTATGTTGCTGTTTTGTTTATTTATCTATTTGATGAGATTATTGTTGTTGCAATGCGCCAGCTAGTGTGAACCCCGTGTGCTTCTTAAGACACTCGTTTTGGTAAATCGTAAATTTGTTGTCATACACAGTGGGCACTGCAGCATAAACATTTCAATTGAAATTTATTTATCTGGAAGATAAACAAATTCTAAATTAACAATTAACAAATTTATGGGCGGTCTTATAACATTTCAAAATGTTAAAGAAAATTAGAACTTCTAGACATGGTGGCTATACAAATTTGAAGCTTAAGGCCCCTATTATGAGCAACTTTCGATCTTCGACTGTAGTCGAAAGTACTGATCGAACGAATTGTCATTTGGTATTATGACGAGCATTCGACAAAGAATGTGAATAAAATGGACAAAAAATAGATTATAATTCTTGTTTGTGTACTTAAAAATTAAACATGTTTAACATTTAGATTTTTAAACAAAATTTCTCATTAAAAAAATCATCGAAAGCTAAATTCTGTTCGATAGAAAATTCGTTGCTCAACGAAATTTTCGATGCTCATAATATGAATTTATTCGATGTTCGATACCCAGCGAAGATCGAAAATCGAATGCAACTCATAATAGGGCCTTAAGATTCGTATTTTGAACTTGTGGAAAAAAGTTGGAAGTTTTTTTTTTATACCAGCAAGTAAAAGCAAAAGGCGTTGTCCATTTAGAGCAATGTAAACTTCCACCATACTTTAGTTTGTTTTTTATTCTGCCCTTTGCTTTAGGTTCATTTTGGTTTTGTTTGTCCATCACAAATTTTTTTTCTTTTCTTTTACTTTAAAAATTCCTTAAAAGTCTTGATGTTGTTATTCAGCTGTCAATCTTATTAAGTTTCTTTCTGTTGTGTTGTTGTAGCTGCAACCAATTGTATTCAATTTCACTGTTGCAAGAGGTGGGATCTTTTTAGGTTGCCATTGACAGTGATACATGATCACATTGTCTTCGGTGTACAAGTATCAGGCACATGCAAAGTTGGAAATATTTTCGTTTAACATTTGAACCAATAAGCAATTGGTTGGAGAATATCATTTGTTTTCTTTTTTCAATGAACGACTTGTTAGTCCCCTTCAGATATTTTCAAAAATTGGCTTCATTTCAGTTAAGTTAATGCTAATGTAAAACTAAAAAAAAATCAACGAATATTAGCATTTAGTAGCTTCAGGCTTATTTTTTGAGTTTTTTGTTGAATCTGCAAGCATCTCATGAGCTCAATTGATCGATGAGACACGGCCATATTTTTTTGTTAATAGTTCTGGAAACATATACAAGCCAAATATTATTATTTTTTAAATAAAGGATATATGGCAGGATATGCTAGGATATGCTAGCAGCGAATGCAGGAAAGGACACAACATCAGCGTGCAAAACTATTTTAACCTACTTAGTTTTGATAGAACTTAATTTTTTAAGTCATGAATATTTGTGCCAAGGATCACAATGAAGCTTATGCGAGTGCTATACTATGTAATTTTAAAAATAATTCACATTTTACTGAATTCCGACCAGAATTGTAGCATTAATTGAATTTTTGCGAAAAAGGATATATGGCAGGATGTCAAATCCTTGCAGCTATTGATATGTAATTTGTATATAAGCTTAATTGTATGACTTCAGAAATAAATAGCCACAATTTTTTATCTGTTCTGAATCTTAATGGTAATTCTTAAGTAATTCTCAATTTTGTAAATAAAAGATATATGGGCAGCTATCGTATTTTGTTCACGGTTGAAAATTAAATTTATACTGGAGCTAAACTTCATAGTTCTATAAATATTTAGTAAATTGCATTGAGTGCTGATCAAAAATTTAGCTGACATTTAAAGTTTTAACAACAAGGATATATGGGATTTAATCATAACCTTGTAGATTCGATGTAAAAACTAGATTAAAACTTCAGTGCATGATGCCAGTATTAAATACCATTAATTTTATATATGTATATTCTAAACATGCATTGCTTAAAAGTTTTAATTTTCTTAATAAAGGATATATGAGAGGTTGCCATATGCTTCGTCAGTTCGCAATGAAATTTTTGTTGGCGTTAAGCTGCATAGTTCTACAACCTTTTAGCAAGTTTTCTTTATTCTATAAATATTTAGAAAATTTTTAATAAAAAGGATATATATGGGAGGTACTGATTTCTTTACATTATTCCTTATATATTTGAAAAAAAAAACATTTACTAAATTATTTAAAAAGTACCTAATAAGTTTTTTATGTATTTCAAACATAATTGCAGCTAAAGCAAACATTTTTCAAATAAGGATATACATATGAGAGTCACGCATATTCCAATACAGAGTAAAATAAAAATTATGTAGCATACGAAGTCTAAAATAATTACCTATTTTCTTGGCTTATTAAGTAAATTTGCAGTAAACATTTAATTTTCAATAAAAAGGATGCATGGAAGGTAACCTTATCCTTGGAGCGATTATAATAAAATTTAGTTTAAACTTTAATATTTTATTTTAAATACATTATTAATATAGATTTTATCGGAAATTTTGTTTTTAAATTTGAGTATATGTGGGAGGTGGGCATGGCCTAGCACTTGTTTTGAAAAAGTTGAATGCAGAGCGCCCAAGTTCATCACGTCTTCCTCTAGGCATCATTATGGTCATATTGAAAGCTGAAATTCAGTTTTTAAAATGAGAACTTAAGACATGTCCTTACACTGGCTTTTCTTAAACTTAATATTTTTCACAGTTTTAATATGCTATATAGTTTTAATTTCTTCTATATATTTTATATTTTATTTCTATGGCAAATCTACACTATAAGTTGTATGATTTCGATTTGTTTGGGTACCGCCAAAAGAACTTTGTTTTCTCGAGTAGCAAAAGTGCTAATTAAATTACTTATTTGGCACTTCAAAATTAATGCATAAAGATAGCAACTTTAATTTGAAGATAATATATGAAACTTAAGCTATTTATGCACAAATCATCAACTTCTATGTGTTCCATTTGATTTTATGTATAATCATGGAATCCTTATAAAATTCATCAAAAGGCAGAAAAATCAGCATCAAACTAAAAAAAATCCTTAAACCATTTATTCTCTAACAAAATGATACCTTTGAGAATAGTTTGTTTTCTCTCCTTTTTTTTTGTAATACCAAGAACAACATTTTAAAGGATAAAGTTTACACAAAAAATTATACCTGCTTTTCCTTTACCTTGTGGGTGTAAAGTAGCAACAATTGTTGCAACCTTTTGATATAAATTTTGTAGTATTTTTATTTTGTTTTACGTTTGCTTGATTTCCTACTGTACCATGTGCTGTTACATGATGGAAGTTATGGTCAACCTTTTTGCTTATTAGAAGTTATTGGCATAAAGCAAACGTAAATTTGATAATCTATCTTTGTCTACATACTTTGTAACATTATTTTAAGTTTAAAAAATATTTTGATATAAAAAATAAATACATTTATCATTGTATAATTTATTTGCTTTCATAATGAGCTTTTGAATTTTTTTTAAGTCTTCGGTAAAAATGTGTAAAGGGACAATAGTCATCAATGAATTGTTTTAGAAAAATATATGTTTTTTTATAAAGGATGTTTTTTAGATGCAATGAACTTCCGATAAAGATAACTGTCAAACAAGCTGTCTTCCTAATGAGGTGTGTTGGACTTTTTTTAATGCAAAGTCACACTAGAACAACATTTACTAGTTGTGGAAATTTATTTCTGAAATTCGCTCTCTGTTCGGCAATATTATTGAACACTTCGTCGAGCTTACAGTACGCATAATCGCCCATCTGAGAAACTAATACGTAATAATATGGATCGATTTATGACCACATTTTACCCTTTTGGATAATATTCATCCAAATCGAGCCCGTACCGTGCATACAGAAGTAGAAATTATAGCTGTAAGTGTGACAGAGGTCTCGAATTTATCTATCCGACGACCAGCAGATTGGTCCCTGGCCGTAAACTACTTGGAACATGTTGAGGAATGATTTTAGCGTACATCGATATAAGATCCAATTGGTGCAAGAAAATAGGCTACGCATAAACTGGAAGTTGAACCAGGGTATCTACTTTGTAATTCGAACATAAAATACAAATTCGAAAGAAATGAGGAATTAACAAGTAAGAGTGCTATATTCGGCTGTGCCGAATCTTATATACCCTTTACCAACGTACGTACATATATATAATATACAGACACGTACATACATAATTGTTTTGTGAAAAAATTTATCATTTTTTTAAAGTTTCCATCTTTGGAGCTATAATTTTCATTTTTCAAATTTCATACACCAAACTT
This sequence comes from Tachina lurida, assembly GCA_944452675.1. Classification (NCBI taxonomy): domain Eukaryota; kingdom Metazoa; phylum Arthropoda; class Insecta; order Diptera; family Tachinidae; genus Tachina; species Tachina lurida. The sequence continues at coordinate 29,951,018 of OX101753.1, read as the reverse complement.
TCTTTCAGAAGCATAAAATATATTCAATTTATAAAGAAAAAGAAAAAAATTTTTAGACCTATTTAATTTTACATAACACAAAAAGTGTAAGTTTTCCAACCCTGGAGTCATAATTTTGGATTTTTCTGATTATTGATACCAATCTAGTTCTTTAAAAAATACATAAAATATGTTAAGTGAAAAAAGCAAGAACGAAATAAGCAAAAACTTAGTTTCATTTAATATTCCTTTAATATTAAAAAAATCAGTTAAGTGCGACTTTGAATCGCGCACGAAAGGAAGGTTTTTTGCTTTTTTGAAGTTTTTTTCAGTTAAAACGATTTTTTCAGTTTTGTCGCTTTTTTCTCGTTTTGGCGATTTTGTCTGTTTTTGGAGGTTTTTTTCATTTTGGCGATTTTTTTCTGTTGTTGGGCTTTTCTTCATTTTGGAGATTTTTCTCATTTTGACGATTTTTTCTGTTTTTTGGGTTTTTTCGCGATTTTTTTGTTTTTTTTCGTTTTGGTGATTTTTTTCATTTTGGCGATTTTTTTTTATTTTTTGCGATTTTCTTTCATTTTGGCGATTTTTGTTTTCATTTTAGCAATTTTTCCGTTTTTTTGCGATTTATTTTAGCCTTAGAAATTTTTTTTTTTAATTTGGTGCTTTTTTTCGTTTTGGCGATTTTTTTCTGTTATTTAGGTTTTTTCTTTTTTGGCGATTTTTTTCATTTTGGCGATTTTTTTCTGTTTTTTAGGGTTTTTTTCGTTTTGGCGATTTTTTTTCATTTTGACGATTTTTTTCTGTTTTTTTTTCGTTTTGGTAATTTTTTTCATTTTGGCGATTTTTTTTCCATTTTGGCGATTTTTTTCTGTTTTTTAGGTTTTTTTTCGTTTTGGCGATTTTTTTTTTATTTTAGCATTTTTCCGTTTTTTTGCGATTTATTTAAGTTTTATAATTTTTTTTTTTAATTTGGTGCTTTTTTTCGTTTTGGCGATTTTTTTTCTGTTTTTGGCTTTTTTTCATTTTGGCGATTTTTTTGTTTTTGGGGTTTTTTTCGTTTTGGCGATTTTTTTCATTTTGGCGATTTTTTTTTCATTTTGGTAATGTTTTTCTGTTTTTTAGGGTTTTTTTTCGTTTTGGTGATTTTTTTCATTTTGGCGATTTTCTTTCATTTTGGCGATTTTTGTTTTCATTTTAGCAATTTTTCCGTTTTTTTTTGCGATTTATTTTAGTCTTAAAATTTTTTTTAATTTGGTGCTTTTTTTCGTTTTGGCGATTTTTTTTTTTGTTTTTGGCGATTTTTTTCGGTTTGGCGATTTTATAATTTTTTATTTTTTCAGTTTTACCGTTTTTGAAAATTTCAAGAGTTTTGCTCTTACGATTTCCAAGATACAGCAAATTGTCAAAATTACATAGTCAAAATTGCATTAACTGATGGAACACCCTTTAATTTAAATTTTTTTAAATTTTTGTGTTAATTTTTGTAGTCTGTATAAAAATACACTAACCTTACAAATTTCAAGTGTATATACATACAATTGTATATATACTACATGGGATTTAAAAATTTTTCGTTGCTCGTTTTGGAACACCCTTTAATTTCCAATTATCATGTATTTGTTGTTGTAGCGGCCAAAGGTCTACATACTGTGTCCAAATTTCAGGTCTGTAGCTCTTACGGTTCTCGAGAAAATACTAATATAGTTTTAGACATAGTTAATTTTACATAACACAAAAAGTTAAAGTTTTCCAACCCTGGAAACGTCTTTTTTATTTTTTTGTATTTTTTTAATTTAAAATTCCAATTTTAGTCGTACTGAAGTGTAAAATATGTACATTTATTAAAAAAAATAAAAATTTGTTTTCGGGAGTTACTTTTATATGGCAAAATGAAGTTTAAGTTTTCCAGCTCTGCAATCGTCTGCCCGATTTTGCTGAATTTCAATACCAATCTATTTTGGAAAATTTCTGACACACCAGTCCAAGAACGAAGTCTCTAGCTCTTCTGGGAGCTTCGGAAAACCGATTTCACGTACAGACAGACGGACAGACGGACAGACGGACAGACGGACATCGCTTATTCGTCTTCCCTATGCATAAGGATCCAGAATATATATATTATATGGGTCGCTTATTGATATTATAGAAATTACAAACGGAATGACAAACCTATATATACCCTTTTACCATTTTTGTTGGTAAAGGGTATAAAAACACGAATCGTTTGACATTCACGGTAATGTTGGCACCGGTTTCGGATTTAAGGACAAAAGGGCAGATGACGCCTTTCACATGTAAATCGCACCAAAGAGTGATTTTTCTGGGATGTAGTGGAGTCCAAAGATCCTCATGAGGATTATGCTCTCTCTGGGGGTCTACTCTGTAATTCGAAAAGAAAGAAAATACTTTCGAATTATATTTAATTAACATCAAGTTCCTCTCGTTCTCTAAAAAAACACCCTTTGTCTGGCGAGTAATCATATGACACATTTTTGACCCTCTGCAAACGCAGATCGGAGCGAAAGTAATAGGGTTCGTTTTTGCATTTGGTGTACGAACCCCAAAAAGATAGAGAAATAAAGAGAAAAATTCGACCCAGTCAAAAATATAATTTCAATCAACATAATTATTTAAAAAAAATCAATATTTTTGCTGAATTTTCATTAAGAAAAGATACTTCAAGCAAGTTAATTTAATGGTTTTAACAACTTGAATATCAAGGAAATTGCTTAGCGCTTTAGTTATGCAAAAATCCGTTATGTCCTTAACTGTATAGCGGCTGCAAAAGTGCCAAACTGCATTACAGACTGACCCACAACAAGGAAAGAAATTTTTTCTCGAAGCTATTATTGTTATTTTTACTGATTTTATAATTCGTTTCCTTTAATTTTCATCAAAAACAATGTCCTTTCCCTTGATCCTATTCCACCAATATTTTGAATTACTTTGCACCCGTCTCTCGAAATATCCCATACCAAATTTGAGGACCCTTGCTATTATAGTATATAGTTATATAGTTATATAGTCCTATTCTACCAATATTTTGAATTACTTCGCACCTGGCTCTCAAAAGAGTACATACCAAATTTGAGAACTTTTGTTGTTATAGCTTTCAAAATATAAGATTATTATTAATTTCTTTGAATGTGGGTGCCCCTTCCCTAGGTCCTATTCTACCAATATTTTGAATATACTAAACTTGAGGACCCTTGCTATCATAGCCTTCAAAATATATTATTATTAATTACTTTGTATGGGGGTTGCCCTTTGTCCCTTTGTCCTATTCCACCAATATTACTAATATCGAGTTGAGACTCAGAAGTTGTCCCCCTACTTCCTCATGGTACTACTTTAGATAATGTCTATGGTAATTTTGTGACTTTCTAGACGCAGATTTATGTTCTGAATTTCATCAAAATCGATTGGAACGTTTCAGAGGGCAGAAATTTTCCTGTATCGCCCTCCTGGTCCTAGTTTTAAAAACGTAAATAGCCTATGTGACCTTCTATTTTATTGAAATTGGTTCGAACGTTTCGGAGGGGCAGAAATGTCCCTCTATCGCCCTCCTGGTCCTAGGTTTAAAAATATATATGGCCTTTGTGACTTTTTAGATACAGATCTAAATTTCATCAAAATCAGTTGAAACGTTTCAGCTTATCTCGACTTAAGCACTTTTTCCTTTTTGTTACAGAAATATTGATGCGGAAATTGCTGTGACACTAACCCAATACAAGTATTTTCATAAAAAATTTGACAAAACAATAGCAATTATCCAAAAATTTTCAGCTACAGAGCAACATACACAAGCGTACACTCATACGAGAATATTAAATAGACAACAACTATAATATTACACTGTAGGCTTATGAATAAATATACAATCACACAAACGCATAAGCCAAGGCAGACGAAATAACGTTAACATCATTTTGTCAACGTACATACACCCAAACCAAGAGAACATAGTGCAACCAGTGACCTGACCCAGCAATTTTGTCTGCGGCGGCGGCTCATGCAAAATTATTCAGTGACGGCTGAAAATCGGCTGAGTCGGCTTCACAATTTTTACATTTGTGTCAAAGTAAATTGACTACATTTTTGAAAAATTAGTTATTTTTCGCAAACTGACACCAATTTTTACCAGCTAAATTTGAGGAAAAAACTTATTTAATCAGCGTTGCCACGTTCTTTTTATTTTGTACCACAAACAAAGCGGAAAAAATTGCTAGAAAATTATCATATATCAAAAAAAAAAAAACACTTCCTATTACACATAAAATCATTATAAAATTGAATTGTTTTTTTTTTTTGTTATATAATAATTTTCCAGCGATCCTTTTCGCTTTGTTTCTGGTACAAAATCAGAATGTAGCAACGAAAATTAAAAGTGTAAATGTATTAGTGAAAAATTCTAAAACGCTCAAGTAAAATATAAAAGGAAATTATCAATCGGCGGGTAATCTTAGAAGATTTTGAGCCGAGAAAAAATCGGTGGCCGCTGACATAGAGCCTTCGGCGGCTCGCTTCAACCGGTCCCAGGTCTCTGACTACGACACGAACTAATGAAGTGAGCTAAACTAATATTGAGAGGCTGTGGGTGTTATTATTAACTACAAGCAGTACACTATGTGAGTCCTTGTATTAAATTGCAAATCTTCGAACATTTTTAAATAGTAAAAACTTAACAATATTATTTCGAGAATACAATATTTTAAAGATATTTTATGTAAAGGATATTGTCATTATGCTTCAATAACATCAAACACTGGTAAGTACACCGAAAGAATTTTGCTTCATAAGTCCAATGAAACAATCTAATGATAATTTCACATATCCAATGAAAATTTCATGAATATTGTGAAAGAATTTCATTAGAATTGCTTCGTTGGTATTCTGGTTTCCTAAGAATATTTTACTGGATTTATGACAACAATATTTTCTAGTTATTAAGAAACCCCTTTATATTTAAGTTATTTCATTCTTTTCATGAAATTATTTTATTGTTTCGATGAAGTTATAGCACTGCATTAATTACACTGTTAAATAAATTTGATGAAGTTTTCAATAAAATAATTTTAAGGAAACTGGTTTCATTAATCCAACGAAGCGTGACGTTGGTTGAATTTTAATGAATTTTTTATTAGATTAATGTCGAAATTCAAAGAATTTATGCCGAAAATTCTTTCAGTGTACTTAACATTATGACAAATATAAAAGAGTTGATTTCTATTAATATGGTCTGCTGAATTTTATAAATTATTTTTTTATTTTTGTTTTGACGTTTTTTAGTTTTTTAGTTTTGACGTTTTTTAGTTTTAGAGTTTTTTTTTTTGGTTTTTTACATTTTTGGTGTTTTTTCGGGTTTGGCGATTTATTATAGTTTTGGCAATTGTTTTTTAGTTATGGTGCTTTTTTCGATTTAACGTTTTTTCCGTTTTTGGCGATTTTTTCGGTTCTTGGCGATTTATTTTAGTTTTAGAGATTTTTTTTAGTTTGGCGCTTTTTTTCGTTTTGGCGATTTTTTTTTTCTTAGTTTTTTGGCGATTTTTTCGGCTTGGCGATTTTGTAATTTTGGTATTTCCTAGATACAGCAAATTGTCAAAATTACATATTCAAAATACCATTAACTGGTGGAACAGCCGTTAATTTAGATCTTTTTTTTAATTTTAGTGTTGTAGTCTGTATAAAAATACACTGACTTTGCAAATTTCAAGTGTCTATATATAATTATATGTCTTTTGCGTTCCTCGTCTTGGAACACCCTTTAATGTGCTGTTGTAGCGTCCAAAGTTCTACATATGCTGTCAATATTTCAGGTCCGTAAATCTTGCGGTTTTTGAGAAAATACCCTGTGACGGACAGACGGACAGCGTAGCGAAAACAGTAGAATGGGTTCCTTTTTCATTTTTTGTTTGTACGGAACCCTAAAAAGGCCAAAATATTACACACTATTTTAAAATCTCAAATTTTATTACTTAAATTTGTTCTTAAATGTTGTTAATTTTTTTGTGTTACTCATGAAAAAAGTGTCATCTTTCTTGGCTGCTTTACTCTTTGCTCAAATTTATCTGCTCTTTCTTTAATGCCAGTGGGCTAATTACTGTGGTCACATTTTTTAATTAAAGACAAGATAGGACAAGATGCGACAAGACAGTAACAGACAAACAAACAAAAGAAATAAAAAAAAATAAATAAAAATAAAAATCTTGTGCTTTTATATCATTTCAAGAGTTTTGCAAGAAAACCCAGTCCGACATATCCTTTACGTTGGACACATACACTCACATAGACAATATGAAAGATAACACCCTTTTTGATAACAAAAAATAAAAATATAAAATTAAGAAAAAATGAGAATTAGAAAAGCGTGTTGAAAATTATAAAAGCAAAAGGACTCAAAATAACACTACGAATTAGCGTTTTAGCAATGAATTACATAAAATGTCTTAAGTATGAAATCTTGCCAGGAAGAAACAAAGAAATACCCAGAAAATAAAAAAAAAAATTAAACGAAACCTTGAATGGACAAAAAGATGTCGCTGATAACAACAAAATGTGTCGCCAACAATTGCACAAGAATGAAATGGACAAAAACAGCAAAGTGTGGCTTAAAACTAAAAATCATCTTAGACAATTGAAAACGGGAGAAGGGTTCTGCTTTCCAAAACCCCATTCACATCCTAACATGATGGGAATGTCAAAAGACAAAGAAAACAATGCGAAAAATTTCCTGGTAAAAAAAGGTTTCTTTTTTTTCAGAACATGTGGCTGCTGTAGTTGTAGTTGAAAAGCCCCTTGAGACTAATCTAGTGGTAATTTGAAGTGATTACATTGCCGACTGGTCAGAGTGCCTCTGCCAGGCGTCACCACTGCCTTAAAACGAACATATAAATGTATAAAGTATAAATGAATGAATGAAGAATAGCCCTAACACAAACTGTAAGCTTAAAGTCAATGATAAAAAATAGAGAAACCAAAAAACAAATGAATAATGTTTGTTCCTTAACAGGACATATTTTACATGTATTTGTATTTGCGAGTGTGCATGTGTGTGTGTGTTCGTTCGATTTAAACTCAAAGTCTCATTATTCAAAATTTTTGTGATGAAAAAAAACATCAGAAATGTTGAAGCAGCAACCAGCTGGAGATGGATGTTTGTTTTGTTATTTATTTATGGCTTTGAATTTTTCTCTAATAAATGAATTACTTCCTAAGAGAATTGTCACTTTGGCTTTTTCTGTTCCTTCTTTTCACATTCATTCACATACATTCATATATATTTTTTTAGCATACTTATGTGTGGTCTCTGACACACTTTATAAGAATGAATGACGGCCAGTAATTGCTTACGTATAACGACATGTTGTAGCTTTATTAGACGTCAACCCTTTAAAAGCTGGAAGGATATTCCAAGATATTTGAATATATATTAAAAGCAAATATATATGAATATAACTAAAAATTATAGACAAAAATTTGTCCCCACCAAGGACCATCTTGCAGCTTTAGAACAACTACAGGCTACAATTCACTATCCTACACGATCGTACTACTTTTGAAAAAATCTAATGTATTACAATTGTATTTCATAAACTCCAACAAAAGAGGGTTGAAGTATCACAAAATCGTCTTACAGTGATTACAATGGAAAAAAGTAAATGCTTATTTTCTTTCGTCTTAACTAATTGAAACAAGAATGTGACCAAAATCAACGAGCACTATTCAGATAGTTAATTCCATGCGACATTTCCAAGATACTTAAAATCCTGTATAAAAATGTTTTAAATCAAAATAAAAAAAATTTGAATTCCGGCCAAAATCAAAAACAATCGTCATCAAATCGCAGCCGAATTTTCCAAATACATCTAAAATTGTATAATTTCGATCAGAATAAAGCAAAAATTCGTAAAGAAATGTAGAACTATACCAATAATCTCTCAACGAAATTTGATTAAAATCGCTTTTAATTTCAGCTAACCTTCCATATATCCTTTATATTTAATATTTTATTCTTGCTATAATTTTAGTCGAAATTAAAAGAAAATTTCTAAAAACATGGGTAATTATGTAGTTAACATCCCTTTTGAATTTCATTACAGTAGGTGAAAATCTATGCCACGTTCCCATATATCCTTTTTATTAAAAATTCGATTTCATCTAAAATTACAAACAGAATATATAGAAAATTTTATAATATATGTAAAATTAAAACGCTAAGCTATAAATTAAAATTTCATGTCAATGCGTGCATATTTGTTTTAATCTTCCATATATCCTTTATACAAATACCTACACCCACACCTACAATTTTGGTCAGAATGCAACGAAAATATGTAAATACATGCAGAATGATATACATAAAGTCTCCGTTCAATTTCTTTGCAATCATTGCAAATTCATGTAAAGCTGCCATATATCCTTTTTTAATAAAAATATAATTTTAAATAGACTTTATTAATTTATATAAGCATATGCAAAACAACAACGCTATAAATAAAATTTTATGTTCCTTATTTAATTTAATTTTTATTTTTTATTTTTGATCATCCATATGTTCTTTATGTTTTATGTTTAATATTACGTACAATTTTGATAAGAATGCAACGAAAATGTGTCACTACATGTTGAACTATACACCCAAAGTTTCTGTTCAATTTCATTGCAATTGTTGCAAATACACAACAAGCTCCCTTATATCCTTTTTATTAAAAATTTAGTTTTATCTAAAATTCTGATAAGAAAGTTGCCAAAATTCCTAAGTACATCTAAAATTGTAACCCAAAGCTCCTAGTAAAATTTCATGTTAATCGGTGTTAATTTTTTTAAACCGTCCGAATATCCTTTTAATATATAATGTATTATTTCAACTTTACTTTGAGCTAGAATATAGCGATAATTTTCTACAACATGTAGCATTATGCATTTAAACTCTATTCCTAATTTGATTCGAATGGGTGCAAATTCATGGAAATCTTCCATATATCCTTTATATGAAAAATGTAATATTAATGCAATAAAATGTAATAAAATATAAGAACAAAATTTTTTATATATGCAAAATTATACGACTAAGCTCTTAAAAAAACATCGTGACAATCGCTGTAAATTTATTTTAATTTCCCCCTTATCCTTTAAATACATGTTATATTAATCATGATTAATTTTTTAATATGTGTTATAATATTATATGTTGCAATTTAGCCTAAAATTTTGGTCAGAATACATCGAAAATTTTTAACTACATGTTTAATTGCATATATAATTTCTCTTTTAAATTTCATTGCAATGGGTGTAAGTTAATGTTAAAATCTCATATAGCCTTAATTAAAAAAAATTAAATTTTGGCAACAATTACAATAACAATGTAAAGAAAATTTATAAATACTTGAGGAATTATGTAGCCATACTCTCCTTTGAGTTTTATCGCAATCAATGCAATTTCATGCCAAGCTCCCGTATATCCTTTTTCTCTATTAAAAATTTTATTTTAAATAAAATTTAGACAATAAATATTTTGGCGAAAATTCTTGTCCATACAAATGTAAAACTATAACGCTAAGCTCTAACAAAAGTCTCATGTTTTTTATTTTATTTTATTTAATGTATAATATTAGCTAGAACTTTGATGAGAACGTTACGAAAATTTGTAAGTATATGTTGAATTATGCACCCAAAGTCTCTGTTTAATTGCATTGCAATCGGTGCAAATCTATGTCAAACTGCCATATATCCTTTTTATTAAAAATTTAACTTTACTTAAAATTATGAGTATTAATCATTGCGAAAATTCATAAATATATGTAAAATTGTAATGCTAAGCTTCCAGTAAAATTTTGTTTCAATCAGTATTAATTTCTTTTAATCTCCCATATATCCTTTATATTTAATCTTTAATATCACCTATTATATTGGTCAAAAGGCAATGAAACGTTCTAGCTACATCTTCAATTATAAACAAGAGTTTCCTTTTCAATTACATGGACATGGATATAAGTTAGAGGCAACCTACCATATATCCTTAATTTAAAAAATTTTCGTTTTGCTACAATTACAATGAGAAAGCAGCGATAATTTATAGCTACATGTTGAATTATGCACCTAAAGTTTCTGTTCAATTTCATTGCGATCGTTGAAAATCTATGTCAAACTCCCATATATCCTTTTTATTAAAAATTTTAATTGTTTGAAAACGGCAATAGTTCCTTTTTTTTTAATAAATTTTTTTTAATAAATTGTTGCCACATTTCAATCGTAAGTATAAAATCCTCCAATTTTAAGCATAAACAGTTCTGGATGAGATAATAGTAGCAATTATTTCCACAAGTATTCAGTAACATACTTAATGCTCTGGAAACTAACGTGAGTGCATGAACCTGGTGCAAGGTATTAGTTGATGGGTTATTTAGTAAGAGTTCTGCTTCACTTATAACCAAACACAATTGCTACTTTAGCTGCTTAATAGTTGCACCAATTGATAGTACTAATATATGTTTTAGTAAATTAAGCAACTTCGCCTCTTCTTGGAATTTCCCAATATAAATTTTCAACCTCTTGTTTTAAGTTTACTTCCATATTAAATTTCACTGATTAGACATTTGTTTTTATCCTTCCGCCTTATATTCACTAGAATGTGAGTGCATTTCTGAGAATTTTTGTGAATGTCATTAGAAACTAGATTATTTGACTAATTTTAACTAAAACAAAGCCAACCGGAGAACGAACTACTTACTTAACATGAAGAAACATTTTCCTTTTTTTAATTTTCAGATTCAACTGAATTACAATTCAATTTTTTGTTTGTTTTTTTTTTTGCTGTTATGTGTTATTCATTGTTTGTTTGTGGAATTTTTTCTTGATCTTAATTGAGTACGAACTGTGTTGAAAAGGAAAATGTTACCACAAGGACTAGTAAAAGAAACAAACAAAAATGAAATCTTTTAGATTATTAAGTGTAGTGAAGACGCACAGCAAAAATACTAAAATATAAAAATTACCAAGAAAAGGGAAAATATTAAAAAAGTAAAATAAAAAATATGTATGTGTGTATATAAATTAAAGAAAAGGAATCACATCAAAAATTATTAAGAGATGTTAAAATATTGTGGTGTTTTTGTAAAAGAATGAAATCTTTTCATGGAGCGGTACTGTTAAGTATGGCTGTTGTGATTCAAATGCTTTCAGCGCATTTTCTCAATGCACTATGGGGCAGAATCGAAATTGGTGACGTATTATGTAAGTTGATTTCAAGATGTTTGCCCTCACATACACTATAAAACCGTTTTGCCTTGATTCTAGATGCATGGTCTCAATTTGAGGCACTTTCCTTAAATTGTTTTACTTTGATTCCGATTTTTTCCCTGAAGTCAGTAGTACATGAAAGGAATTTTTGTAATTCGCAGGGAAAAATGGGAATTTCCATTTCTATCTTTTAGACAAAAGAATACAGTTTTGAGTTGAGTTTAATTTTTTTTTAATAAATTCCTTTAAAATCTGTATAACAAGTCTTATCCTGCACATTGCCAAATACCCAGGAAAATCAACAAAGTTGAGGAAAAAACAAAGACGCGCCTTGCTGATATGTCCCTGAGGTTTACAAAGCAAAAATAAAATATAAAAAATAGAGAAGGAGAAGCAGTAACAAGAAAGAATGTTGCAAGTGTATCTTGTATAAATGTTTCTTTTATTTACATTTTAGGAAATAAATGTTTAAGTAGGAGTAGGTTTATTTAATAATTTCATTTTGCAAATGACATGCAAGTTACGTAACAAAAGAATCATAAACTTGTAAAAAAAAACCAACAACAATATAAAAAAAATTATATACAGATTAATAATGTATGCAACAAACACATCCTTCGTGTTTATGCTCTGAAAAGATGTTGAGTTTATAATTTTTAAATTTTTTGTAAGTTCATGTTTTCGTTTTTTTTTTTTAATCTTGTGTGTTCTTGTAGATGTTGGCCGTAAATATATAAATTTCTTCTTATTAAAGGATAATCAGTGTAGAAAAATTACATTTGTAAAACTTGAAAAACATACGATACGTCATAAGCCTTGTCAGAACCTTTGGGATTAAAATTTTCATTAAGTAAATTAAAATGAAGAAAGCGGGAATCCAGGTTACATCCTAGAAAAAACTACGGCGTCGCTCGAAGGTGGTCTCCTGCTTAGAAATGAAAATAAGACTTGAATTCCATACGCAACGTTCCATGAGAAACACTTCCTTTGTACCCAACTGCGGCTCTTTCAAAGCGTCAAATATACTTCTAAATCAGTGATTCTCAACCACTGCGCCATAGCACTTTTGCGAGCTGCAAAATTCTAGAAATGTGCCGCTAAATTTAGGATACATTTACGAGTACATATAATTATATTCATATTCATATCGTCGAGTTCTTGTGGTACCTTCATAGCGAACAGTCGAATAGCGGAATTTTACTTACTTACCAAACAAACAAAAATTACATATACAAAAAAAAATATTAGTAGTACATATTATTCGTAATAGGTACATACATACTGTCTTTAATAAATAAGCTTTATGCTTTGCTAATATTTTTTACATAGTAAAAATAACAAAAACAAAAAAACCGCAAAAAAAAAACTTAAACAAATTGATATTGAGGAATACCTCAAAGTCAAACAAACAATCATAAATAACAAAAACAAAAAATACCGAAATAACAAAAAAACACAAACGAATAACCCTTGAGGAATTCTTTGTATGAATTCCTCAAATACAAAAGAATTTGAAGTGAGTTCTAACGGCAGAAATGCTTATTTTACTGTGAGTTCTGAAACTCTGAATGAAAAAAATATAAAAAATAAATCTGATGAAAATCTTTTGTTAACGGCTACGCCAATTTTTCGTCAGCGATCAACTTCGCTTTGTCCAATGCCAAATAGTAATGATGCATTAACATTACAGTTGCCCAGTACTTCTTCATATAAGTCAGTAATATCATCCCCTTCAGGCTCGTGTTCATCACTTAACAAAGTTATCACTACAGATAACAGCGGCTCGAAACTCAAGGTACAAGTTGGAATGGACAGATATATAACCATAGTAAAGCGTGGGCGAAGCCCGAATTCTTCAAAAATCTCATATGCTCCAAAAGTGTATAGGGATAACAGCGCAGCCTCAACTAATCGCCAAAACCGCTTTAAAATTTTTCAAGATGACAACGACAAACCCGAGGTATCCTCGAACAAAACATCCAAGCCGCCACCAATCTATTTGAGACAAAAAAAAATTCAAATGCCCTTATTAAAAAATTAATTTCGGTCATTGGTGAGAATAAATTTCACATTGTTCCAATAAAACGTGGCAATATCGATGAAACTAAAATCCAAATTTATGACGAAAAAGATTTCCGCAAAATGGTTGCTGAATTTGAAAAAAGTAAAACAAGCTTCTACACATACCAGCTTAAGAGCGCTAAAGGCATGCAGATCGTATTGAAGGGCATAGATTCTTATGTTGTCCCCGAAGAAATAAAAGATTCCCCAACCCCTATTTCGTGTTGAACTTGAGCCTAATGATATAAAATTGAAAAAAAAAATGAGACGCATCCAATTTATAATTTAAAATACCTCTTGTACCGAAAAATCACAGTTGAAGAGCCACATAAGCGTTCAGTGCCATAACTGCCAAGAATATGGCCATACAAAAACATACTGCAATTTACCCTCTGTTTGTGTTGTGTGCGGCGAATTACACGGCACCGCTAGCTGCAACAAACCAAAAGATCAAAGTGATAAAAAATGCAGTAATTGTGGACGTAATCACACCGCTAACTACAGAGGTTGTCCTGTGTACTCTTTTGTAAAGAAGACTATGGTGCAAAAACCTAAATTAGCTCCAGCTCAATCAGCAAACGCTTACTCTGCCACTTTTTCGCAAATGAGCCAACCAGTTACTTCCCGTGTATCGTATGCAGATGCTGCTAAGGCTAGTTCTATTCCGACACAAAATGTTTCACCGCAAAATAATTCAACAAATACAAACTCAAACTTTAATTTTAATCGCCTTGAAGCCACTATTGAAAATCTTGTGCAAACTATAAACAATTTTACAACAAATATGACTAGCATGTTGCAAGAAATGTTGCGAATGCAGAATACTCTGCTTCAAGCAATACTCAATAAGCCATGAACACGTTAACAATATGTTTCTGGAACGCAAACGGCATTCGCCAACATAAAAATGAACTTGAGCACTTCCTCACGGAGAAAAATATTGATATAATGTTAGTATCTGAGACTCATTTGACTTCGAGAAGTCTTTTTAAAATTTATGGCTACACTATATATGATACAAAGGACCCTAGAGGAAGGACTTGCGGTGGATCAGCAATTCTAATAAATTCAAGACTCAAGCACTATGTTCTTGATAACATTTTTGAAGAATACCTACAAGCAACAAACATTGGCATTGAAAGTTTTTGTTCAAATTTCGTTATATCATCAGATTTTCAATCACTGAGAATCAATATGAGGATTTCTACAAATCTCTTGGACCTTGTTTTGTAGCAGCTGGAGACTACAATGCGAAACATACGTTCTGGGTTTCGCGCCTTGTTACACCCAGAGGTCGAGCATTGTTCAACACTATTTCAAAAATGGGCTTGGATGTCATTTCGAGTGGGGAGCCCACTTATTGGCCTACTGACATACAAAAAATTCCGGATGTTATAGATTTTGGCGTCATAAAAAATATCTCTAGGGATCATTACAATTTGTAGCCCATTAAGAAGTAACTTACCTGACCCATATGTGAAGATGATCAATCGTGTTAATTGGCTGGTGTTCAAAAAATATCTCAGCAGCCATTGTACGGAAAACATTACGCTTAGAACACCCGATGATATTGAATCCAATATTGCCAATCTCAGCGAGAATATTAAACAGGCTGCTGAACATGCCACTATCTCCCATCCGCAGATTGGGTTTAATAAAATTTATTCTACAGACATTGAACGTCTCGTACGTGAAAAAAGAAGGGCTAGAAGGGAATGGCAACAGCACAGATCACCACAAAATAAAATCAGATTTAAAGAGTGCACTAAACGACTCCAAGAGTTGCTTGCATCTGAAAAAATTGCATCTCTTAAAAATTATCTGGTGGGTCTTGATGTCACACCGGCGTCTAATTACTCTTTGTGGCGCGCTGACAGAAAGCTTAAAACACCCGTTGAGTATAAGCCACCTCTACGCACATCTACCGGAGGTTGGGCAAGAAGCGATACCGAATATAGTCGCTCTACCCCCTCAACACATAAAGTTTAAGACGCGTGATTTACAAAAATTAATTGCCGAACTCAACCCGAAGAAAGCTCCGGGTATTGATGGAATTAGTAATCAGATGCTGATGAACTTGCCTCGTATTGCAATGAGAATCCTGTTATTCATATTTAATGCTATTTTACGACTGGAGTATTATCCACACAACTGGAAACTTGCCAAGGTTAAAATGATTCCAAAGCCGGGCAAAGATATAACCAAAACTGCTCAAAACAAAATTGTCCCCAATTCTAATTAGTAGTGGGTGCATACTAGACCATCAATTTGGTTTTAGAAGTCAGCATAGCACCATTGAACAAACTCACAGATTGGTTCAATTTATAAGAAGAACTTTTGAGGAAAAAAAGTATTGTTCTGCGCTGTTTATTGACATTTCCCAGGCATTTGATAAAGTGTGGCATGAAGGCCTAATATTAAAATTGAAGACTTACTTACCAATAAACATTTTAAATCTTTTGGAAAGTTACATTATTTCCCGTAAGTTCACTGTTGCGGAAGCAGACTTTACAAGTAGGCCTGAAACAATTTCATCTGGTGTGCCACATGGGAGTATACTGGGACCAGTTTTATATTTAATTTATACTTGTGATATGCCTGTGAGCAGTAGTATCCATACTTCCACATTTGCCGACGATACAGCCTGCCTTAGTATGCATGAAAACCCTGATGAGGCATCCCGAAAACTCCAGGAACACATTAGCCAGATGGAGCTTTGGTTAAACTTATGGAGAATCAAGGTAAATGAACAAAAGTGTGTTCAACTAACATTTACTTTACGAAGAGATACTTGATCCCCCATTCGGATTAACAATCAAGTTGTTTCTCAACATTCACATGTGAAATATCTTGGTATACACCTTGACCGACGACTTACATGGAAACACCACATTGACTCTAAGTTAACTCAAATGAAACTTAAATTAACTCAGGTACATTGGCTGATTGGTCGAAATTCAACACTTAGCCTAGACTGTAAACTTTTAATATACAAGTCGCTTTTAAAGCCAATATGGTGCTACGGAATTCAACTATGGGGCACTGCTTCAGCTTCAAATGTAGAGAAAATTCAACGCAGGCAAAACAAAATTTTACGCATGATAACATCGGCTCCATGGTACATCAAAAATTCAAATATACATCGTGATTTGAATATGCCACTAGTGACTGAAGAAATTGCAAAATACGCAGGCAAATATCTAACAAAACTCGAATCACATCCTAATCCGCTTGCTCGTAATATTTTGAACTTTACTGGACACATCCCATTAAAAAAGAGAGATACACGGGCCCTAATATTCAACATTCCAGATGATGAAGCTGCTTGAAAACACCTTTTTCTTTTTGTTACTAATCACTACTTATGTATTATTAATAACTACCACTAAACTTATGTCCGACATTGGTCGGGCATAATAAAATTTTTTTTTTTTTTTTATAGATTTAAGATTTGAACACTTATTGTTAGTTCATATTTGAAGATACAATAAATAAAAATCATGCATTACAAAAAAAAAAAAAAAAAAGTATTCATATCGTGTGCTGGAACTAAGAAACGAAATGAAAATGTTTTTTTGAACAAGATAAAAATTATGATTTTGTTTATTTGTTGGAAGATAAAATATGGTGTACTAAACTGGCTTACTTATCACAAATTTTTTTTAAATTTTTTAACCACAAAAGCAAGTATACAAGGACCTAATGAAAATATTTTAAAGTCAACCGATAAGCCGATTCTTAAAGCAAATAATTTGATCAAAGCATAAATATCAGAAAGGCAATTTAGAACTATTTGAGTCAGAGCAAAAAAACTGTTATTAAAATAATTGTTATTGACTATTTGACAAGATTAGAGAAGAGAATTATTAATTTGTTCCCAAAATTTTATATAAAGAAATTTGATTGGGTTCATAATTCATTTCTCATAACGGACTCAACTTTTAATGAAGAGAAATTACTAAAAACAAATGAGAATTGTGTGTGTTTTACCACGTCTTCAAATTCAATAGGTTAGGTTAGGTTAGTCTGGGTAGTCAAGGACACCGCATAGACCTGGATTGATCCTAAGCGATACCAGCAGTTAACAAGAAACCTGTAAGTATGGCAGCCTAGTTCGTGGTGCCTGTATCGAATGACTTACACACAGATCTAACAAACCTTAGTAGTCCACACATTTCTATTCCCGATACAAGTTCAAAACTCCGAAAGCTGTGATCACCAATACAGTTATATCTAGTGCGGCTTAAAGCCGAACTGTGGCACAGTGGATGTTCTAGTGTCTGAATTACCCCGGGTTCCTTACATTTCCTGCAGTTAACGACATTGCTACGAAGGCGTCCAGCAATGTCCAGTTAATACCCCCACTAGAAGTCTACAGTTGCTTCTGGTTATTGATAAAATAAAATGATTTTAGAAGTTTAGCAAGTTTTCGTCGCATTGCAGGTGTTGCATTGGTTTCCGGACATATACCGTTTCTTCCACCGGTAATTGGACTCCCCCTTTGACCAGTGTGTCAGCCATTTTGTTTCCCTCAATCCACATGTTTCCTCGGACCCCAAAAACTTGTACTTGTCTGCCAGCACATAACATATTTAGGACATTCCCTCAGATGAGGACAACCGAGGAGTAGTTGCAGTCTGCTGAAATTGTCTTAACTGCTGCGCATTCATGGTTTGAGAAATAGACAGAAGTGCGTAAATGAGATATGACATGATATCATAAATGCAATTTATGTTATTACACTGTGTTTACTTTAATTTTTGCTTTAAGTAAATATTAAACTTCAAAGCCCGGGCTATCTTGGGTTATATTTGAAAATGAATTAAAATATTTTATCTTTCTATTTACGTATAACAGGAAGAGTTATCCTTAGAAGCTACTTTTTTGGAGTAATTCTCTATGATCTGCGTTAAATAATGGAAGAAAAAATAAACGGAAGCGTACCTGGAAACAATATTACAGCTAAGTCATGACGTCGAAAGTTATATGCCTGATGCGCTTAGGTTCAAAGTTCAATGGCTAAAAACATAGAGAATATGAATGCACGTTCTTTATATGATGATGATCCGCTATTCTCCCGTTTAGGGAGCAAAGACCTGATTTAGAAGTTTCCATTGGCTCCTGTCCTGTGCCGTTCTTACTGCTTCTTTTCACGTAAATAGTAGTTACCTGTTTTAGGATTGATGTACGTCAATCAGTTTACGACGACCACGTCATCCTTTGGCCTGTGGGTTGCATGTTAGAGCGGTTCAAGGGATATGACGTTTTGCTTATAGATTAAAAAAAATATTTGGGGTGTTCTTTAATCTATTACAAAAACGTCGAAGTCAAAATACGCTAACCACGATAAAAGGAACTATTTCACTTCAGCTTGTGACTAATTCAACCAAATTTTCATTACATGGTATCTAAGTAAATCCAGAATGGGTTTGTCAGGATCAAGTTCTCAATAGCCAAAAACATCTGATTACATGACTCTCAGCGCCATTCATATAAAATTCAACATCCCTTCCTCTACCTGGAGTATCGTTTCTCCATGCTTCTCCGAATGTACTCACAAGTTCTGTAGAGAAAATCATATGAAGCTGCAGAGGAGCCGATGCTGCTTTAGAGCGATGAAGCTTGATCTGCAGCAGGTTTAACATCTGCTACAATATCCATCCCCATTACCATTATCGGACTCGTCACTGTCTTTGATGGAAGTAAGGTTGCACAGTCTTGGGGCTCCTCCGAGTTTTTAACAAGACGGATGTCATGTAGCTGTCATTCTCCGAAAATGTTCGTGGGGTGGCCTTCTTCCTCTCGTCTTCATTTGCTTCCTTCATAGTGTCGTCACACACCGGCTTGGAATTATCTGTCACTGGAGGCTAATATCCTTTGTAGACATTTAGCGTGAAATGTACACAAGTTGGACTTCATTAGTTCAGGAAAGGTTAATATGAAGACTTTTACCTTGCCTCGTCCTCACTAAACCTCAACATCTTCCAAATATTACTTAGAAGTGCGGGATTGAAGTCTTTCAATAATTGTAACACAGACTTAGCAGCGCTCGTGATTGGAATGAATGTCATTCCTTGGTGATATTTTTTTCGCTCTCGACCGGCTTCCGCATTCTACTTTTAGCTGGCTTGTTTCAGATGCAGGGATATTCACTCCTCAAAGGCAGGCAGATTGAACCTGCATTGGCACCAGCCTGCGCAGCGACGGGCAGGAGGAACCGGTTGTGCTCAAAAGAAGAACCTTGTAGTATATAACACCTATCTTAGTTTTCTCTTTAGTCCGTTTTCCCATAAGGCTGAAATGATCCGCTGTCAGCAACAGAAAGCGAGATTGTCTTTAGCAACCTTTAGTTTGCTTGTCTTGCCTTCTCGTCTAACGTCTCAGTTGCTTACCACATGATTTCGGCGAAGTACTGGGAGTTGATCCAGCAGAGCCGCAGCTGCTGATTGCTGGAGTGTTCTTCTTTTGAAGGACATCCTTTGCCATTTTAAATGAGGAAATTGGTTCCGTGCTCAACCTGTGTACAATACGAAGACATATCCTCCCCTCTGGTTATACCTTATCTTCGACGGTTCGACATGTTTTACTTAAGATGCCCTGGGCCTACTCAAGCTGCTACATGCACCGAGTGTCTGCAGTTTTTGTCTGAACGAATTTCTTCGTACGGCGGCTCCTGTCAATGCTTTTGGTTCGTTCATTGGCTGGTTTTTATTTGAATTTTTATTGAGTTTAATTTTTATTTCCACATGTGTAGGAGATGAGGGTGGCGTTGGCTGAAGTAGTTAGCACGCCGACTACAAAACCGAAGGTCCTGGGTTCGAGCCCGGTCTCCGACCGTCAATTAAAAAAATATAACAATACCACGCATTTTTCTGATGTGCATTAGTGTCCTTTGTATCAGATGTTGTGGGAAAAGTTCTAGTGATGCAGGCATAAGGCACTGGTCACTAAAAACATCAGATACTAATCCTAATGTAAAATCAGAGCGCCTTCCTTCGTTGTGTACCAGAATCATCGGCGGTGTAAAATAACCAATAAAATGGCTACTAAGCATAGCTTCAAAATTTAATACACCTCATTTGATACCAGAGGGCGCTGCAACACTGCATTATCAAAAAGCGTGCAAAGAGCAGAGTTGTAAAAGAATGAAGCTTTACTCTATCTCTTCCTTCACCACCTATCTTCTCTATCACTATCCCATCCCCAACACCCTCTCTCAGTATCTTCTCTTCAACTAGCAGGTAGCACAAATGGATCATTGTATTGGACCTAAAAGAGCTGCATTCTAAATTTCACCCTTCCTTACCAGCACCCTGCTAATCTAACCTAATCATGTGTAGGAGATTTTGAAGCCAACACCTCATAGCCCCTGATAAAATGGAAGGGGTGTCGCGTACTTTCTGAGGTGCCCAGTGATCAGTAAAGCTGCGTTATAGAATAACAACTCGTTTGGATAATGTTTGGTAGATAGATAGAAAGACATAGTAAATTTTATCCACCCATTTCCATAGGGAAATAGAAAGTCAACTATGTATATACATACGAGTACATATGTATGTGCCTAGATTGAATACATAGACAACGGTCCATTCTCTGATAAAATTGAGCGTGGTAGCTAAAATGAGTTTACTGCTAGGATAACAACTGGGACGAATGATGAATTCCATCCACGTCGACAAATTCGTCTATAAGAATTCGCTGCGTTAATTCGTAGTATGAAATACAATAACGACGAAATTACTCAGCGAATTCAGCTTTTATAATTGATAGAGTTGGCTATTGTGTGTGCAAAGAGAGAGAGAGAGAAAAATATAAAATTCTTTTTTCATAGTTCGTCGGCGTACAAAATATAAATAAATCTATCTTATAGTACGCCACGAATTTCGTTCTACGGGGGTGTTGTGATCATTTTCATATATTTTATTTTTATAACGAAAGCACGCACCGAAAAATTCGTCGTTCGTCCCAGTTGTGTTCCTAGCATAAAACATTAAAATATTTTCCTCTATCTCTCCCTCCCTTCTCCATTTTAAGGTGATACTTTATAAATTATAAATAAATTACTGCAGTTATGACATTTTCATATTATTTCATTCTTATGTGCTGTTTTAATTTTCCTTTTTTTTTATTATTTTGTTGACTTTTCATGAAAATAACATTTACACTACACATGATACGATAGATACGTTCTTTAAAATTCTCATAAACAGAATGTAAAAGGCCAGCTGATATAAAAAAGCAAGCGAGCAAATTATACATAGAAAAAAAACTAAAATTCCATCATCAGCGCAACTTGAGAGGCAAATGAAGAGGAAATAAAATGTCTGAAATGAGAAAATACAAATTTGAACGAAAATTTTGTATGAATGAAGGAACAAATAAAAAAACACTTCTGTGAAAAAAACAACGAATAAAATATGTATTAAGAATAAATGAAGCAGAGGTGCAATAAAACTTTTCCAACTAATGGCCGGACGGAAGTGCAGACAGAAACGGAATGAAAAAAAAATCAACAGCAGCAAAAATCCTGCTGAGATATTTCCAGTTATACCCGTACACAGGCCCCCACCTACAATCACTCTCAGTCTGTTATCAAATCAAGTTTCATTTGTTTTATATGTACGTATGTCTGTATGTGTACTTGCATTTGAGTCACAGAACCATCAGCATTAAAAATAAAATAATGACATTTCGTCCAACTTGTTGACAGACAGTTTTACTAACTGACACTTCACAACAAATTTCCTAACTGTCGGTCATCATTATTTTATTGTATACGTATGTATGAATATTTCCATCTACAAGGCCAAATAACCCTTAACGTAGAACTTATCATTCAACTTCTCTAGCACTCGCTGCAATTTGTGCAATACTCACACACACTCCAGCGATTCAATATGTTAAAATTTGAGGTCCAGCAGTTATACAGGGAGTGTAAAAGCGAAACAAAAAAGATGTTCCTGGCTAGTCGATGGTGTGCTTGTTAAAAAAAAACTCCTTTTGACGCATTGGCAGCACTACTCTGTGCATCAAATTTTATGTTGGAAATTAGAGAAAATAAAACATTTACACACCTTCTATGTAGACAACTCAAATATCATTAACATGATGCATCAGAGAAGTCCAAATTAAAATAAAATTTTAGTAATAACTTTAGAAACAAACTAGATAATGAATTCCAGTAGTTATTTTAATAATAAAGTATAACTTAAAAATACGTGGTTTTAATTTTGAGCGCTTATTGTGATAAAATTCATGATAGTAAGTCAGACGATGGGGGAATGACATTACGTGAGATGGCTTAGGCTGTCGGCACCTCATTCGAGCAATCTGTTACCTGTTCAAGGTGATGCTTGGCAATGTTCGGACGCAAACCGAATAAGTTTTTGACTCTCTTCTTAACTGTTTACGGAATATGGATCCATCACAATATACCTGAAAAAAAAACAATCCCAATAAAAAATTTATTCAGGCGAACGTGCTCCAAAGATAGACAAGATGGGTCTGTAGATCCATAATGTTATATCCACAGCTTTTTGCCATACACGCGGTATGATTCAGAACGATTAGGTTTATCTGGATTGTCAAGGAACTCGCATAGACCAGGGGGCAAATTACCGCATTCGATATCGATCGAAATGTTCATACAAACACACTTAAATTTGTATGAAAATTTAAACGATATCGAATGCCGTAATTTACCCCCAGGATTCATACTTAGCGAAACCAGCAGGTGACAAGAAACCTGTAAGTATGGCAGTCTAGTTCATGATGCTTGTATGGAATGATTATCACACAGATTTAACAAATCTTGTTAATCTACACTGTTCCATTCCCGATACAAGTTCATGACTCCGAAAGGTGTGATCAGCAAGACAGTTGTATCTAGTGCGGCTTAGAGCCGGACAGAGGCGCAGTAGATATTCTACTGTCTCAATTACCCCGGGTTCCTTAAATTTCCTGCAGGTACCGTCAAGTATTTGTCCTATTTTGACGGCTTACGAAGCCGTTAAGCAGCGTCCAGTTATTACCCCCACTAGAATTCTACATTTACTTCTGGTTAGTGGAAAAAGCAATTTAGTTGATTTTGCTACCCAATATTTTAAGTTGCAAACAAAGGAATAGACTTCTTCAGAGTAGTATTTGGCTAGGATATAACATTGATATTAAATAACGGAGATCAATATGTTTCATTTTTACAAGTTCACGAAATTCTTTTTATTATGGCTCAAAAAAAAAAAAAAAAAGAAATAATAAATACTAAGCCACATGGCAATTTGACACTTAAAACGCTTGAGGTCGCCACTCTTCACCACATTAATTTTTCTCAAACTACTGCCGCCAACACCTGAAGAATCAGGTCGGCTAGTTTTAGAACCGCTCTCGATTGTTGAGAAATAAAAAGCTTTTTTTTTTGGAGAATTATTTTTATGCAGAAAGTCGGCAAATCAGAGATGGGTCTTAGAAGGTCTTACCGTACCACTCGACTTGGAAGCGCTTGATCGAATTTAAATGTTATTAACATTAATTAACAATGCAATAAACCCATAGGTTAGTTTAGTTAGGAAGGGTGGTACTATACCGCACCCCCATAAAGCCATGGACTTCTCAAATTATTCCGTTATAAATCTATATGGTCTTGTTACCAATGCATTGCATTTCCTTATATGTCAATTGGTTTAGAAGTAAAACCATTTAGATTTATTTATTATGACTTTATTGCAGTGAGCTGATAAAAAATCGGTAACTTTCATTTGATAGTGGGATATCGGCTTTAGCATAAAAATTTCATTGAAAAAAATTTTTTGGAAGGAAGTCCAGCTTGTTCATCGATATTTTTATATGTATTTAAAATTTATTCAAAACTCTTTTTTTTCATCCTTGCCCTTAGAGCACACTCAACCCATTTAAATTATTTCTCTAGCTTGTATATTTTGCATATCCGACGGTGAATGTAATTATATACAGTTTGTCAAAGAAATATTTACACAAGTAAAAAGAAGTGATGAAAATTCCCATGAACAAAAGAATTTAAATAATTTAATTAGTTCCGAATTAATAAACGAAAAATACAACCGCTTTTAACAATTTTATCAAGTTTTCATTTTCTTTTAAAAATATTGTAATAATCTATACGACATTTTTATTTATTACACTATAATTCCGGTGACATCGTGGGACAGGCCCTTTAGCTAGTTCCCGAGGTATATTACAAACAATTTAACATTTTTATTTAATTTTCTTTTGCGAAACCACTGACATATAAATAAGATTTTCATTTAAGTTCATATTTAAATAACACCAATATATTATACTATTGTAAATTTGCTGTAGATTTTTCTTTTTTTTAATTACTTTCCCTAATTATTTACTAGCTGTAGTCTGCTATCATTGGCAGGATGACAGCTGTCTTAATATACTATTTTCATGGTTAAGATATCCTGATGAAACCTTTTTTCTTGTTGATAGCTTACGGCTCTTTAATTTTCAGCATAAGTTCTTTGCAAATATAAAATTTATTGGGTCAAAACTAAAAGATCTTGAAAAGGAGATTTCTAACTTTCTTGCGATTAAACTTAGTTACGCTGACATAAAATATAATCAAAATAGAATTCAAATGCAGAATATTTATGCAGGTTATGAATCTGTGAAAACATTTGATCATTTCGATGTCGAAATTCGAAATAAATAGAGAAATAGAAGAAAGTGGATATTTAAACTAAAAATAAAAAAGTGCATATTACTACTAATTGTGATGCAGTGTAAAAATTATATTGTTTGTTATGACCAGTCGTACGGTTACAATGAAAAAAGTCAATGTGGAGTAGTGTAGTGTAATTGCACACTTGGGTCTTTTTTTATTCAATTCCTAATTTTCGAACATACAAAAGCAACGTAAGGTAAAAAGGTAGTACGCTTAATATAATTTGAATTTCACTCAAAAATAAATGTTATACTCAAATCGCATTTTATATTGTTACCTGAATGTATAGACAGGCCTTAAATCGTTATTCTTTTGAAATTGAGTTTTTCGTATGTTACAATAGAAGGATATCTAATGTATCGAAAAATGCACAAATCTCGATTTGAAAAAAGTAATGAGTTAGCGCCTTTCTATATTAAGGTAACAATATATACACGCTTTATGTATGCTCTCATTTACTTGACCAGCTGTAGATGTTATTTTCATTATAATATATCTTAACTTTACATTATTTCTACTTTTTAATTTTTTTAAAGTACATATTTTTTCCCTTCATATATCTGCTTCTGTATGTGTATATGTATGTAGTATATTTGTGTACTGTCTGCGAGTATAATTTTAATATATTTGATACACACCATTACTTTTAACGGTTATTTTCTAAAGTAATTACGTTTTTCAAGTACAAAATATGATGCTTAAGTTAGAATGATGCCATAGAAAGACAACCATTTTTGTTTGTAGTTTATTTTTACTCATTCTACTTATTTTAAACTATTTGCTATCATTTTATTGTTGTTGTTAGTGTTAGTTTTGTTTCTGTCAGTTCAACAGACGTCAGTGAGTCCATTCACATCATCATCATCAGCAGAAACACCGTTGTCATTTGCAACAGCAAATGCCCAGAACACTCACTCACACTCACGAGCAGTCACACCCACTTTCATCCCATCGTCTCATCATTATTTTATCTTTAGATGTTGATTAAAGGATGTCGAGGCGAAAAAGGGGTTTGTTTGTTTAAAAAAACATACATATATTTTTTTTTGTTGGGGAAATTGCACTTTCAACTTGTTTCTTGAAATGAAATAAAATTATAAAAAAAAATTATATAAAATATATGCAGAAATTAAAATAAAATGTGCCACATTTTTTATTATGAATTACATTGTAGTTGGGTTGGTTGAAGTGTTTCAAATTAACATGTGGACATCGTCGTCATCAAAAACTCGCTTTTCAACTCATCAAATTCAGCAGTTATAGTCAAAATAGTGCACAGTGGGGCGGGATGTGCAAAAATAATGTTAATGAAAAATTATGCCTTAAAATAATTGAAAGTAATTGCAAACTTACACAAACGAAAATGCAAAATTTTTTGGGAACACAATGTATAAACAACTTGGTTTTTACAAACGTTTACCAATATGAAAGAATTCTGTTTTATATTAAGTCCAGTTAATTATTTCAATAGATTTTTTATGCAAATATTTAAAAAAAATTCATTGGTGTTGAATGCTGTAATATTTTTTCTGCTTCTTTAATATTTAAAAAATCATATATATAACTCTAGATATAAAATTCCTTTTTTTATTTTTATTGTTTAAGTTCAGTCCATTCCTTTCTTGTTGATTTTAGTAGTAGTGGTGGCCTTTTCTTTGCTATTAAAAATAAAAACATTTTTAATTTAATTATTTTTCGAACTGTATTTGTTTCTATATTCTTATGAATTGAATAGGCTAATGTTCGTAACGCTTTTTAAGCCAAATTACATGTGATAATTATTAATGAACAAATAACATCAAAGTTAGTTGTAAATATTCTGACAACAACACATAGTTGAAGGGAACAGCCAGCCGTTTTCGAAGGCCACTAAACCTTCCTCATCAGCGTTCTTCTGTATTTTGGTCCACTGTGTGTGGTGTCAGTTGATGTTAGTAAGGAACAAAACGACATTGGTAAGACTGTTGTAATATATATGGAAGATGGTAAATTTTGAGCCTTCATTACCAAACATATATATGAGCAAATTGAAAAATGCAATGAATCAAACCAATTCACATATTCCATTTGCCATAAAGTTTCGTTATAAGGCAGACATCTACATCAACTGACACCACACACAGTGGACCAAAACACAGAAGAACGCTGATGAGGAAGGTTTAGTGGCCTTCGAAAACGGCTGGCTGTTCCGTTCAACTATGTGTTGTTGTCAGAATATTTACAACTAACTTTGATGTTATTTGTTCATTAATAATTATCACATGTAATTTGGCTTAAAAAGCGTTACGAACATTAGCCTATTCAATTCATAAGAATATAAAAACATTTTTGTTGTGTTTTTTCTGAGAAGCAGAAAAACATTTTCAGCGTCATCATTTAAGAAGTAATATAGACTTTAAATTTCTGGTTCTTATTCCTTATAAGTTTCCGCTTATGTTGACAAATAAATTTTATTTCATTTCCTCGGTAGCGATAATATATATGGCCACTATTTTTAGAAAGAAAATAGTGATTTTATATAGTGCTCTGTGATTTCTTTATTCATCATTTGTGGTAAATGTAGTAATATTAGAAGATATTCATAGGTAAATTTTGATAATCACAACTCACTGTGCAGCATAACATTCCCTAGCATTTGCTAGCGTATTAACATCAATGTCATTTCAAGTGAAATGAATTAAATATTTTTGCATATTAAGTGTTATTTTTCCGCTTAAATATGAAATTAATTCAGGTTTTTTTCAGTTTTAGTTTAATTTCTCTATTCTCTCCTTTAATTTCCTTTCTTGGCTGCCACTTGTAGCAGTAGCAAGTGGCAAAGCAAAAGAACATATACATATATTTCATATGAGTATGAACATATATTTAAATCTAGAAGTATATGTTTGTGTAAAAATATGCCAAGAGTTATTAGGACTGCATATGCAGCGTTTTGTTTTACATAAGATCTTGCGAAACATTAACATTTTTTTTTGGGAATGTTTTATGGCTTAGAAAATATTAATTTCCTTATAATGCTTATAAGCACAGTTGTTAGATCTATTATGATTTATAAAAATTTTTAATGTTTTGAAATCGAAAAGTAATAGATATATTTGCACATGAAAAATATTATTCAGGTATTTTTAATGAAAATCGTTAATCGATGAAAAATTTTTATTATTATTATTTAAAATTTATTATAATTAAAATTACAATAAACTAAACTAAATAAAACAAAGCACTAGCGACTACTGGCTATCGGCTTGAAGAATTTTTATTTCTTAATTTTTGGTAAGAAGGGAAAGAGCAACTGAAAGTTATATACTTATGTACTTGAAATTTATCTTCTTCTTCCATTCCTTAGTTTAATCCTGACTAAAAAAACATGTCCGTACCTATATACACAGAACATATTCCTGCAATAGACAACTTTAATTAAAAATAAAACCAAAAATTAACAAAAATGTATTTAAATCAATTAAACTTTGACTTAAAAATTTTATTAATTACAAATTTTAATTGACTCAATTAAATTTAGAATTAATTTTTGGCTGAATTTTCAATTAAAGTTGTCTATTGCAGGAATATCTTTTTCAGTGCGGTATTTTATTTCCATCTTATATAACGAGTACTGGGTTAAATAGGCTTTAGGTCCTCCTCGCAGAAATAAATAAAAACTGCCCTATCCGATAGAAAAAAATAAGAAAAAAAATTAAATAAAAAAATTGGCGGCGAGTTTTAGTTTGCGAGTTATGGGCCTTTAAGGTTTTCATATATAACTGTGATTTAGCATTGAAGAAAATCATTAAGCCCAGCCGAAGGCCGGATATACAAAACACCTTTAGTACGAAGTGCCGTATTGGGAACAACTATGGTACAGAAAATCCTTATGCCCTG
This sequence comes from Tachina lurida, assembly GCA_944452675.1. Classification (NCBI taxonomy): domain Eukaryota; kingdom Metazoa; phylum Arthropoda; class Insecta; order Diptera; family Tachinidae; genus Tachina; species Tachina lurida. Next base: position 29,922,157 of record OX101753.1, on the reverse strand, counting down.
GTAAAGGCCGGCTATACAAAATCCTTAGTACGCAGCGCCGTGTTGGGAATCACCATGGTGGGAAAATCGTTAAGCCCGGCCAAAGGCCGGCTAAACAAAAACTTTAGTACGCAGCGCCGGGTTTGGAAAGACCATGGTGGAGAAAATCCTTAAGCCCAGCCGAAGACCTGGGGCCCATTTCTCAAAAATACAAATTACAAATCTACAAGTAAAATACACACAAAACAACAACACTTTTACAAATTTTATTGTTATTTTGTGTGTATTTTACTTGTAGATTTGCAATTTGTAGTTTTGAGAAACGGGCCCCTGCTACACTAAAAACCTTGGTACGCAGCCCCGTGTTCGGAAAAACCATGGTTGAGAAAATTCTCAAGCCTGGCCGAGGGCCAGCTATACAAAAAACCTTAGTACGCAACGCTTCATTTACACGTGCAGGTAACTTGTTACAAGTTGCGTGTACATATTAACAACCAACACATCGAATGAAATAATAAAAACACTTGCAAGTTGCTTGATTGTTTACACAGTCAAGTGCAAGTTTATTTTAAAAATGTCGTTGAAGGAAAATGTTTTAAAAAAAAATTTTCCGTATGTTGTTTCTATTTTGTGTGTGTTTGTATGAGTTTTTAATGTCTGGTTTGCCAAATTTTTAGCATAGGAACTTTGCAGGGAAGCAAATTAAGTGAACAACTTTTTAACAGAATAATTAACAAATGTATACTGCAAATCAATAATAAATCATATTTTATTATATGATTTTACTTTTTAACCCTCGACCAAAAAAAGGGGTGTTATAACCCTGCAGGAAATGCAACTGACACAAGACTAGTCACGTGACCGGTCCCCAAGTGATAGGGACCAGTCCGAGTTCTAACACTTCCTCTGAAGCGGACCAGTCACTTTTACCATGGGGATGGCCTAGGATGGGGTTAATTAATACTTTTTATGCACCTTGTGACTTGTCACTGAACTATCCCATATTGACCTATTCGATGTATAATAATATAAATATAAATTATTTATAAATGTAATTTCCACATTTAACTGTAACAATTAACGCTTATAAATTTTTTTATTGTTACAAATGCAATGACATTTTATTTTTAATCTAAAAATTTTTTGAGATTCGAACCGACAACCTCGTGCATGACAGGCTGGCACACTACCCACACGACCACAGGGCCACTCATATTTCAAAAGTATACATAAATACCATTTAAGCTTAGGTTAATATCTAAGTATAGTTACAGGACTGGTTCCAGAGTCACATTGAAGGGAGCAATTAACATTATATTTACACTATTTGATAGGTCCTGTATTCAACCACATCGAACATGTTCAGTGCAGCTTACTACAATACTAGACCGAGTCCGAATTAAATTGGCTCAAGATCAAGACGATACATCATTTAAACGATATGACTTTTTTTCACCATACACTACTACGTACTTTTGATAACATCCACATTTTCTGCAGGTATAGGACGAGTACGTTTGGATCAATTGTCACCGAATTTTCTGCAGAGAAGTTTGTAGTGTGTGTGTGTGTATCTGTTTATCTGTGTGTCTGTCCGTGTCCACGTACAGCCCAAACGGCTGGACCGATTTTGATTTAGTTTTCTCTGTTTGAAAGTTGACTTGATCGAGATGGTTCTTAACCATGTTTAAAGAAAATCGGTCCAGCCGTTTAGAAGATGTCACATCTTTTCTAGATATATCGGGGGTTTTTAAATTTTTAATTTTTGTTATTATATTATTTTTTCTGTATATAAGTTGAAATAATAATATTTTAATAATTATTACATATAAACTATCAATTAAAATTAAAATAAAATCCCTTAGGTCCCTAAGAGGTAACACTGTTTTTACTTTTGACAATTCTCCTACATGCAAGTGAAAAAATTACTTGGAATGAAAATCTCTTGCCAGTGAACCTACAACTTGTAGCATTATGATTGTACCCAGTGAAAAAAATTGGAAGTCATTCTAAAGGAAGTACATTTTCATTGCTTCCAAAAAATTGATATTTTTAATTTGCCGATAGTTAGTAGAAAACCAATTAGTAGTTTATTTTAGTCATAGAAAACCTTGTAATTCATCTATAGTTTTAGAAATTACTCACCAGAATTTTTAAAAAATAAATTTTTTTGAAGAAACTTATGAACTAATTTTGGTCTAAAATTTTGAAGTTATTTGCTTAAATTTACATGCAAATTTTGTTTTGCGTTTAAATTCCTATAAAAAGAAACTAATTGTTAAAATAGGTAAATATTAAGCATTTTTCCTAACTGAAAATATTATCATAGAACACAAAAAAGGACATTTTTCTTAAAATCGTTTCCAATTCGGTGACCAGGCATCGAAAAAGAGAACTTCTTGCAATGACAACCCTATGTAAAAATCATTAGATCGGATCAAAATTTGCACTACTTCCAGATCGCAAACTCTACATTTTCATGACTTTTTTGGAGTGTCTTTTTTTACTGGGTATTAGTAAAAATATGTCGATGTATTGAGTTACTTGCACTTGTACTTGCATGTGTAAACGGTAAGTTAGAAACAACCATGGTGGAGAAAAAACCTTAAGACCGGCCGAAGGCTGGCTATACAAAAAACCTTAGTACCAATACGCAAGGCCGTATTGGGAAAAACCATGGGTTAATGAGTTTCTAAAAATATCAAAATCTTTAAAGATCTTCTTAAAAGCTTTTAAATGATACCAATATTGACTGGATTGGATAGAAAATACATCAAATAATCACAATGTACTGGAACTTCAGATGCCCATAAACTCAGAAAATTTCTTCTTCTTATTTTTTAATTTTCTATTAGATAGGATAGGATTTATTTATTGCTGCAAGGTGGACCTAAACCCTATTTATTGTCGAGTATTTTTTAAGCTAAGAGGTTTAAATCACTTTTTGTCAATATACTCTAAAAACCCATCATAAATAAATCGACGCTTGAGCAAAGCTAAGAAATTACCGAGATTTACTTTGAAAATGCGAGATGTTTAGATGATGTGTTATTGCAAAATTGTGTTCAGCGACGCGGCTCATTTTTATTTTAACGGTCTTATTAATGAACATAATTGCCGTATGTGGAGTGAAACCAATCCACAACAGACCTTACCGACTACGTTACATCAAAAACAATGCATCGTTTGATGTGGTTTACACCCTATTGCTCTCATAGAACCGTATTTCTTAAAACAGTCAGTGAAGATCGTTACCGCAATATGATCAATGATTTTTTTTTTTTTTGAAAATATGTATGAAATTGGTCCGGATGAGACGTAGTTTCAACAGGATGGCACTACGGTTGATTAATTGGAACCAAAATTTGGCGATAAGTTTATTCAAAAAATGAAGCTACCAATTGCCTTCAAGGTAATGCGATATTTTCTTGTGGGGCCACGTGATACTACTCACTTGAAGCCCATACAGAAAAAAACTTTTGCCCCTATCGCGGTTTGCAACTTTTAAAAAAGTTGGGTTGGAATTGAAAAATTTGCATTTTCATTCTCATCTAGGAGACTCTCAATACATTATTGTTAAATACAATATAAAGGGTGATTTTTTAGCAACACTGTGATTGGCAACTCAGCTGTTATTGTTAAACATATTCAGTTTTGTTTATTATTTAATCATGAACCGACTTACAAATGAACAAGGCTTGCTGATTATTAAATTTTATTATAAAAATTCATGCTCGGTTAAAAAAGTACATCCGTTCACTTCTTCCATTTTATGGTCAGTTTGGGCGATCTTCTGAGGTGGAATCTTGTGATTAAATTTCGCACCAAAATTACATTATTGAACATTAGATCACCAACACCCATACGTAGGTGCGCACAGAGGAAAATATCGCAGCTCTATGCGCCAGTGTTGTTCATGGCCGTGAATTATTGATGCGGCGCCATTCGCAGCAATTGGACCTCTGTTAAATTTATTGTTTTGCCAAAAACGGAAAAGGTGGACTTGGCTGCCATGTGGTTTTAGAAAGACGGTCCCACATGCCACATATCACGCGGAACAATGGCCCCATTGAGAAGCGAGTTCGGTGAACAGTTTATTTCACGTTTGGGGCCGGTCAATTGGCCGCCTATATCGTGTGACTTAAGGCCTTTAGACTGTTTTTTTTTTGATGCTTTGTTAAGGTTCATGCCCATAGGGACAAGTCTGCAACGGCTGACTTACTGGAAGAAAATATTTAAGAATTTATTCGTAAAATAGTGGCCGATTTGTTGGCGAGAGTATGCCAAAATTGGACCCAGCTTATGAACCATTTCAGTCATATCCACGGTCTTTAAACATTGAATTATATATGTACATCATTCTACAGACTCAAGTAAATATTTTATATATATTTTTCTGAATTGTATGTGGTTTTCTTAAATCAAATCGGAAAGTTTTTAAAAAAATCACTCCTTAGATTTTGCATCTATTTTATTATCCATCACATTAGATGTTCTTCTATTGAAACTCAATTTCCAAGCAATAATGAGTTAGGGATTTTTTCTATTAAGGTAACGCCTTACGTTGCTTAACCAAAAAACAAGCAGAAATTCCACATAAAATTTCAAATAAATATACTTTGGTAGTTCTTATATGAATAATTTATATTTTGTGCTATTTTTTGCAAATTAAAGCTTTGTCGAGCTTAAAAAATCACCCTTATATTCTGAATTTTAAAACTTCACAGTGCTCAGCAGTGCTCTAAAGAATGGGCAATAGAGAATATCTAGCTTTCTATGCTTACACAGAAAAAAAGTTCCTGTGATAAACGGATTTAATTGAAAAATAAAAACCAATTAAAAATTTAATTGATTTAATTAAGCTTTTGTTTAAAAATTTATTTAATTTAATTAAAAATTTAATTTTGTTCTAGTTTTTTTTCCATTAAACGTATTGCAGCAAAATTTTTTTCTTCGTAATATAATATTATTTTTTATTAAAAATTTATTAATTACACATTACCATCAGAACTACTTGCCATATAATGACTTAGTTTTCTGTTTGCCAAATTTCATTACTCGCTAACAAATCACATAACATAAAATTTAAAAAAATTTTGTACAAATTGAAAATGAGGAGATTAGTTCTTTTACACCCAGAAAAAAGATTGGTTGGAAAATGGTTAGGCCAACAAAATATCATTTGCATAAACTATATTTCAGTTCACTCAATCAATTTTCTGTTAATCCAAAAAACCATCCATGTTTATTGCCATAAGGGCATAATTGTAATAAAAATATGATTCTGACAATTCTTAAATTGATTGCATCAACCGAGCGTATGCTTTTGCCATGACTAATTCATTGATTGGTTAACACAACCGAATAAAATATTATGAATTGGATGTTACTACCAACTTTTGGTATTGGCAACTAAAAAATTGTCTTTCTATATTAAGGTTAAAATAAACACTTTCTATCAGTTGCTGCAACTAACTAGAGGTTGAGTTTACTATCATAGTTTATACTCGTTGCAGTAAATTAAAAATTAACTTTTGTGACTTTCAAAGATATTATGATTTATGAATTCTCAAATGGTTTTTGAGAGTCTGTGCATAAGATAACAGGTTTGTGGCTGTTCAAAATGTGTGGTTGAAATAAATAAATTTCAATTAAAAATAACTTATGACAATATGTTAAATAATAAATTTCTTAAATTGTTTATTTTTATTTGCGTTTATTGCTTATTTTATTTCAGCAAGGAAGGCCAATTTTTCTTTTACAGGTACCAATTATGATATTGTTTCAGTTATACTAACAACATTTTCGGTATAGTGATAACCAATTTTTTCTGTTGCTGCAACTATTTGTTTAAGGGTTATAATTAAAATATAGTGGTACCACAAGAAAATTGCAGTTGTTATACCAGAATTCTATATAGTTGGTGCAACCACCAAAATTCGAAGGCCACTAAACCTTCCTCATCAGCGTTCTTCTGTGTTCCACAGTGTGTGGTGTCAGTTGATGTAGATGTCTGCCTTATTTACGAAACTTTATTGCAAATGGAATATTTGAATTGGTTTGATTCATTGCATTTTTCAATTTGCTCATATATATGTTTGGTAATGAAGGCTCAAAATTTACCATCTTCCATATATATTACAACAGTCTTACCATTGATTATTTATTTATTTTTATTATTATTATTCAACCGATAATTAAATCCAATAATTTATAATAATAAAATTGTTTTTTTGTATACCTTTCTACCAATAAAATGACTTAAATTTTTACGCGAATCATTTTTCATTTAAGTTTTATAAACGCTTCCATTCACACTTTTTTTAGTATTCATTAAATCAAGGAAATATATATTGACTGAATTTCCCCAATATACTAATAAAAATATAAAATTTTTGTCATATATCTTTGTCGGAGTAAATAATTTTTTATACCTTTTTCCCTTTATTCTGCGAGCTGCTGCGAGTACTGAAGCTTTAATTCATATACCGGATAAATATCATTTATTATTATTGTAACACTAAGGTGCTTATCTGCTGCCGCCATCATGAAATGCGTGATAGCCTCATCATATTTTTTTGCAGCCATTTTTCAACAGCTACAATGAAATAAAGACCATTAAAAGAGTCCAAACTAAGCAGCAAGATCACCTCAGAGTTATGAATATCTTATTGCTTTTCCTTTTTTTTATTCAAAAAAGTATTTGTTCAAAAGAAGGAAACATAAAGCATAAATTGAAATGAAAGGCTAAATGAATAGAGAGAAGGGACTTATACAGTTGAAAATGTAGGAACAAAAAAAAAAAAAAAAATAACAAGAAGATGCAAATAAATTACGCACATCTGTCAACCTTTTGAATTAAACATTTAAGCTGCAAAATGTGCAACATTAATAACTGACATACCTTCAATTTGATTCGTATATTCATTCATTCATCATTTGCAACGAATGACTGTGTTAGTAACATACAGTATACATTTTTGTATTTTTTTTTTGGAATAAATTTTTTTTTATTATGCTGCATTTATATTCATGCAACATCATACAATCATAAACTACATATGAAATATACAACAACAAATATATTTATGTACATCACAATAATGGCCATTATGTTTGTGGTCATTGGTAACTAGAGGAGGATCGCACAGACACATGTTTAAGCCTTAAAATTTTAAAAAGTAAGACGGTTCTTTTAAAACAGCCAAGACGAATCTCTAACACACTTCTTAATTTATTTTGCGAAATAAATCTCTCTCCATCTCTTTCTATTACGCACCTTTCTCTTTGTTCTTACAATCCTACACTAACACTTGCTTTAGCTGTTACAAACATTTTGACAAATTAAGTCTACTTCTTTTTTAAGAACTTTAGATATTGACTAGTTGTTAGCTGCACACTCAACTGAGTGGCCAGTTGACTGTATGAGTATCTCTTCCAGCCCATTTGAGTAGTGGCTTGTAAAGTGTAGTGCGAAAGCTCGCTATGTCAATGTCAACGCCAAACAAATGAAGAAAAAAAAACAGTCGATCTTTTTTTCTCTTCATCTGCATGCAAAAGACGCCTGCGCAATAAGTTTTGGCGGAAACCTTAATTGAAAGTAATTACTTATAAGAGAGAAGGCCATTTGTCATTTAGAATTTTTGTATTAAAAATGAAAAATATATGCATTTTATATAAAATTTTTTTTTTTTTTGCATAAATAATTTATTGTAGTGTTAAGGATTATAGAAAATGTTAAAAATGTTTCTCTTTTCTTTGGCACGATTATGATTGTTAAGAGAAGCTGTCTTAGTGGAAACATGATGATGAACAAAATGGCTTACTTTTTTAAATACCTGGATACTTTCGTAATTGTTAAAAATATCTATAAGCGATTTTTTTTTGTCGAGAGCTCTGGGTACTTACCATTGAGTCGGTAAAACAAATTCTCAGTTTTTTTTTATTTTTAAATTAATAATTTTTCTCGCACTTTTTATCAACATTAACTTTTTCAGTAAAATATTAATTGTTTCTTAAACATACATTGAAATTGATAAATTAGCTAGATTATATGCGCATGTCGCTGTTGCTAATGCGGATTATCAGCGAACCTTTACCAATCTTAGAACAACTATAGATATTACGCTAAACTTTCATTGAAACAAATGAGAAGTTCAACTTATACCATATCATAGTTGAAACAAGCACTGAATTATCAAAATGTGTTTTATTTTCTTATTTTACATTGACAGATTTTATTTCTTTAATTTCTTTGTTTTAAACTTTGAGAAATCAAATCTTGAAGCTTTAGGCCTAACAGACAAAATTGATATTAATTGCTTTTTTATGGAACTGAAAAAAGTTGCTGGTTGATACTAACTTCAGCGTTTTCTTAAAATATAAATAGTTTTTGGTGTAATCAGATGTGCAAAATAAAAAACAGATCTAGAGTGAAACGTTTGGTTGTGAAAGAGGGAAAGCGAAACTGCTGTTACTCAATTTCCACTCTTTTTAAAGGATTATCAATCACTTATAAGATTTATAGACAACTTATATATTAATTAACAAATCAGTGATGATCAGAGAAAATTTTCATATTGAAATCCGACTCTTTTAAAGGATAATCAATCACTTACAAGACATTATAGGCAACTTCCAGATTAATAGTCAAATTAGTGATGATCTTAATAAAGGTATTATATCAGATGGTACATACAGAATTATTTATTTTTATCGACGAAATCAAGGACAATTTAAAATTTTTCGGCAATAATTTTGTTTCATATGTTCTTCATGCTATTTCAAAATGATTTACAGTAATCTTCAAAAGCTTTTCATTTGAAATAACTTTATTCAATGTTGATTTAACATTCCAGTACTGTTAGATCTAAATGAAGAATTATGTGAAATCAAAGTTATTTCAAGTTGAAGCAACATGAATTGGATACAGAAATAACACCAAGTACCAAGTTGAATCAATGTTATTTCAACTTGAAACAATATGAATTAAATTGAATGAAAAATTTTATTTAATTAATTATTTAACTCAGACTATACAATCGTCTGGCATAGGCAACGCTCTCACCGCTGCATAAATAAATATTCTTTATGCACATACTACACAAATAATATACTTAATTATATTTTAATTTAATATGACTTAATTGATCATTTAATATAAAATTTATTTGAAACTAGATGCACATTATACAAATATTCAATTTATTTTGAAAAGTTTTATTGATTTTGAACGTTTTTTAGGGGCATACATTTTCCCGCTATCGCCGTCCTGGTCTTAGTTTTAAAAATCATCATAAACTAAGACCAGGACTTTTACACGCAGATCTATCTGTGTTCTACATTTCATTACAATCGGTTTGAACGTTCCGAAGGGGCAGAAATGTTTTCCCTATTGCCCTCCTGGTCCTAGGTTTTAAAAAGTTAATGCCCTTAAACAATCCAGGAGTTGTACACACAAAGTGCCTCAAATTTCATTGCGATCGAAGGAAGGATTGGGCGCGCATAAAGGACATGCACACAAACATTAATTTTTATATATATTGATTACGAATATTGTGTATGGGAATATAAAAAAGTGTTGTTTTTAGACTATTTCAGGCAATTTTTAAAATTTAAATTTGATTCTCTCAGCAAGAACCATCGTCGTACTTCGAGGAATATTATATAAAAAAAATTATCGAAATCGGTTCAGCTACTCTCGAGATTTGCGCTCAGCATTAAGCGATTAATTTTTATTTTATAGATTAAAGGCCTAATTTTGTAAAACGCAGCGCCAGACGTAGATAAATTTTGTACGTCTTTTGTTTTTTTAATTTAAATTTTTTCTATATAAAATTTATCAACGCTTAGCCATGCGTTTTAGAAAATAAGGCCCTAAATTTATAGTCGAGCAAAGCAAAAAGCAAAAAATTCAAAGATCGACTGCGACCAAGTTTAAACTGTTAAAGAACCTTAATTTGTCATTCGTAAAGCAAAATCCTACAAGAAACTTAAAGATGATTTTCAAGTACCTGTCGAATAATAACTACGTCTGTTGGCCGCCATATTGAATTTTCGAGTTAAGTCTAGTGTGAAGTGATTTTAGCTTGTCTGCAGGATTTGAACCTACGAACATAGCAAAAAAAAAATTAAACAACGTATTATTTCTATTAAAAAATTACTATGATTTCAAACAAAAATTTTTGCGAGGCGATTTCGCATTGACTATTTTTTGTCTGTATGTAAGAACTGCAGAGGCAGAACGTTACCGACCACGGTATTCCAGGTAGTGGCAAACAAAATTAATAAAATATTGATTGAATTTTTAAAAGGTTTTAACATTTTCTAGTGTGTTGGTAGTCAATAGTAAACTCTGTCTGATTTTTGTATTGAAGCACTCCTCGAGCTTGAACTTTACGATTTGTTAAGGTTCCATAAATTATTTACTTTCCCTAAATATACGGATTTGTAGTCGGTTGTCAATTTCCTTTAGGTATTTAATACCTTCATAAGAGCAGTGATATAAGTCTGAAAGCCTAACTATGATCCCTCAGGCGAAAGAATTAACGTATATTTAATGTCGTAAAATCCGCTACCCAATCGGCTTCCAACTTTTGACCCTCTCAAATTAAATAATTTTCGTTCATTATTCAATAATGTAGATTATTTTAAACTCCTTCATTACTTTTGGGTCATCTTGCACATTCTTGTCGTTCTTCACCAATAACAAATATTAGAACAGCATCACTTTGTAACTCAAACTTTAAACTACATACATATGTGAGCTTAAGAAAGCATTGTGCATTATTTTTTAATTACTGACTATCAGCAATTCCGCGTACGAATGTAATTCTCTACCACATGTATACTTGTGCAAAACATAAATACATTTGCTGGAGATAAAACCCATCATAAGACGACATTATTTTGTCTACTAATGCAACATCAGCAACAGAGTCAAAATTACTACAAATTAAAAGTAATTTCATCTTATTGCACTCCAAACGCTTTTAGATGGAATTTTCAAGGAGACCAAATGTAAAGAAAGAAAAATAAAATAAAAAAAATTAAAGCAAAATAAATAATTTTTTGGTAAAAATATATAATTGTTGGTTACTAATGTTGCTTGTCGTACATTATTGAAAGCATTAATTGTTACTCTTTGATTTTTCGAGAAACAATTGAAGTGAAAATTGATTTTAGTGCATGTGACATGTTTAACAAATACTCACGTAGAATATATGGTATGATTTAATGTATTAAATAAATGGAAAAATATTGCAAGAAATTGGTTATTTCGTGAGACAATTGGAAGTAATTTTAATCGTTTGTGCTTAAGTTTTATATAAAACTAGAGTAACCCCGCCCGTGTTGCTGGACAATGCAATAGTATACCTTATCTTGTACGAAAATGGGACTATAAGCGATTTTGCTTGTCTCACTCCGGTAGCGTCTTGCCAAACTCCCTTAGTGATCAATACTTTATCACATCTCATCAATACTTTGAGCAAAAACCAAATAACGCAAACTTCTAGGTTCGGGGGTCATGTACATTATTTCTAGTGTCATACTTTTGAAGAAAGTCAGAGCACTTCAAAAGAAACGTGGATCCGAACTCCCAATAATGAATGAAAACATTGCCTATCAAGCCTTTACTTAAAATTATCGTCTCACAAGTAAGAATTACATTACAGTCGAATATACGACTGAAATATAGTTGGCCAGTAGCCCAACGGATCTAAAAGAGTCCAAAGGCAACATCCAGAAAAAAAGAAAAGTTTTATTTTTATTGTAGATTTTAACTATAATATATAAAAGTACTCATAATGTGAGGAATATTTTGTATGATATGATAGAAACACAAATATACATATATTGGCATAACAAGGGGAAAAATAGAACATCTAAATTTGCTTCATGAATAATAAAGGGTGGTTAAATTTTAAGGGCCGATGTTGATTTTGAGTAAAACACAAATTATTTAGGAAATTATTGTCATTTCTTTTTATTATGATAATATGGTATGGTTGCATTATGTATGGAACAAAATATCGGCCAAATGGCCGCTGCGACCTCGGCGACACACCTCCATCCGATGGTCCAAATTTTCGATGACGCTGAGGCATAATTGAAGTTTTATGCCGTTAATGTGCCGAATTATCTAACCCTTTAGCTCTTGAATTGTTGCTGGCTAATCGACGTACACCTTTTCTTTGAAATAACCCCAAAGAAAGAAGTCCAACCGTGTCAAATCACATGATCTTGGCGGCCAATTGACATTGCCACCACGGCCATTGAATTTGTCGCGCAAAAGAGCCATTGTTTCGTTAGCTGTGTGGCAAGTGGCACCGTCCTGTTGAAACCACATATCGTCCATATCCATATCTTCCAATTCGGGGCATTAAAAGTTCGTTATCATCTCACGATAGTGAACATCATTCACAGTAACTGCCCGACCGGCCTCATTTTGGAAAAAATACAGCCCGATGATGCCGCCAGCCCATAAACCGCAGCAAACAGTCACTCTTTGTGGGTGCATTTGTTTTTCGACAATCACTCTTGGATTATCATTCGCCCCAATGCGGCAATTCTGAGGTGAAAATGTGCCTCATCATGTGCACGATATTCAATCGTAAATAACTTTAACGCGTTGCTCGACTGTGTATCTTTCCATGATACAAATTGAGTTAGTCTGAAATTGAGAAATGTCAAATGAAATCCAGAAAGAATGTGTGGTTCACATTCAACATCGGCACTTGAAATTTAACCACAATTTAACCTCTGTACTAGGAAGTATACGAGTATATTTAGTGGATCTATTTTAAAACGTAAGCTCTAATCGAAACATTTTTTATTTGGGAATTGATTTCTAAAAAAAGTGATCGCCCAATGTAAATTCTCACCTTGACTTCTAGGCAAATACACTCTGTGATGAGATCCATTTTCTATCAGATATTTTCTTTTAAAAGCGAAGGAAGTCGTATTTGATTTGAAAAATTCTTTAACGATTAATCAGCACTGCGTAAAAGTGAATTTATGTTATCTCTTCTGAACAGATTCCCTTTTCCAGGGAAGTCCACTCTCTAACTGGATTTTTTTATTAACTGAACTACATATGTAAGATTAGACTGATTAGCACTTTCCATGTTTTCTGTCTCTCTTGATGATCTTGGTCGTCACGATTTTTGCTTTTCGAAATGTTCAGTCTGTCTCTTTAAATTTTTTAACCCATTATTGGATTACAAATATGCCTGGTGCATCCTTTATGTGTTGCTGAATTTTCTGACTTTTCTACGTGCGACAGTCGCTGAGTAATAATGTTTGTAAAATTCTCGCACGCAGAATCTGCCGTGTAGGCTGAGAAAAGTTCCAAAACGACTAAATTTCAAAAAGCCACGCTAGTGATGGAAATACACCTTACACGAACGTTGCATTCACTCAAACGAATCTCAATTAAACCCTAAAGTAAACTTGATTCAATCAGTAGTGCAAAATCGCAGTCATATCCAGAGAAGAAACATTCCATAATAAATCACGAAACTGGTTTACTACGCAAAATAGGCGATATCTTCGAGTGTCAAAGTACTACGGTACGAACAGCGTATGGTGTTATAGTTCTTACTTTTCTCTAGTAATACGCTAAAAAGTAAATGATAATGTTTGTACTTCATCCTCATCCTCTTAAAGGATGATCAATCATCCTGCTAAGGCTAAGTCATGTTTTTTACACATCAGATTTTTTTAAGCAAGTCTGTTTTATTTTCTTTTAAAATTGCTTGTTCATTTAGACACAGATAGTCTGTTTCTTCTATTCTCCAATTGTTTTGATGCATAGCATGAAATGACAAAAGGCAATTGAAGTAACTTTTCGATACAAGCAAGTCAGTACACCTCTTCTTTTTTCTTTCGTGTCTCTTCTATAAACTCAGATTTTTCTTCAAGAAAGACTTATGTGTATAAACTATCCTTCTAGCTGTGATGTGCGCAAGTACTTCTCACTTGCCGGAAGGCAAGAGTTTAGAAGGCACTCAACATAAATAAGTCCCCCCGGCGCTGGGAGCCATCTCAGCACTGGTCTTAAAGCAGTGCTCGTCGATGCTAAGACGTCCACTTACTAATCTTTTCAGCACATTTCCAATGTGTTGCCAATGTTACGCCAATCCCTAAAAATTGTCGCGCAAAGTATGCTTAACATCCAACTTGTGAAATATCTATAGCTCAACAGCTTAATTAGCGACCATCAGTATGGCTTTTGCAGAAGAAGAACTAACTATAAGAGAATATCTCCTTTCTTAATAATATTATAATTTTTATATTTATTGTGTAACTTGGGGCCACACGATCAATTTTTGCCTTTCAATTCCATTCAATTTTCAATACACTCCCACTTTTTTTACTTACACACTCAAACTTTTTACATTGAAAACTAGATTGCTATCAATTTCACCTATCCATTTAAATGGAAATTTAATTTTCAATTTGAACGGCTGGTCCCAGCACACATTGATTGAAGCTACAAATTTGAGTTGCTTCTTTGACGGTGGTATTTAAAAAATGAAATTGACTATCAATTTGTGCAACAGCTATCAATTTTAAGGAATTTTGACAAACAGTATATGTGATGAAATTGAAAGCTATTTATTGAACGTGTGGCTGCAGCGTAAGCCAAATTACATGTGATAATTGTTATTGAACAAATAACACCAAAGTTAATTGTAAACATTCTGACAAACATGTAGTAGAACGGAACAACTAGCTGTTTTCGAAGGCCACTATACCTTCATCATCAGCGTTCTTTGTGTTTGGTTCTTGTTGTTGTGATAATTACAATGGACCTAATTGGGTCACCGAGTGGAAGTGCGGTATAGCACCACCCTTCCTAACTAGTGTGTGTTGTAATTTAATTGACGAGATTTAATTTAATTTCGACGAAAGTAAGGTAGTGGCTCTAAATATCTCCATGGAGTTTGACCGAATGTGGCATGGTTCATTTTTTTTTGTCAACATTTATAGGTTTTGATGTTGGTGATGATTTCTTTCAATTCATATCGAGCTTTCTCTGCGATCGCATTAAAGGAAATGTCGTAGAGAGGTTCTCATCAAACGTGTTAAAAATTAATTCAAGTTTCTTTTTCCTACCCTACACATTCTTACTTTTTTAAGTGACCTTCAATCTCAAGCTACCAACCTTATCTTTTCTTTTGCGGCTGACAGCAGTATTTGCCATATCATCTTATTCTGCAATTGTCCAAGGTTTTTGGGAGGATGAGGCTTAAGGCCAGAATATGAATAATACGCTCATCAATTATATTGCATTAATCTCTGTGAATGGGGATGTTACATTAGGGTATATTTCAATATTAGCAAGACCCAATGTTGTCCGATTAGACACAGACGTTCATCCCTTAATGCTATTTCATCCGTAATTATGGATATCATAAATATTAAGGGGCCTGAAATTCTTGATGTTCTTGATATTATAATCCACTTTGATGTTTATTAGACTGAACACGTTCTTCAAAAATCCAAAGAAGTATTCAAGTGTCTTGGTTTTTTTAAATTTTACAAGAGCTACTTCATATCATCTGATTTTTTTACTATTTATACAATGCCTATTGGACTATCATGTATGAGGTGGCGCTTGAGATTGCCGTTGGCTGAGCACGTTGACTACAAAACCGAAGGTCCTGGATCGGTCTCGAATATTAATTAAAATGACAACACCACGCATTTTTGTGATGTGCATTAGTGTCCTTTGTATCAGTTGTTGTGGGAAAAGTGATGCTGGCTTAAGGCTGGCATGAGGATCACTAAAACTAAACCGGCTTCAGTGGAGGCTAGTCCTAATGTGTGCATCAGAGTGCCCTCCTTCGTCGGTATTGTGTAGAAGAATCATCGGCAAAGTAAAATAGCCAATAAAATGGCTGCTAAACACAGTTTCAAAATTTAGTATGGCTCATTTGACACCAGAGGCGCTGAAACACTGCATTATTAAAAAAAAAACGTGTAAAAAAGCAAAGTTGTAAAAGAAGGAAGCTTTACTCTATCTCTTCCCTCACCACCTGTCTTCTCTGTCACTATCGCTTCTCTATCACCGGCTCTCACTATCTTCTCCCAAATAGCACAAATGGATCATTGTATTGGACCCAAGTGAGCTGGACTATAAAATTTCACTCTTCCTTACCAGCAGCCTGCTAATCTAACCTAACTTATGAGATGGCACTTAAAAGCCTAATTTGGGGCTATTAGACCGCCTACAGGAAAGCAAAGAAGCTTATCGCTGACAGTGTGATATTCAACTCTTTTGACTCAATGGATTAATAAAGCAATATGGGGTGTGTTTCACTGCACTTCAGCTATTGCAGTGTAATGTGTTGCAATAAAATCAGGTAACTTGTTCCCTAACCCAGGATATTTTCACACACAACGCGTTCTGTATTAAGGTCACATCTATTTGTGGGCTATTGACCATTACACATTACAGAGAGAAATCCGTTTTAACCGTACGGTTCAAATTCAAATCGCATATCTACAAACAGTACTCTCTATATCCTCCTCTCCATAATATTTGTTCCTACTTCTAGCACAATAAATATGCACCTTGATTAAAAACAACCTCGTATTTCTTATTGCAAATTTTTGAATCTCATATAGTTACATATATTTATTTGTAAACATTTCTAATACTATTTATGTATATATCTCTTGCTTTTATTACAGTTGGCATTGCAATACCCAATAATATTCCCACTGCAATGAATTGATTGATGTCTCAAATCAAACAATGTCTGAACTAAAACTATCACCAGTTGTTTATAGAAAATCTAAATATTTTAAAAAATTCATTGAAAAATCAAAACAAAAACTTTTGAAATCTACTGGCACTGGCACTGACAGGGGCAATAAAATATCACTAACAACTCTGTTGACAAATGATGAGTGCAATATAAACGAAAAGCTTCACATGTATGATAATGGTAGTGATTATTTGAAAGTGATGAATTCTAAAAAGGCCACAATGTCAACAGCATGTGAGGATAACGATGTTTTCAACGATGGCGACGGCGATGATGATGACGAGAACAGCAAACAAAGTGTTGCAAGTAGTTGTTATGCCTCTCTGCCAACTGATAATGGCAGTGACAAAGTTATTGCTGGAAATAATGTCAATGATTGTTGTGATGACACCAATAATCACTCTAACAATAAGAGAAATACCAAAAGGAGTGCTGCTATAAATGACAACAAAACCAATGTGGCCTCAAATGCAAACAATCAGAGTAACAAACAAATTCTAAACAAAACTGCTAATGAAAATGGAACAACAAGAGTAACGAACAAGAAGCATCATAAACTTTTCAATAAAAATCTTGTCAGTGATGGAGACCATGATGTTGATATCAGTGATGCTGACGATGATGATGACGACGAAGACAACAATCATGTTGTTGATATTTGTAGCGTTGACAATGTTAAATACAACAATAAATATCATAAAACTGGTGCAGTACAACAGCAAAGAGTAACAGCCGTACATGAGTCTATGGAACCTTCGCATATGAAACAAAAACATGAGGATTTCCTTTCTCTAGTTCCCCCATCTACTAAATCTTGTACTGCTAATAATTCTTCGTCATTGTCAACTCTATCGTCATCGTTGTCATTTGAAAATTGTGAACATCATAAAATCAAAAGCTGTGAAATTCATCAGCAGCCACAACAGCAACAACAACAACAAGAGCAACAACTATCACTTGGTCATATTCAAAATTCCATTGTACAGCAACTGGGCACTTTTGTCTCCAACTATGGAGCTTTAGTAAATTATGGTCAAAATTCAACTGGTTGTAGTGGAGCACCAACAACTTCATTTGCCAAGTGGTAAGTAAAATTAATTGCTTACTGTTGTCGTGAGTATTTTTGCTACAGCATAGTGTTTTATTTAGATTTTTTTTCTAACTAATGCTTTAAATGGCTGTTTATATTTTATTTTTTTTTTGGATAAGGAATTAATTTGCAACCTTAGGCACGGCTACAAATTTGTTATGAACTGTATAGAAGTTAGTTAGAAAAAAAAATGTTTCTAGGGATTTCTCTCTTTTCTAATCTTCTAAGATTTAGATGTGATTTCGAGAGTATATTGCTTAATAACCTTTAGAAAAATAAAAAAGGCTCCTGCTGATCAAAATTCTCATATGAACCTTTTTTTCCTATCAAAATGCATTAGTTTGATTTTATCATGAAGAAGTATGACATAGAGTTCTCACATAGTGAGTATCGTTTAAGTGATTTTCCAGTCACGAGAGCAATACAGTTACGAATACTACCTCTAAATGTGTTATGTTATAATACATTTCAGTGATGCTCTAGTCACGAATACATTAGTCTGGTAGCTCTGTGTCCGTCCAGTGATTTACTAGTCATGAAAGCGGGACAGTAGAAAATTCTACAACCTAGTATTGTGCAAATTTAGTGATTTAATAGTCATAAAAATGGACATAAGAAGCAGTAGTTATAATTAATATCGAGAATGTACACGTGAGTGAGTTCCTAGTCATGCAGGCGGACATAAGTAGTTATTTATATGCTAAGACCTGCGTGTCCACGTGAGTGATTTCCTAGTCACAAAGGTGGACATAATTAGTTATTTATATCCTGTATCCCGTGTGTCTCCTTAAGATATTTTCTATTCACGAAAGTGGGCATAAGCAGTTAGATAATTAAACTCAGTATCTCATATGCCCAAGTGAGTGATTTCCTAGTCACGAAAGGTATACAAGCAGATAGATAATAAAATTAAGTTTTTCTGAGTACCCATGTGATATATTTCCGAGTCACGAAGCTAACGTGAGTGAAATAGTTCCGACCAAGGATATTTCAAGCATCAAAGTACTATCCGATGCTAGCAACAAGAAGTAAAAAAGCTGAGTAGTGGTAGAGGACAGAAAGAGGGCTCTAGTAAATTAAGGACAAGATTCTTGAGCGATTGTGAAGCTTGAATATGGGCCTGTTCTTAAATGCACACTGTGCTGCAAGTGGAAACTGAAATGTCCTAAATTCCTTCACTAAAGTATATAATGCACAAATAAATGTCAAATATTGGGTACAAAACATGGCTACTACTGAAAAAGATGATCAGCGAACTTGTATTGCATTTTAAATAAAAGTTTGCTCGTATCGTGCAGATCAGTGATGCAGACCCTTTTTCAATTTTAATGCTGTATAAGGAACGGAATTTAAAATAGAACTGTTAAATCCAAAATTACAATTGTTATTCTTGTGGCGATCTGGCATTTTAACAATATTAACCTTTTTTTATAAAAATATCGTAAGGATGAAAATTATGTGCATCTTTTGAGAGAATGTCTGATAACATTTTCATTCTCAAATTCACCGTTTAGAGCACGTCAAAAATTGTATTACCTCCAGAACCTAAAAACATTTGCAGATGGTAGCAGCCATATTGCTGAAGATTTACCTATAGAATTCGCTGTCATTTATGCAGACTGTTTTGCCAATTCAAGATTTGTGGATAAATAGTGTTTCTGTTTAGTTAACTTTACGCGTAATTCGCCCGCTTTATGATCGTACACTATATATTGATGACTAGCAACTTCTTTTGGCTGAAACTGTATGTTAGGGCCACCAATTCCAACATTAGACATTCTGCACGACCAAGTTTAGGGCCTCTAACTTAAAGGTGATATAAACTGGACAATTCATATGAGCGCCACCTATCGAGGCCATAGAAAACATTGACACGATGTTATATTCCATACATAATGACATCAAGCAAATGCAAAATTTTGATGATATTCTACACTAAGAGAAAAAACATTCATTCAGCTAATGAACTACTCGTAGCAGCATTAATAAGTCTTCATTGTATGAATGAAATTGTTCATTAGCTTATTAAAAGTTTTGATTATATGCAAGAAATTGTTCATTAATACGTTACGCTCGTCATTAATGACAAAATCCATTGATTAAATGAAGGTTTTCTTTCAGCATAAACACGCTTTGTTTCATTTAAATTTAAAGAAAGGAAGTGTGTCATGAAAAACTTTTTGGTTTTGAGAACGAAAGTTTCTAAAAAATTTAGAACGGTTTCGTGTCAATTTTGTTCCAGCATTGACCATATTTTTTCTCTTGGTGTACAATCGTATAAAGACAGTCTGCCTTATCGTAGTTGGCGTATTTTAAATACGACTACGACAGTTTGGTATTAGATTAAAGAATAACTGTGGAAGTCTTCTTTAATCTATTACAAAATCGTCGTAGCCCACGTCGAAATACGCCAATCACGATAAGGGGGAGTGTGTCAGCCTGAGTATTATACCTTTTTGGGAACCAATTGCTCTACTGCAAAAGATCTAAATCATTAGAGTTTTAATTACGGGGGAGCGTCAATAAATCTGTGGGTCTTTAAATTAAACACAGATTTTTAGATAAAGAATCATTTTATTTTTCCATTAATTATTTTAGCCATGGAATCTGCACATGCACCCTTGTACAGGGTGGGCCAAAAGTCAAGGCTACGTGTAAAACTTGAATAACTTTTTTCTTTTTATTATTATTATTTACTGTTTTTTTGTTCAATTTTATTCATCGAACTGTGTTAAACAACCATGAAAATCTTAACTCAAAGTGGTAGAATTTCGCCTTTTTAAAGGGCATACAAGTTTACACGCAGGCGCGGCTTGTGGCCCACCCTCTATAAGGTTCGCATCTATACAAAATTATCACCATGACCTTATTAGGTGACAAACCCACCGCGAGAAATGAACTGTTTTAACTGCTGTTTGGTCTCTGGTGTGTTGTGATGGATCCATGTTTCGTTATGAAAGGGAGCAAAAATTCGTCCATATTGCGCTTAAACAATGCAAATATTGCTGCGAAGTTATCACACGATTGCGTTTGTGGTCGGTTGTGAGCAAACGCGGCAGTTATTGGGCCTTATTACGAGTGTCGTATTACGACTTCGAGTACGACGATTTTGTACTAGACTAAAGAATATTGAAACATTTTTTCTTTATTCTAGCACAAAATCGTCGCACAGTACGGTGAGCCCATACAAAAGTGAGGATAAAATACAAGGAGTCGTCCGATTGTTATGAAATTTTGCATGATTATAATATCTGGGTCACTGATTGGATTTTACGTAACTCAATTATTTGCGCTTAAAATAAGAGTCAAAATTAAAAATAAATGAATATTTCTCGTTTCAAGTTTAATTTTAAAGTATTAAAACCAGTAAAAAAAAACAAAAGAAAAATTGGTTTTGCAAGAAGAAAGCTTTAAATTTTTAATATTGAAAACCGTTTGTCAATATGTTTTTTTTTTTGAGATATACATATAATTTTCTATGCCCTTTTTCTATCAAAATGTAGCATTTTATGGAAAAATGTGTTTAAAAAAAAATATTTGTATTGTTGAAGTTTTCTTTTTAACTAAGTTAACAAAATTAAATAAAAGAAAACCAAAAAAAAATAAATTTAGCTTATTTTATAACAATATGCGTGTTGTTAATCTATATTTTCAAAAAATAACTTGCAAAATATCATTTTAGAACATTTTTCAAAACGCGATATCTCGAAGAATCGGAAAAAGTCGGATGAAGTGAAATAAGATTCTAAAAGATAACAAATCATACAAAATCAAAATGTTTAAATGAAACTGGACATATTTGGATATTTTCATTCTTGGCGGTCAAAACAAACCATTTTTCATATTTTTTCATAATTTTTTGTTCATATTAACATATTTTTTTTTATAAATAACACGGTGCGACAGTCCAAAATGCATGGGACCGGATATTATTTTTCTTGTAGGGCTTGTCGAGTAAAACAAGATTCAAATAGTGAAATATGCCGGACACCTCCAAAAACCGGATTTACGGTTAAAAAACCGGTTTTTTACCTTTACGCACTTATAAGCCTGTAACTTTGTTGATAATGATCTGATTTTCAATTTCTTACTAGATTTGGAAAGAAGAAACTGAGATCTTTCGAATGATAGAAGGTGCATAAAAACAACACCAAAAACATTGTGCAGGCATTTTGATAAAAATTTTGTTTTCATGAAAAGTTAAATAACTCAGTCAATTGCTTATCTATTTTTAACCCCAAATATGCAATCGTAACTAAATGTACTTTTTGAATAAATTCAATAGTATTATAGTTTCTTAATAAAATAATGTATAAAAACGTCACCAAAGTTGAAAAATTTTTGAAAAATCTACAAAATTTGTGTTTGCTGGACAATAACATTAAAATTTCTCAACTTTTCTTAAATAAATTATATATCATTCGAAAGATCTCAATTTCTTTCCAAATCTAGTAAGAAATTGAAAATCAGATCATTTTCAACAAAGTTACAGGCTTATAAGTGCGTAAAGGTAAAAAACCGGTTTTTTAACCGTAAATCCGGATTTTGGAGGTGTCCGGCATATTTCACTATTGAATTCTTCTTTAACTGGACAAGACCTACAAGAAAAACCATATCACTAACCAGGTTTTGCTATTTCATTCAATTTTGTACCACTGTATAATTTCCACTTATTTGTCAACAATTTTAATGAAAAATTTTCCTTTATTATGTTTTTAAAAGTTAAAAAAAAAATTACTTGAATAGTGCAAATAATGTGCTAAAAGCAGTAATTTCTTTGGATGATGCGCAAAATCGAAAAGTTCACTAAAAAAACCATAAAAAGTTTAAAAGGCTGTACCTTATTCAAAACTTCTTATATTGCAGTCAAAATTTATTTTTTGTTCTTAATGAAAGTCTTATCTATCATTTGATATATAACTTGTTAGCTTTTGTAATCTAAAAGTTTTTTATATATTACCACTGATCAACGCACTGTGCGTTGTAGGCGTAATCGAAATACGACACTCGTAATTAAGCCCATTATGCTGAAAGCTTTTAACTTGTAATTGAAATTGAAACCACTGAGTTATGTGAGATGCCTATGGCTCCACAATCTCCTTTTATTTTGTGATATTGTGATTATTTTCAATTGAAGATAGTTTAAGTGGTTTCCAAAGCGTTCGGAATTTTTCATGCTTTCACGGCCACAACCAAATTTTGTAAACCAATTTCTCACCATTTAAATCCACATAGTACTTATCGAGATTAGCCTTAATTTGGGTTATGTTTTTTTCTTTTTGCAAAAAATAATGTTTATTGAACACAAGGAATTCAGTTTTATCCATTTTATTCTCAACTCACACGCTAAGCAATCAACGGATCTCAATCACGATTTTCGACAGGATTCAACTGACGGTTGCCTGTTGACAAGAGCTCTTTCAGTTAAGAGAAGGGAAATTCAAAAATTCACGGACTTATACACCCACCCTCATTCTATATCTTTTATTTTTTCTTTCTGGGACATTCTACAATCAAGAGCCACTATTTAAGTTTTTATATATTATTTTTATTGTTTTTTCTTGAAAAGAAATTTGTTCTTTCCTTGTGCACATACCGATTCTTGATTTTTCCGGGTTAACATCGAGTAGCCGTCCTCTTGTCCAGTTATAAGTTATGTTGAGATTTTCAATGGTTTTTCACATACAATTTTGGGATGTTTTCCTCTTAGTAAAAGTTTGGAGATGGTTAAAACATTTTATGGAGAAGTTTTATTTGTTTAGATTTCTTTCAGATTTTACATATTCTATGATCATAATGGACCCAATTGGGTCTCCGAGTGGAGATGCGGTATAGCACCACCCTACCTAACCTAACCTTTATATCCTATGAACGACCCATAGCAAGATGGTACACATCAGCATTTCAGTTAACATTCTACGAGTATGTTCAAAACAAAAATACATCAAATTTAACATCATCATCATGTTTCAGTCTCTCAGTTTATTTTTGATATGCATGTGAATAATTGTTTGTTTGTTTGTTTGTTTTGTGGTGCATTTATCACTCTTAACAATCATATTCCGGGAGATGAATATAAAACAAATTTAGTACTGAAATAAAAAACATTGTTGGTATGTTAACTATTTAACACTTTGTGTTGGCATACTCGAACATTTACAAACAATCCCAGTAAAAAATTGCACATTACCATCAGAACTACTTGCCATATGACTTACTTTTCTGATTACCAAATTTCATTACTCGCTTACAAATCACGTTACCTTAAATTTAAAAAAATTATGTACAAGTTGCTAAATGAGGAGAATAACTTTTTTAGATTAAATAGATTACGTGAACAAGTTGCCAAATAAAAAAAGTAAGTACTTCGAAAGAATCGATTATTTTAGTCTCACGTCTTGTTAAAATCATTAAGTTGGTAATCTAGTAGGGAACAGCTTCCACCAAAAATGCTTAATTCCAAACCCGATTACCTTTTTTGAAATTTTTTGCTGGGATGTTGTACATACATACATATATGTAGAACATAACGTCTACTCCAATATTCATACAGCAATAGCAAGATATGCAAAAAATTAACAACACTATGGGCATAAACAAATATTTACTTTCAACTATTACACTGGTCTGTATGATAAACGTACTCATATGAATGTTTGTTTAACTGATATCCATCACTTACTTCATTCACTCATTTAGTTTATCTTGAAAATAAAAAAAATTATGGGAAATTGCAAAAGTAGTGTACACTTTACTGGACTGTGTTATTTCCAGTTTTTATGCGTCGTCTCTTTTCTGTTTTTTATATAATGTTATCCACTCATCTGTTTTTCGGCCTCTTGGGGAGTTGTTGATGATTAATCTGTCCTTATTTTGGATGGGTCTGAGCAAAAACTAATAGAGGTTTCTGTAGAACTTTTTTCTGGTGTACAAAGTAAATTTAGGGCCAAATTTTATAAAACAAAAACGTTAAGCGCTGAAAAATTTTATTTGGAAAAATATAAATTTTTTTTTTTTTTTTATTACATGATATTTTATTTATTGTATCTTCATATATGAACTAACAATAAGTATTCAAATCTTAAATATAAAAATATAATTAGGCCCGACCAGTGTCGGACATAAGCTTAGTAGTAGTTATATATAATACATAAGTATTAAGTAAGTCACCGAATTGGAAGCGATTTTAAGAAAAATTTCCTTTTGTGTTCTATGATAATATTTTCATTTAGAAAAAAATAGTAAATAGTTACCTATTTTAACAATTCGTTTCTTTTTATAGGAATTTAAACGTGAAACATTATTTTCATGTAAATTTAAGCAAATAACTTCAAAATTTTAGACCAAAATTAGTTCATAAGTTTCTTCAAAAAAATCGATTTTTTAAAAATTCTGGTGAGTAATTTCTAAAACTATTGAGGAATTACAAGGTTATGTATAACTAAAATAAACTTCTACTTGGTTTTCTGCTAACTATCGGCAAATTAAAAATATCGATTTTTTGGAAGCAATGAAAATGTAGTTCCTTTAGAATGACTTCCAATTTTTTTTACTGGGAAGTTTCATTTGAGTTAACTTAGAGTCAATGTGGTGTTTCCATGTAAGTCGTCTATCAAGGTGTATACCAAGATATTTCACATGTGAATGTTGAGAAACAACTTGATTGTTAATCCGAATGGGGGAACAAGTATCTCTTCGTAAAGTAAATGTTACTTGAACACACTTTTGTTCATTTACCTTGATTCTCCATAAGTTTAACCAAAGCTCCATCTGGCTAATGTGTTCCTGGAGTTTGCGGGATGCCTCATCAGGGTTTTCATGCATACTAAGGCAGGCTGTATCGTTGGCAAATGTGGAAGTATGGATACTACTGCTCACAGGCATATCACAAGTATAAATTAAATATAAAACTGGTCCCAGTATACTCCCCTGTGGCACACCAGATGAAATTGTTTCACGCCTACTTGTAAAGTCTCCTTCCACAACAGTGAACTTACGGGAAATAATGTAACTTTCCAAAAGATTTAAAATGTTTATTGGTAAGTAAGTCTTCAATTTTAATATTAGGCCTTCATGCCACACTTTATCAAATGCCTGGGAAATGTCTATAAACAGCGCAGAACAATACTTTTTTTCCTCAAAAGTTCTTCTTATAAATTGAACCAATCTGTGAGTTTGTTCAATGGTGCTATGCTGACTTCTAAAACCAAATTGATGGTCTGGTATGCACCCACTACTAATTAGAATTGGGGACAATTTTGTTTTGAGCAGTTTTTCGAAAAGCTTTGACATTGTAGATAATATATAAATTACAAAAACAAAATACATACTAATTTTGTCAATGCTTAACTTTTTCGTTTAACAAAATTATAAGAACTCATTACTATACTATATAAATATACTACAAAACCGAAGGTCCTGGGTCTGAGCCCGGTATCCAACATTCATTAAATAACAACACCACGCATTTTTCTAATGTGCATTAGTATCCCTTTGTATTAGTTGTTGTAGGAAAGTTCAAGTGATGAAGGCATAGTCAGTGATCACTCAACCACACCAACCTCCTTCGTTGTTTAACAGAATCATCGGTGAAGTAAAATAACCAATAAAATGGCTACTTAACTAAGCTCAGCTTTAAAAAATTTAATACGCCTCATTTAACACCAGAGGCGCTGCAACACTGCCTTATTAAAAATGTGCAAATAGCAGAGTTGTAAAAGAATGAAGTTTTTCTCTATTTCTTCCATTATCTTCTTCTCTATCACTATCCCTTTCATAAAGAAGGTAACGCCAAGTAATAGTTCTAGGCAATCATTGCCTGAGTGTTATTTCTCTTTAATAAAAAAAAAGCAAATTTTATGCCCCTGGCGTAGTCGACGTCACAACATGGCGATAGTAAAAATTGTCACTTGTCTACTCATTGTCGACAACAATTGACTACTATTAACATGCTACATTAATTTACAAAACCTTAGAGATTAGTAAGAGACTGTCAATAAGAGCCAATTGTTGCCGATAAAAAGTAGACAAGTGAGAATATTTATTGTCGTCTTAATGTGACGTTGTCGACGCCATTCACAATAAGGGGGATTATTTTTTTGTTGTTTTCAATACAATTTGTCAATTGAACTTTTTCCGTCGACATCGCTCGTGGACCATGCCGATAATTTTTTTTAAATGAGATATTCTAGTTCACTATTTTCTATTTTTTTTTTTTTTTTTCATTTAAAACTATTAACAAATCAATAGTGTTTACTGGAATATTCCTTCATAGCTTGCATAATCTGAGGATATTTTTCAAAGACAATTTTTACCTAAAGTAAAAATAATGACAATACAAGGGCGGATCAACAGCTCCGTGACTTTTTGAATGAAATGCTGGTTTTTTAATCGGCTTCAAAAAAAGGAGAATGTTAACAATTCGCGTCTATTTTTATTTTTGGGAAGGTGTTACTTCATAACTCGGTACATTTTAGACCGATTGCAAAAATTCTTTTTTTGTCTGAGAGGGTATAGCTTCCATTGGTCCCATTTTTTATTTAATTTTATGATATTCTACTTATTTGATTGCTGCGAAACTAATAATACACCTTTGGTTCTTGTAATTTGAAAGTTGAAAAAGTGGGCTCGGCCACGCCCATTAAAATTTATTATAATATTTTACGCAGTTCTACTTAACCGATTTTTACGAAACTTACCACACACCTGGAGAGCTAAAATAGATATAATACTCCATTTAAAAAATGGAGGATTGACTTAACACGCATCCTGAGCTGTGAAAAACATACAATCTTGCATTTTAAAAATTTGCGGAGGAACGCCCATTAAAATTTAATTTTATGTTTGACGTACTTTTTTTTATCTCTTATCAGATCTTTGCATTGAAGTGTTTTTTTTTTTGTAGAAAGAATTATTTAATAATTTTATTTTTCAAAGTAAGCTCCTTTGAGCTCTGTACACTTTGTTTGTGAAACTGTTTGTGCATCGAAATCTAAAAAAGGCAAGAAGTCGTTGCAGATAGAACAGCAGGCGCAAAATTTTAATAGAATCGTAGTACACTGGACCCAATAACTGCGAAGGATATCAATTAAGACTCAGTTGTGTGATTATCTTATGTTAAGCGTGGTTTAATAAGTACGTGAGTTTTTGAAGGAAACACATGTTTTTGGGATAAAAACTAATTTTCGTTTCCAAAGTGATCCCTTTCAAAATCTATACATTTTGTTCAACGTTTCTCAAATATTTTATCCCTAAAAATTAGGTTTGTCAAGGTCATTAAAAAATAAATAAATTAGTTTGTGAGACGATTTTGTCGTTGCAGTCAAATCTCTCTCCGCCGAGCCATTTCTTCAGTTTTAAGAATCACCCCTCCCAGAATAGAGTGGATGAGGGAGCAATTGGCAGTCCAAATGATGGATTTTTTACCCATAGCTTTGTTGCCTTAAAACCCCACTTTGGGCTTCTTTGGGTGATGGAAGTACTAGTATTTTAATATTTTTCTGATAAAATAAATACACTTTCTTCATTTATTTAATTATTTGGAAATTTAAATTTCATCTTATTTTTTTTAATTCCTTAAAAATTATTGAACTTAGGAATTAAGATTCATGCGCACTATGAGTCGTGACGTTCTTAATCATTTGAACGAACATCTCCTTAGTACGCTAAATGATTAAGTTACATCAGAGGAATTTATCTATATTCAAACTTTAATATTCTTCCCATTTAAAAATACTAGAACTTTTTTTTCACCTAAATGAGAAAAATATATATATAATACGAAAATACTAAATATCCTTCTCTCCTAAAACTGCGAACATTTTCAAATGTCATAAGTCAAAACTAGTTGTTTGTTTTTTTAAATTTTTTGTCTGTCGTTATGTTTTATTTTAAATAAAACTAGAAAAATAAAATAAATTAAAATGAAATGGAATAAAAGAAAAAACCGCTACAGGCGTATGAATTGAAACTGACAGCTTAATATTTATAATTGCATAAAATTTTTAGTTTTATTTTTTTTGAACGATGGTATAATAAAATAAATAGGGTTAATCGTTTGTGTTTTTTTTTCTGTACTTTTTGTGCTCAAAGTCAAAGTAAAATTAGTTAAAAGGTTAGAATTGGTGGAAATTGGTGGTGTCAAAGCAATAAGTTTGCAAAATATCAATGACAGCAGTTTGGAATAAAATTAGCAGGAAGAGAGAAAAAAATTAATTCAACGATATTCATTATTTCGTAAAAAAAACAAAAGGCAAACAAAACTACTTCTACTAAGCGAGATTAGTTACTGTTCAGAAAAGTTGTCGTTTTTATATGTATCAATTTAAAACAAAAAGACTTCTCCACTGTATCCACTCTAACTCCAGACAGATGTTTCCAAAATTTACCTATCATGACGGCCTTATACCAAGCTGGTTTTAAAACTGGGTAAAGTGAAGCGTTCATCACTGACCCTACCGCACCAATAAAGCACTATGGGGCTTGTAAAGCACTCGTATATATTTGTAGGTTGCAATTTTTGAACATAGTATTCCTGGCTATGAGTAAGAATCTTGCGTATATATTTTCCGACTTCTTATCTCATACTGTGTAAGATTTTTTATCAAACAAGAGGAATCCTAACAAGCGGTAAAATACTATGTACGTCATTTTTAGGGACCAGCATAGAGCTGCTAAGAATGCCTAGTGACACGATAAACTGTGAGGTTTGACAGAAGATTTCATATCAGAATTCCGAAAAGGGCATTGTGGGATGAAAAATGTTACAGAAGCTTATGTTGGTATACTGATAGATCGAAAATGGAAGATGGAGTTGGTGCTGGAGTCATTTGGGTCAGTGTAAAAATCTCTGTGTCCATGGGCAAATGGCCTGCTGTATTTCAAGCAAAACTACAAACAATCACCAAATATGTTCACATTAATTTAAATAGGGGCCTTAAAGGCGCGCAGACAGCTATATTTTCCGATAGTTAGGCAACTCTTCAGTCCTTTCTTTCATGGGTATTCCATTCCAAGCTTGTCTTAGAGAACTTTGACTCATTACAAAACCTATCCATACGGAACAAGGTTGCCATTTACTACATACCTAGCTATACCGCTCATCCAGGCAACTAGGAAGCGGATGAACTGGCTATCAGGGCTTCTGCTGCTCCGTTTATGGGCCCAGAGCCATTTTGTGGAGTAGTTGGTCCACTGTAATCTCCCTGATACTTTCTGGTCACTGTGGAAAACTAACCAAGTTTATTCACCCTTGTAACTTTGATGCTTAGAAGATTACGAGGCAATGTCTCACCTTTTTTGTAAGTGTATTGTCTAATGTAACAGCAGAAGGCCTGTTTTTCATTCTAAGTTTCTATGTTCAGATGATATTAGGCTGAATTTCATAAGCAAAGTCATACACAGCTTGATTTAAAGGATACATCAGGTGTCGCAGATCTTTCAACTTTTCAATTATAAGGTGCCATTTGAGCCATTCATGCTTACACTGTTAAGGAACTTTACGCGAGATTGCTTCAGTGCTAGCATTAAATAAACAGCAGGTTATGCATAATCTTGCTATCACCAGAAGCAGCATCTGGTGGAAGGCATTAGCAACTAAAAATTATCTGGTTGACGGCATCCTTATTGCTCGCACATAAGATATCTGAGACCCTCCCCCCAGACACTTTGGTAACATCGCTACGTGTGGTCTTCCGAAACTACACTCTAACTCACAGCTGCTACTTATGCTGAGGAAGAAAACCTCACCAATCAGTGTACGAATTATTAGACCTTTTAAAACATAAACCTTAGACCTTAGACAGTATTGACCTGCACAAGACCATTTATAAGACCAGCGAAATATTCTAAAACAAACGCTAAACAACACTGTTTGCAAGATTTTTTTTGAGTTATTTGTCTTGCCAACAGTGTTTTTTAGCATTTGTTTTAGAATATTTCGCTGTAGTAAAGCGTTTAAAAAATGTCGCATGTCTTGAAAGGTCTTATAAATAGTCTTGTGCAGGACTTTATTAGACAGCACAGGTAAAAATCATTGAAGATTTACTTGCCGATGGCAGGCATCATTTATTAAACTTCCGAGGGGATCAGACTGAAGAATAATATGTGTTTTCAGTCATTGTGAATGCCGCCGGCATACTTGCGTTATCATGTATTAAAACTCGAGAGGTGCATCAACTGATAAGTCGCCAGTGCCCACAGTACCAGCAATACGTCACTGATTAGGGTTCCTTCCCTTATATCGTATTGTAACCTCAGGACTATTCGAAATCAGACTGCATACTTACCTGGAAGTTAACAGAGTAATTTATTTTCACTAATATTCGCTCATCCGTCGCGCTGTTATTTTAGAAATTAGTCTCTAAAGTAAAACTTGTATGCGTAACCGGCTAAAAGTAATTTGTGTCTAAAATGACGAACTACCCAGATTAGGCATCGCTTTGTTGTTGCATCCATTATCTCAAAGCTGTGGGAGCTGCAATTCTAGACGTCGGCACATTTACACAGAGGAATTTTTTATGTAAAACCTAAATTTATGATCTCTCAAACTCAAACTTAAAGTTTCTCTTTAGAGATTAAACATATGGTTTAGTAAAAAAAAGCTTCAATCATACGAGCCACAACCATAGCCATAGAAAACAGCTGTTCGAACCAAACTTATGGGCAACATTGTACTTTATTACAGGTGACTCGCCATAACCCAGTAGCCATTAGCATAGAAACCAATTGAATTTTGCTTTGTTATGGCAATGACATTATAATGAAGGCACGTCTAATTTAAGCTTAATACAGCTGACAGAAAAAGATAAGCCTGCATAATGATGACATAAGTAGTGATACATATAATTTATGACATAGAATCTGATGAAAATTAACTTTTCCCATGATTTTTTAATAAATACGACTACCTTCCTTCATTAAAGTGCGTTTTTGTGTATAAGAAAACTAAGAGCAAACTTAAAATTATTATTGCATAATTTAACAGAGAAATAAAAAATAAAAAAAAAACATGGAAACACAAACATGCATAACATACGAACAGCTTGCGTGCCTTTCAACTTATACTTGCCTCAGGCAATAAAACTATCACAGTTTCAACGCCAACATCAAATTTAATTCTTACATAAACTTAAATCAAACATTTTTTTCACACATTTATAAAAATCATACTTTTTCTATTGCTTCGCAGCAGAAATCCAAGAAGAAGTAGAAAGAAAAAACATACAAAATTCCCCAACAAATTATGAGTTTTCTTTGCAGTGTGTATATATTCCGTAATGATTTTCCGATACTTGTGCGCAGTCTGCCATTACGCATGTTTATGGGTTTTGCAAAAATATACTTATTTTTTTCTATACATGTATTACGTTTTCTTTTGAACTTCCTACTGAAAATAAGTTAAAAAAATACTTAAAGGGTTCTCTCTGGTGTGTGTATTTGTGGAATAGCAAAACTCCAAAACTCACTCATATATATATAATAAACTTTTGTCAAATACCAAAAAATTCAAGATAAATTTCAACAATACTAATGAACAAAAAATTTATTAATTTTTTTAAAACAATTTTCTCACACCTAAAATAAAAAGCATTTGCCAACACTTGTTCCTTAACAAAACAGACACACACAAGACAAGCCAAATGGACAGACAGACATTTTGGACACATGAACTGTAAAGACATTTACACATTCCCATAACCATATGGACACATATCGATAAATTAATAGTACATACGAGTACAAGAATGGATGTGGAGAAAAAGCGCTGCACAAAAACAAAAAAAAATAAATAAAAAAAATAAAAACAGCCCACCTAAATCCACTTGACACATGGTTGCTTAACATGTTTAAATGACAATTGCTATGAAAACGATTGTCAAAAAATCACCGTGTTTGATATGTAAGCCTGCCAACCTACAGGCTATTGATTCATATGTCTAATAAAAAATGGAAAAAAACCGCCATAAATTTTCGGCCAACAAAAAAAAAATGTGTCCAAGTAACAGAACTCACACACAAGTGAAAATTGTTAATTTTGAATCACTTGCAGGAAAGAGAAAAAAAAACATATCGAACACAGCCATACATACATTCTATGTACATTTGTAGACACTCCTGGCATCTAGTAAAAAAATTAGCAAGCAGTTTTAAAGAATTAAGAATTTAAATTGAATATTAGTTGTAAACTAATAATAAGCAAGGTGTCCCAACCAGAGCTGTTAAATTTCGATTACGATTAGTAATCAATTAGATTACATTTTAAAAAGAATCGTAATGATTATATAATTGCCTTTAAAAGAATTGCTGATAAATAATTGATTAAGATTACTAATAATGGAAAAGTAATCTGAATTACTTAAAATTACTAAAAATAATCAAAAAGAATCAAAAGTAGTCAAAAAATAATCCGATTACTTCTAAGGATTACTTTTGATTATTTTTGGTTATTTATTAAGGATCAAAAGTAATCTTTGAAAGTAGTCGGATTACTGTTTGATTACTTTTGATTCTTTTTGATTATTTTTAGTAATTTTAAGTAATTCAGATTACTTTTCCATTATTAGTAATCGTAATCACGATTACTAAGTACGAAACTGAATATAATCGTAATTTAATCATTACTTCACCTTTAAAAAAAAGTAATCAAATTAGTAATAATTACGATTAGTAATCATTACTTAACAGCTATGGTCCCAACAGAGGAGTTTATATATTCTTAGCTCACTGCGTGAACGTCACGAAAAGATGCGTGCGTGGTATGTCAATCGGTAGAGTGGATCTTTTTAGAGTTTTACAAAAACAACTCGGCCACTACTGCGCATGAATTATTCTGCCATGTTAGAGGTTTGTAATGCTTAAATTATACGCTAAGCCCACCTTTCACTCAAAAATGGACCAAAAAAAATTTAAGAAGCTGGAACTATTTATACGTAGTAGAAAATATAATATCTAGGCGACCAAAAATGTAGAATACATTTAAAGTATTAATCAGTATGTTTGAGAGCGTTTTTAAGGTTAGGACCACACTTAATGATCAAACAGAATTGCGTCGTGACAAAAAAAGCAGTTCCAGAAATCAGTCGAGAGATAGAATCTACCCAGCGGGAAAAGTGGTCATTAATTACATAAATAATGGGAGAAATAATGTACGAGGGTGGATCATTAACTCAGTGTCTTTTTGAATTTGCCTTCTCTTGATTGAAATGGCCACACTGCTTCTGTCAAGAGGCAACCGTCAGTTAACTTTTGTCTAAATTTGAACAAGCTGTGTCATTTAGTTTGTCTTTGACAGCCGCTTATAACAGACTACCTCGCCTTTTGAGAAGAAAATGGAAAAAAGTGAATTTCGTGTGCTCATTAAACATTATTTTTTGCGAAAAAAAAAGTCAATAAAACCAAGGAAAAGCTCGATAAATACTATGGGGACTCTGCACCATCGATTTCAATGGTAAAAAAGTAGTTTATTGACTTTCGTTGTGGTCGCACAAGTACAAATGACGCTGAACGTTCTGGACCGTTAATTGCGGTCAGTACACCCGAAAATGTTGAACAAATCCACTATATAGTGTTGGCCGATCGAAGAATAAAAGTGAGTGAGATTGTTGATGCCATAGGCATTTTATATGTTAGTGTGATTTCGATTATAAATGATCATATGGGTTTAAGAAAGTTGTCACCAAGATGAGTGCCGCGTTTGCTCTCAATCGACCATAAACGTAAATGTGTGCCAACTTCAAAGGATTATTTGGAGTTGTTTAATTGCAATCCGAGTGAGTTTTTGCAGTGTTTTGTAACTGTGGATGAAACCTGGATCCACTACTGCACTCCGGAAACCAAGCAGCAGTCTAAACCTGCTCCGAAGAAGGCCAAGGTGAGTTTGTCGGCCAATAAGGTGATGGCAACAGTGTTTAGGAATGCAGGCGGGATAATCCATACCGATTACCTTCAAAAGGGAAAAATACCAAACGGCGAATATTATGCCAACTTACACCGATTTAATGAGGATTTAAAAAGAAAACGACCCCATATGCCCAAGAAAAAAGTTATTCTTCATCAAGATAATGCACGAGTGCACACATGCGCAGTCTCAATGTCAAAACTATATGAATTGGGCTAAAAATTGGTACCCCATCCACCATATTCTCCAGACTTAGCCCCTAGTGACTACTTCCTATTTCCAAACCTAAAGAAATAGCTCGATGGAAAGAGATTTAGCTCTAACAATGAAGTTATTGACCAAACAAATGCCTATTTTAAAGACCTGGAAAAATCCTATTTTTTTGGAAGGGATACAAAAACTGGAGAAACCTTGGACTAAGTGTAAATAAATTTTTGTTTTGCAAAAAAATGTGTCTCATTCATGTTATATCATCAATAATACCCATGCGAAGTAGGTGAGTAGGTAGCGTTGGCCTTTTTAATCCTTAAATCTGGTGTTTCTTCAGAGAATTTCGGTCACTCTTCCAATAGTATAATTCGGCCAATCTCTGATGTGTTGTACCATTGCATTTTTAAAATTATTGTAAAGTTTTGGCATTTTCTGGTGTGACATTATTCAGAAATGATCCCATTTTTTCACGCTTATCCGCCTCTTCCTTTTCAGCGACGAAATCTGAAATCCATATTATCTCTTTGTTTCCACAATACCTACATATGTATATGAGTTTATCTAATTTTGGCTTTCAAGGACTCTTCAAGATTGAACTTTGTAATTTCTCAAGGCTTCTACACAATCCATAAAGATACGGATTAATAGTTCGTTGTCAATTTTCTCTAGCCATTTAATACCTTATGCAATAGTCGGAATCTCAGTCTGGAGGATTGAGTTATGATCCAGTAGACAAAATAATTTGCATATATTACGACTCATGTCTTCACATCCGCTACTCGGCCAGTTATTAATTTTTGACCCGTCTGTGTATAGAGTTACTCCCTTTTATTTTTGCTCTCTTCCATTTCATACTTTCTGATGTTATAGTGATACAGTTAGCTTGTAGATAACTAGTTATCACACATGACTATGGTAAGATTGCCCCTTAGTAAGATATATGTACCTTGGTATTGGGTTCTGAATTTTTCTCTTTAACCATTCTACTGTTTCATATATAACCTGCCTATGGATTAACACGATTGATATAATGTTTTCCACGACCTTAGTTGATGTGATTCTTATTGCCCTAGAGATGCTGATACAGCACTGTATATGCAGTTTTTGAAAGGGGTTTTACATTGATATTCTTTTCTACAGATGTCCACCACACTAGCGATGCGTACATGATTATTGGTCATACTACACTCACGGTAAGGCAGTGTATGATCTTGGAATTTTTTCTCTATTAGCAGCCAATTTCGCTGCTACAAAAGATCCAAACTCTTTGACATTTAATTACACTCTTTTCGCTCATGCCAGGATAATTACACTATTTTTGCTCTTGCCAGGATAATCTCCAATGAAGTATCACTACCAGATATTTGAACTCTTTGATTGTTTGTATTGTTTTATTTTGAAGAAAGAGTGATTAAAATGAGAGATTTTTCCACTTCTTCGTTAAAACTTATATATCGTTTTTATTTCCGAGTTAACACCAAACTAACACGTTTCATTTAGGAAACCGGCAAGTGATTTAAATATGCAGAGACCGTCATAATATCGGGTTTTACACAAAGACCTAAAGGTACATACCTATAAAATGTAATAACTACTATAATTAAAGCCTCAGGATTACTCAGAGATTCAACTGTCCTGGAGAACTGATCTCCAAAGAGTTTGCATAAATAGGCCTTCGCACAGTCCTAATTAAACCCTTAGGGACTTTTTATGTGGTATTGTCTCAAATCTAAACCCATCGTAAAGAAACCAAACCAAATTGAAGATCTTAAAAGAAAATATATGCCATGAAATAGCAGCCATCACGGAGCTTATCTGCTAAGAGATTATAGGAAAACGTTCTTCTGAATTAAGTGAGTGTCAACAACGTTTCGGGTAATGTTTGGACGATATTCCCCGTTATTGTGAATGGCGTAGCCAACGTCCCATCAAGACGACAGTAAATATTGTCACTTGTCTATTCTTTATCGGCAACAATTGGATCTTACTAACAATATCTTACTAATCTCTAAGGCTTTGTAAATTAATAGAGCATATTAGTAGTAGGCAATTGTTGTCGACAAAGAGTAGACTAGTGTCGTCTTGCTGTGACGTCGACGACGCCATTCGCAATAAGGGGATTATTTTTAGGAAATAAATGCCTTAACCGCGTATTTAAATGACTGCCTCTAGATTGGTAGCAGAAGTCGATTCTTTTAGGGTAGCTTTCAACCCTTTTTTCACACATATCGGGAGGTGTATCGGCGATCAAATGATCCAACGTTTGGAGATTAACCGCGTTGACACGGTCCTTGGCGTCGCTTAGCCAAAACTTTCTACCGACGTCAAATTTCATGATCTCGGTGGCCAGTTGACGTCGCCAAAACGTCAACTTCCCATGCAAGATTAGTCGTGTTGTGTGGCTCGTGTTACCGTCCTGTTGAAATCACATATCGTTCAGTTCATAATCTTCGATTGTAGGGTTATTATAGGGACATAGCGTTCCGAATTGACGGTAATACTTCTTTCACACTTACATTAATAGAATTCATATTTTCGGCAGTGTGCATATTGCAATGATGCGTAGGCCTTACTGCATCTATGTATAATGTTTCCAGTTTCTTAATTTTTTTTATAATCTTGCCAATTCCTTGCATAATAGGTCGATTATGGCGATGATAATCACCCCGAAAAGTGGCCAATTTCGAACCAATAATTTTGTAGTTAGTTTTACTATATTTTTACGCGTTCTTAGGTACATATTCATAAATGGAAACATTTCATGAACAAAATTATACTGCAGATGACAGATATTTAACAGTTGACGACAGCCTTGCCAGACCAGAGGTTTTTAAACCGCGAAATGGACAACATTGTCTTTGTAAAAAATAACTATTGTTTCGATGAGGAACTTCATATGAAAGCCACATCTTTTGAAAAAAAATTAAACACTAATATATCGAGCCTTAGTTTCGATTTTTATTTTCTACGGACAAGAGATAATTTTAATTGAAAATAAAATCATTCCTTTACATACTGAATGTTAGAAGAACCACAAAGTATAAGCAGTGGCCTGCAAATGGATTTAGCGGCTTACAGGGAAATAACAAAAACTCAGCACACATAACTATAGAAAAAGCTTGGATGCATTTGCTTATATTTTTGTTTGTTTTTTTTTCTGGTGTGCAAGTGTAAGTCGCTGTTTATATGTTTTTGTGACAATATTTGTGTGTATGCATAACTGTCACACTTGCTTGTCAAACTGCATGTATGCAAATGACATTTGTGGACCGTCTGACCAAAAAGTTTCACGCGGAAAATGTCTTTTTTTATTCGTTTGTTTGCTCATACGTACATTCATTCATTCATTTGTTGGTTAGTCCGTTCGTTCGTTTGTTCGTTCGTTCGTTGGTTTGTTTGTTTGTTTGCTGCTATTTGTTATACCTTCTTGTTATTTCTATTTGTTGTGATATTTTTCTATGTGTTAATATTTCTTTTCGTTCATTTTGTGTTTCCTAACGCGCCATAACTGTCATGTTCATTCGCTATTGCCACATACAAATGCAGCAATTTGTTGTTCCTTTTTACTTTTTTGCATTTCATCTTTTCTACTGCTGTCAAAAATGTGCATTTTTTATACGGAATATACGAATACATACATACAAACATACATTTGTACGTTTAGAAATGACGTTATTATCGCCAAGACTTCAAACAATTTTTGACACCTTTTGCGGTACATTGAATGACAGCCGGAGCATATGGATTTTTTTTTCTTCCAGAATCTCTTTTTTTATGGCATCATTTAGCTGCACATGCATATGGCTGGAGTGCATATTTGTTGCTTACAAAATAAAATTTTTGATGGCATATCACATTCAAACGTTGCATTTGAGGAAATGTGTCAAACTGTCAGATAAACTCGAAAGAGATGCTACAAAGAGGAGGAAAAAACCAAGGGCGATTGCTGGAAATAAATTGTGCAATGTTGAATAAATATATTCGCTGCATTGTATATTATTTTCAAAGCGGTAAAGGATCAATACAAATAAACAAATAAAATCCTTTACCACATGCATTCATATGTATATATGTACATATTGACAATATAATCGAAATTTCTACTAAAGATGGACTCCTAGATATTTATATTTTTATTTAGAACCAACATTATTCATTAGAGTTTGTTTGCAACAAACTCCCAGAGATATGACATTTTGTAATTTAACACAATAAAACATAAACCAAATAGATAATACATTTTGTCTTAAAAATAATCAAAACTTTTCTAAACCATGCTTTCTTAAAATAAAGAAAACAATTAAAATTTGAAACGCACCTACATATATATTTTCACACTATGAGATACCAAAAAAAACATAAACTTGGGCCGGGTATACATATGTGTGCCATGTGCCACACAAGCGTAAAAAAAGCGTAACCACTAATTATTACTAATGAAAAACTGTTTGCTTCAGACAATTATTTATTAAGTTAAATAGTTCCATACATAACTAATAGACAATTTTATAGAATCCAACGTGATTGGAATCTATTTAAATCAATAAATATGTGTGTGAATCAAACAGTTTTTCATTAGTAATTAGTGGTTACGCTTTTTTGGGCAAATGGCTCACAAAAAATGGCAGATGTAAACTCAGCCTTGCGATGTTTTTCGTTACACATTTACAAAGACATAAAGATGAGTAATGCCAGCCATACACTACACAAGTTCAGTGCTCAAGTCTGGCACTGCGTAAATTAAGCTTGTGATATACACTATACAAGTACACTGTGCATTTTAAAGTTATAAGTGAAGAAGACAACATGTGCAAATACTGCTCTATTTTATTAATTGCTGTGGCTTATGGTGAAAAAAGTGATACATGAATCGTGAAAAATTAGGACAGAAACACTGAGCGTTTGCATCATGCACTACACAAGTTCACTGTACAGTTTTACAAACTTGAGCAAATATCAAAATCATTTTGATATTTACTAAGTTCACTGCGTAAATAGCACAACCATCCCCATATACTACACAAACGCACTGTACAGTGCCAGACTTGTGCCGTCAACTTGTGTAAGGTATGGGCGACATAAGTTAAAATTCGTTATAACCGGACTAAAAATTTTAATTGTCACAAATTTTTTTCTTTTATAGATATATTTGCACTATCTGATATATGAGGTTTGCTGTCATAAATGCGGTCTTAATTTTTTAGCTCGATCCGACGGCGCCTTCTAGTGTCTGGTGGGTGTAAAGTACCCGATAAACAGTGGGGGATTTTTGTTAAAAACAATGGAAACGTTCTCTTCGATTGTTGTGATATTTTATAAAGAATTTGAAGAGTTGGTAAAGAGTTTAAAGCCTAGATCACACTATCGGCACAATGTACCGATTTTCATTGCTTCACTGAAATAAAGTCATTAGTAATGAGCTAAATATGCCATATTTCTCAACTTGTTGAAATATAAGTTTATAATTGCACAGTGTGGTAATTGGTAATAAAGCAATATAGACTTATTTCAGAATTACTTGAATAATAAAGCCATTTTGGCTTATTACTTCTGACTTGGAAATCGATAAATTGTGCCGATAGTATGATCCAGGTTTAAGTCTGGAATTTAGACTATATATATATATCATTAAAGGAGGCGGAGCCACAAAGCCCCAAAGTGGGAAACCTTGGATTAATGAAAAATTCAAACCGCTGCCAAGCTGATATTTTTGTTCTGATAGAAAATATTTTTTGCAAGTGGATTTTTTTCTATCCAAAAGCTAAAAAAAGTATCCTACATTTATGGGTTTTTGCTTACAGTTTAGGAAATATTCGAGAGAAAAAACTAAAATTTTAGCATTTTTTACCAAACTTGGTCCTCTGTTCTGCTAATGGAGAAGTTGAATCTTGTTCGATTTAAAAATGGAAACGTATTATGAATTAATAACAAAATTTGTAACATTAAAAACAACTTGGTATCAAAAGTTATACCCAATTTAAATTAAAATGTTGAAAAAAGTAGATTTTCGCCGTTTTTTTGCAGAAAAAAGTGGGTAATTAAATCGCTATTAAATTTTTTTTTCAAAAATAACAATTCCATAGCTTTACTTATTCAAAAAGTAATACTGTAAGAAATATAAGAAAAATTTAAAAATTTAAAATTTTTGTTATTGAAGGAACCAAACAGAACGTTTCCATATGGACCTATTTTCTTCCATATAAATATCAAATTTAAATCCTTTTTTGCTCAAATTCCAAAGCTGGAACCAAAGATTCATCATGACACCTTAAGACATAATCTGTTTTTATAAATTTCCGGAAATATTAGCTATCTGTGCCCGGGGAAAAATAAGAAAAATACACCAAAAATACTGAAAAATCCCATTGTTGGGCTTTTGCAATTTTTTTTGGGAATTGCCGGGAACTCAACAAGAAATTCGACTTGTTCTTACTTTTTGTGTATTAACTTAAACGAGTATTTTCAGCTGAAAATGCTCCTTTACTCACAGAAGGGAATCACAATTGACCCAAGCCAACTGGGTTTAAAAGTGAAGGTGTGTTGTAGCACCACCTTTCCTAACCTTACCATCCTCTACTATAGTTGGGCTGTGCAAGAATGTGCTATGTAAATTAAGTGGTCAGGCTGACTTTACCCTCATCTGGGTTCACGCACACAACAGCTTTTCAGATAACGA
Organism: Tachina lurida; assembly: GCA_944452675.1. Lineage (NCBI taxonomy): Eukaryota > Metazoa > Arthropoda > Insecta > Diptera > Tachinidae > Tachina > Tachina lurida. The sequence continues at coordinate 29,880,527 of OX101753.1, read as the reverse complement.
ACGGGAGGACGAATTTGCTAGAACTGACTGTGCCATAAATGTCTCCAATGATGAATGGGTAGCAATGCCGTTTGCTACTATTAAAAACTGCATCTGCAAGCTTTCACTTCATAAAGTTAAATATAGATGGCGCATTATAGACACGTGTAAGCTTGCTAGGAAAGTGTGGCCTTGATACAATGATAAGCGCTCAATACCATTAAAAAATAGAAACCAAGTCAACATTTTGATGCTCATCGTAGTTGTGACTGGACGATCGGTAGACATGAGCTGCCGTGAAGCCATTTTACCGTTTTCTTTAAATATCAGCCTTCTAACTCTCGAGACACATCTCTAGTAGCCATCTACTAGACGACCTTTGAGAGTTCTCAGTGATCGGTTTCAGTGACCTAATCAGAAATCTCAAGATACGGTTCTGCATATGTGACAGCGCATAGAGAAAGGGACCTAAGGGTAAAAAAATCAATTTTCACTTTTTTTTGATGTGGACAACATCTGAGCATCAAATGAGACCGATCCCATGCCCCAAAAGTGTTCCCTCCCAGAGATATGCGCGTTTTATGAAATTGAAGTCGACGATTCTAAGGTTATGTGAAAAAAGTTTCGTAGTAACAGAGTGATATTCACGATTTAAAAGAATTATAAATGAGTATTTATTATAAATCACAATTAATAATTTCAGAAAATAAACCTGGATTAGAAAAAAACGCGAGCAAAATTGATATCAAACTTATGGAAACAGTGCGCTAGGTAGAAAACTGTAAAAACTAACTACACAAAACAAGAGGTAGGGACGACCTACGCGCGTTTTAAAGGTTGACCAACACGTTCCTGACGTCATGAGATGTGTCGCTTTCAAATGAGATCAATACCAACACGCTCAGTGATGGTACACCAGAGATACACGTATTTAAATCTTTAAAATAGCTCTCCTGAACAAAACCGGTTTTTACCCTTAGGTCCCTTTCTATTTTGCGCGTCACATATGTTGACACCGACGAGTGGAGTAGTCTTTTAAAAAAGGCATCCTCTATATATTGTATTTTTTAAGCCAAACTCTCTTCACCCGCGAAAGGGTGAACTGAGAAATGAACTGTCATACTGCGCTCACTTTTTGACATTTTTGATCATTATACCCTGCAAATCATCAAACATACATTCACGCTTGAATAAGCCTACCAAATTATCCAAATTTACTTCGAAAATCAGTCATCAATTCAGTTAACTTATAGATGGCTTCCCAGATAATCATCGAGCTGAGTAAGCCGTCCGTTTAATCATGAATAGATTTAACAAAAAATACTCTCTAAATGATGCAATAACTAATACCAACATGTCGAAAGAATGTGCGTACTGAAGAGAATGTCCCCGCTTTAAACGAAAGTGTGGGGAAGATCTTAATGTATCGCAGGAATTGGAGGCTCTGTCCGTCTATTAAGTGGTTAATTTTACTCAAAAAGCTTGGGCTACAGCTATCTTAGATTCATCAGGTGTGGGAACTAAATGCACGAAACCATTATATGAATAGCTATTTAGCAAATAGAGCTCTAGATCTATTAGAAACTGATCCGATGTTTCTTCGCAAAATTTTGTTTGGCAATGAGGCTCAACAGTTTGCACACTGTTAGCTTCATTGAACCTTTTTTTCAATTGAAAAATGAGGCTGGAGCTCACCTTACCGTCAATGGAGATCGTTACCGCACCGTGATCAATGATCAGGGTGACATAGGATTTTGATAGGATGTTTCTTTCGATAATAATAGTTTTCAATTTCATATATCCTTTAACGTAAAGTTTCTCGCTAATAAGTGAAAGAGTGAGGTATTTTGGAGTTGTCTGATTGACATAAAAACACATCATGAAACAGTTTATGATGCTCTCTGAATCTAATACACATGAAAAATGTAAAACCCTGCTGCCTGGACTGAAAAAAAACACTGGAGTATAAAATAAAAAAAAATATACATATTTGATGAAAACGCTTTCAAAAATAAAATAAAATAAAAGCAAAATAATCATAAACAACGTGCGAAATGTGAGTGATATGTGCTGTCTGGGGAGCAATAAGGGTTAATTTAAATTTTCCTTATGTTTGCTAATTTATTTCGCACGAGAGTTTAACATATTTTATTTTTTGTGAACACACTCACTCACGTCCTTGCCAAACTCTTAGAAAGCCAAGAGGATATAAAATAAAATAGCAAGCAAAAATATTAAAAATTATGTTTGTCGCACTGGGTGTATTTCAAATTTAGCACTTGTGAGATTAAGAATGCTTTTTTCAACTATAAATGTTTACTTGACTTTTTTGCATGTGTGTGTATCTGTGTGTTTCTGTGTGTATATCTGTGTGTGTGTGTATATGTTGCCTTTTGTGAAAATAAACATAAATATGTAATTTAAACATTATTTTATGATGTCTTTCTGTGCTTCATTTTCATGCAAACGTTTTTGTACTTTTAAATGAGCGTTACTCTCTTACCGAAACAGCAAAGCAAAACGCATAACAATAAATATGAATGAAATGTTAAACTGCTACTGCACAAAGTAAAGCAAAAAAGCTAAAAATTGTTGATGTTTGCGAAAGTCGAACAGTGGGTTTTTAAGCATTTTTTGTATTATAAAAATTTTAACAGTTTTACGAAAGAATACATACCTAAAAAAATCGGTCATTCTACTATTTATTTTTATGGTTCCTTTCACACTTCACGGCAAAAAGGGTTCACAAGTAATATAAATTTTCAATTAAAAATGTTTTACGGCCTGGCCCACGATGTCACGAGAAATCGTTCGATCGATAACTTGTATTGCAAACAACAACAAATTTTCTAAAGTTATTGTTGTTTGCACTACAAGTTGTCGATCGAACGATTTCTAGTGACATTGTGGACCAGGCCGTTAATTTTCATTTTTTCAATTACATTTTGAGTTTATTTAAGCCAATTTTGGTTGACTTAAATGTTTAATTGATTCAATTAAATTTTTTATTATTTATATGAATTTTTTATTGATTCAACTCAATTTTTAATTAGTTGATTTAAGATTTAAAATTTAATTGATACTATATATTTTTTACTCATGCCAATTTCATATTTGTTTTATTAATATCACAGCATTGTTTATTAAAATTTTTGTTATCGGAAACTTTTGTGGAGATATCACATAAGGGAAAGAGTGAAGAAGGCTAACGCGTGCTGGTCTCTCTGCAGAAGGGTCATTACGTCTATATGGGGACTTAGCCCTATTGCAACACACTGGCTCTGTAGGAGTCTGATCAGAGCAGTTCTAATATACGCATCGGTAGTATGGTGGAGGCCAACAGGTAGAAAGTGCAACACTAAAATTTTGGAGAAGGTTTAATGAATGTGCTGCTTAGGTATAAGTAATGCTATGTGAACTACATTCACCAGGGTATTGGAGACTATTCTTTATGTCCACCCTATAGACATTCGTATTATCTTGCTACAAAAAGTATATAAGTGATGGGGGAATGGATCGGAGTAGTCAACATACCACACCATCATAACATATGGACGTCACTGAACGGATGCGACCAGGCTTTGGAAATGTCCGACTGGGTACGTGAGACTAGGTTTATAACAGAATGCGCGAAATTGATACCACAAAGACAGTCCTGGGTCAATCGAACCCTAGAACAAACACTCGTGGGAATTAGCTGCTACGGATGGCTCGAAATTAGAGGAAAGAACTGGCCTAGAAACCGCAGACCGAGTTTTACTTCCGCTTGCCTGACCATAATGCAAGCTTCCATGTGGAGGTTCCTGCGATCACGGAGGCTTTAAAATAGATCAGTGTGAACATTAGACTCACAGAGGTCAATATATTTACCGCAAATAAGTCGTCATTTAGGGCAATCACAAGCGAAAGAGCAAACGCTAGGACCGTTTTAGATTGAAAAATATGATAAACGATTACGCGGTTCATGGCAACAGTCGTTTTGTTTGGGTAGCGGAAAGGAACGTGCAAATGACCTGGCGAAAAAGGCCTGAACGTTACTGACAGTAACTCTAGCTAATGTGAAGCCTTTCAAGGCAATGAAGATCGAGTTACAAAATTGGACAAAGATGGCCCACAGTACACGATGGAATTGTGATACTGTGGGTAATCTAACCAAGGTTCTATGGGGTGACCCGGACGAAGGCAAAACAAGGGGACTGTTGAAAGTAAACAAGACCCAGCTAGGAAAGTTGACCGGCATCTTAAAGGGGAACTCTAATATGCGAGGGCATTTGTAAAGGATTGGAACCACGAGTGACAATGAATGCAGGGCATGCATGGAGGACATGGAGACAATGGAGCACTTCCTTTTGTCATTATTCAGCTTTCGCCCGGCCGATATTCCATTATTTTGGGAATAACACCTTACCGGACATTACCCACCTTAGAGGAATTGACTGGAAAAACTTGAGGAACTACGTGAACGATATTGAGTTCCTATAAAGGTGGGGTTCGTTTATTTATTTATTTATATGTACATATGTATATGACCCCGGACATAAGCTAACCTAACCTAACCTACCTAGAAAGGCCATAGTGGTTGTTCAAGCCGAATTTATACTGTTTTGAATCGTAAATCAATTTAATTTTGCTTATTCATTCTTATTAATGTAGGAAAATTTAGGTCGTCTTATTTCGAAAATATATTTTAGTGTTTGTTTTTTAATTCTCTAAATTATTTTTTTTTCCTCAAAAATTGTCATTGTCCTCGATAATGCAAACTAATAGCAATATTTGGTAAAAACTGTTGTACATAGTTATAAGAAAAATATCGAAAATTCGTTCCAAAATCTTTTCTATACAAATCTCAAATCGAAAAAATCGCTTGTATTTATTTGAACTGCTTAAAATGAGTGGTTGAAGTCTACTGACGATTTATTGCAGCAACAATCAAATGCATGTAGACAACGCTGAACCACCAGCAAATAAATTTTATTTGTACTTGGCAGAAAATATTATTACCATGTTTTTGAAACTCAAAAATTAATAAATTATGCGGTAGTGTGAAAAATATATGAAATAAGTGTTGGATATAATGGTTTACGAAAACCATAAACACAAAAAAAACCATATACACAACCCTCCTAGCATTGACAACAAATAATAATTGTCTTAAAGAATCGCGGCTTTTGCCGTCCATAAAAAAGAAGACACCATTGTCGAACAGAATTGGGACATAATTCTCCCTTTATTTTATCACATACTGAGAGTTATTTCAGAATTTAGCTTAAAACCAGTTATTTTTAATGATCTGTTTGATCATTAAAAATTATTTAGTAATATATCATGCATTGCAACCACTGTGCAAAATATTTACCTATAATAGCGGGTGCTGACATGGCTTTGCTGCCTGTTTCAAGTGCTGCAGTCATTTTTGTGTTTTTCTTGATGACTTTATAGTATGACCAACACCCCCCGTCACTAGCAAAATACATTTTTTTGCATATTTCCTTCATTCATTTTCATAAAAGCACACACACACACATAAACACACGAAAATACTACTTCACATTCGCACGTTTATTGATAGAAATAACAAGAGTGTTGATGTAGTGCCAGTAATGCAGTGTGAAATGTTATTCGTATTTTATTATTTTTTATATTTAATGGTCTACGCAAATTCGTAATAAAAGCAAACAATAATATAACATGCAAATACACACATGCATACATAGAAACAAGTGAATACCCAGCAAACAAACTTTCGAACTCTTCTTGCCCAGTACTAACTCCAATATTATTTTTAATACCCAGCAAATCAATACGATCAAAATTTTTGAGATAGCTACACAGATAGTTTTCATTTATATTGACTGCATATTCCATACAAAAAAATATTGTTTATTAAAATTCAAATTCGGGTATACGTGGCTGCCCTCTTCACTTAAGCATTCAAGTAGAATCTAGATGATTCCTTTTTGAAAGACCACTCCACTCGTCGGTGTCAACGTATGTAGCACAGTATCTAATAAGTATACGGATACGGTGATATGTACTAGATCCAAAACCTTGCGTTGATATATCTGATAAGGTCACTCAACTCAGCCCAATCTTAGATAAAACTGAAAGGTCGTCTAGTAAAGGCTGTTTTTAGAGTGTCACAACTTTGATTTGGCATCACTGCTTTATTTGACTACACATTTAACAGCTGATAAATGCTTTTTGTTTAGTTTGCTTTAATATTTTTAATCAAACTAATTGTTCTATTCATCAAAGCTATCGTACACTGCTTCCATTTTCCGATGAAGCCCATTTCTGGTTGAATGGGTACGTAAGTAAGCAGACTTGTCGAATTTGGAGTGAGGAAAATCCACAAGCTTTTGTCGAGACACCATTACATCCACACAAAATTACTGTTTGGTGCCCTTTATGAGCTGGCGGAATCATTGGCGCATATGTCTTCAAAAAGGATGATGGTTATAATGTTACTGTCAATGGTGAACGGTATATGAATATGTTTCGAAATTGTTTCGTACCTCAATTACATGGCATTAATCTTGCTGATATGTGGTTCCAGCAGGACGAAACACATGCCACACAGCGAGCGCTACAATTGATTTACTCAAAGAAACTTTTGACGAAAAAATAATTTCATGTAATGGCCCAATTAATTGGCCACCAAGATCGTGTGATTTAACACCATTGGATTATTTTCTTTGGGGTTATGTTAAATCACATGTCTACATCGATAAACTTCAAACAATTAACACCTGGAAATCAACATTAGAAGTGTTATCGGCGAAATACGGCCGCAAATGCTAAGAAAAGTTGTTTAAAATTGGTGTTCCAGATTGCGAGTGCTACGCGCTAGCCGTGGCGGCCACATGTCAGAAATCATATTTAAACATTAATTTCATAAAATTTCCTTTCCAATAAAGCCCGTTTTATTGATATTAAAAATACATGTCCTTGTGTTATTTTGATTTAAACTTGTGTCACTCTATCAGAAACACCCTTTATATTGCTGCGTAAAAACTTGCGTATCGAGAGATAGAAAGCTGGTCATTTGCAAAGAAAGGGGAAGATTGTCTCTTCTTTGCTTTCTTCTCGACAACTTCGGCAAAATTCATTATAGAACCGACCTATCCCACTAGCATGTCTGCCGACCATCCAGTGCCCCGTCATGACTGCAACGAGCCTCGGAAAGTTCGTATGGTTCCTGTTAATTGTATTGGACGCCTATCATTGTAGCAAAGGCCACATTTTCTTAGCAACCTTTGCGCCATCTGCATTCAGCCTTATAGAGATAGTGCTTGAATATACTGTTTCTAATAGTACCAAACCGCATAGATATCGATTCGGCATGGGAGCCATTCATAGCAGAGCCAGCTTTAGCCCGTTTGTTACCTAAAAGGTTGCTATGTGCTGGAAGCCAGATGCGGATGAGGTCAGTCTGACCACCCAACCTAGATAGCACACTTTTGCACTGTCCAACTAGAATAGAGGAAGTGGTATATGAGAAGAACTTCTTGACTGTCGACAAAGATACTAACTTTACCTGTACCTTCCTATACCTTCAGCACTTCCTGTACCTTCAGCACTCTACCCGCTTCCCTTACCGACAAAATTTCAGCTTGAAATACAGTGGCTTCGTTAAGGAGATGAAAGGAGCATTTTATACTATGTTCTAGCTTTCTAATTTTTCGTAGGATCGTCACAATTTTTAATTTAGTGTCTTCCGAACAACATTTTTAAGAAAACTTTTAGAATTATTTTTTTTTCGCCTGAGCGATTTAAATAAAACAAAAATGATTTTTTTTTCTTCTAAATTTTATTTATTTCTTATTTATTTATTAATTATTGATATTATAGATAAATACAATAACAATATAAGAGGGGTAGAAGCACTACCTACCAAGTCCTGTAAATCAATGAAATGTTGTCCGCTAAACATGGAATATATCTGCACTGGGAAAAACTGCCTCATAGAATCAAGAAGATTTTCTCTGTGAAACGTTTTTAGGCTAAGGGGTATCCCAGCAGAAAGAAGCGAAGATTTTTTTCATAGAGATTCTTTATTGTTTTTATGTGGTAAATCTTATTAATTTTATCAAGAAGAAAATCATATAAAATCAAGAAGAAATCTTATTATTCGCAACTTTTTTTACTCAATTTCAGTTATTTTTGGCACCAAAATAGAGAAAAACTTTTTGATTCTATTAGGTTTTCTTATAAATTGTAAACTATAGGAATTTCTTATTGATTTTATTAGGTTACCTTATTGATTTTTTTAAAAAGGGTTTCTTCTTGATTTTATTAGGCTACCTTATTAATTTTTGCAATAAGGTTTTCTTCTTGATTTTATTAGGTTCCTATATGATTATTATGTGTAAAGCATCTTATTGATTTTTTTAATAAGGAAATCTTAATGATTTTATAAGGTTCTATAAATAGACACAGAGACAATTTTTTTCATGATATTTTTCATTTTTGTATATGAATGTTTGCACAATTATTTCAATGGTTATTCAGACTGCTTGTTAGCATATTGGTTAGAATGTTTGTCTATCAGACAGAAGTTTGCTGGTTCAATACTTGTTTCCTTTCAAGAAATAATATGTATGTATGGTGAGTTAGTTAATTAAGAATGTAATATGTATGTATGTAAGTATGTATAAATAAATAACATATACATGTACTACATACATACATAAGTATATGGTATAGAATTTAAATGAAAATACATATCAGCAAAGCACAAAGATATAATGTTTTTTTATGAGTTCGCCTCATAAAAACAAGAAGAAAACCTTATTGAAAAATCAAAAAGATAAGCACATAAAACTACAAGATTTCTTCTTGATTTTCTCAAAAAAGTTTTCTCTATAAGATCTCCTTATTAAAAAAAGCCATAGAGATTTCTTATTAATTTTGTTCTATTTTATGAGGTATTTAGTGTGTGGCAATATGGAATAATCGCTTAAGTGGGCGCTACCGCTAAGATATTAAACATTAATTCATATTATGAGAGTTTTTCTAAAAATTTGCGAAGTTTTTTTAACTGTTGTCTAGAATTTGTTGCAAAACAAAATGGATGTGTATGTAACATAGATGTTGCTTAACCACCAACAAACTGAACTTCTTCATACTTTATTTATTTAACTTAGCTTTCTAACTCATAATACAATAAATACTAAAGGTTGACTTAAGCAGAAATATTGCCTGGGTAAACATGTTGATTCACTTGTTTGCAAAAATATATGTATGTATGATAAAATTATTGTGGGGTATTTTTTGCAATCAGAGTTGCCATATACATACGAATTAACTAAGCTAGAGACTCCTTACATTTTTATTATTTAGTTTAAAGTCAGCAAATGTAAAATAAAATAAATTAAATAAATAAAATTTAAATTTAATAAATAAAATAAAGAAAAAACCTATTGAAACAAAAAAAAAAGGCTCATTGTGTCGTTGCGTTAATGTCAGTTGAAAAAGGCGACATATAACGTATGCCGGAATCTATGTAACTCGGTCTTAAAGCAGATAGCCAAAATTATCTTACACAGAATCACTCTTTTTATAATTCTCAATTTTAATGTTCAAATTTAAGAGGGAATTAAGCAGCGCGATATCTTGGGAATACCTTTAACATTATATTCTATTTTTATCTAATATTGGAGTAGCCACAATTTAGTTCTTTATTGGGGAAAGCAGATGTCTTTTCGTTCTGTTCTCTTGGAGTAACTTTCATATAATATTTTACATGTAACAAATGAGCTTTCTTTTATCTCTCTAAAATTCCTTTAACTAATGGCAGATAAGTTAATTTATTAGCCGATGGCCTTAGTAGCTAGTGCTTGTACCCCTCTTATATTGTTATTGTATTTATCGATAATATCAATATAAATAAATAAATAAATAAATAATAAATAAGTTAATTTAAGATAAAAAAAAGCCAAGGTTAAAACACACCAAATTAGGTCGAATTAAATCGAGCTGAGCAGCTGTCTACATATATTCAATGATTATCCCACAAATAAAATTGTGAAAAATGTATGGCAATCCTTTCATAAATATCTTTGCTGTTATAAAAATTCTTTTAAACTTCTTGTTGCTAATAATTTTTAACGGTAATTGCAGTCCATGCATACAGTCACTCACACTAACACACGATTACATACATACATACATGCATACTTACCCTGAAGGAAATGTCGATGGTGAAAATGTACTGAGTCGCTTTTGACTTTGTCACCAGTACTACTCTCTAATTATTCCCCATACAATACTTTGTGCTATAGACATTTAGCATGTGCTTGTCATTGAAAATCTACTAGTAACACTTAAACAGTTGACTAGGTAGTGACTACATAGTTCTTATGGGAACATGGAGACAGACCAACCAGACATTTAGTGGTACATTTCTATACCTTACGTACATACAATTATAGGAATATTGACAAGTTGTTGCAAAACCCACCACAAATGCACCACATCTGTTTTCTCTCGTTCTTTTGTACTGACGAATAGAAGAGAAGTTGTAGACAATGTACATACTACTAGAATTTTAGTGTTGACATAGGGACATTTGGCCCCAGTCTGACTGCAGGGTATAAATCCATCGTCATTTAAGACTGTGTGTGTGTATATAATTATGTTTAAATGTATGTAGAAGTGCTATTCATGTGTAAGTTATTGGGCTTCGTTTGCAATTTGTGTATGTTTGTTGCCACGTCTGACATCTTAATGGTTGATTATAACAATTTGTTGTTATGTTTGTTAATAACATAAATTTTAATGTTGTTTTTTTTTTTTTTTTTTTTGAAGGGGAAAGAATTTTTAGTTTTCCATATATTATTATTTATTATTTACTTTTTAAGTTTAAACGCAACACGTAAGGGTTTGGTTAAAGTGAGGTGAAAAAACTTTATTAAAAAATTAAGTTCACACACATACATATTACTCAGACTAGAAAACCCTAAGAAAATATATTTAGGAAACTAAGTTCCAAAGCTGAATAATTTTGAGAGGTTCTTATGGTTCTTTGCTGGGTACTTAAGAGAGCACAATATGCAACAAAAGAATAAGAGCAAACCGAAACAATAACTTTTCAAGCTAACCTACATATTACTTTTATATAATATCTATATATACATATATACTTAAAGCATTACTTATTTTGTGCTTAGTTGTCCTTGCCACAGTGAATAGAGCAACGTCTAATAAGGATTTCCGAATTTTGGAAGTTGATAGCGGCCTTATTGTTCAAGCTAAATCGGTCATTTATTCAGTAAGTTATGCCAAATCACATAACCGTCCTATCGAGAGAACCATGGTGGATTAATTTGAGTCCACTAACTCAGTAAACAATCAACCCACACTCGAATGTTGCCAAAATGCAACATCAGGTGAAAACATCGCAACTGTCTATGCGAGTGTTCAAGAGAATTAGAGACAATCGATTTTTCGTACCTCTGTCTTTCGCTCACCACAACTTAGCACAAACTGCGTCGAGACTGACCCACGAGCTGAAGGTAAGCGACCATAGACAATGAAAAGTTATTTTCAGCGTTGAGGCCAATTTCTCATTAAAAGATATATTAACAAACAAAATCATCAAACTCCACATAAGATCCCAGAATGTTCAATACATACCGACAAATCAAATTTTTTATGTGGATTTTAGGCTGGCGGTGGCATCGTTTGCCTGGACATTACACAGAAAACAATATTCCTGCAATAAACAACTTCAATTGAAAATAAAACCAAAAATCAATTAAAAATTTAATTAAATTGAATTGTCCTGCAATAAACAACTTTAATTGAAAAGATAACTAAACTCCAATTAAAATGGTATACTCAATTAAACTTTTGCTTAAAATTAAAAATTAATTACAAAATTTAATTGATTCAATAACATTTTTAATTGATTTTTGGTTTTATTTTCAATTAAAGTTGTTTATTGCAGGAATATTTTTTTCTGTGTACCGCTAACAGCAAGTGCCATAGGTCGACGAATACCAACCTGTTTTGGAGAGAATCGAATTATATGAACACGAACAACATTTGGTTTCAATATATCTGCGCTACATGCCACACAACTAATTTTAAACACTCTGCACGAATGATTTGAGCACCTGGTTATTTCAAATTAAGGTGGCATGAAATGATCATAGATGTCGTACGATTTAACTTCGTTAGAGTTTTTCTGCAGGGGTTATCTGAAGTCGCAGATATATGCGAATAAACTAGAAACGACAGCGGCCCTCAAAACCAACATAACACATGCCATTGGTCAAATTTAGCATGATTTATTGCGTAAGGTTAATGGAAAAGTTGATATTTAGGATGCGTTCGACTTTTTGCACGAATTCAGTTTTATAGAAATGCAGCGTTTGTGTAAAATGTGTTGTAATTATAATTAATGCATATTTATGGCACTTGTGGAATTCCTACTTGATCGCCTAGATGTTCCTTTTTCCGATCTCTTTATGCTGTTGACCTGTTTTTGAATGAATTATGATTGACGCATGATTTAAGTGGTGAAAACTTCTATAATTTCAGTACTTTCCAGGGGGTAAAACTATCGCACGCACATTGATCTGTCCAACTTCGGGAAACCCTGCATATCTAGTAAGATCCGAGGAGCCACGCTACCTATTGACATGCTCGTACTCAGTAGTACCCAATGATTCGTTGCGTTTACGCGGCAAATTATAAAAATATAAACCTGCCTTTGCAATAGATATTAGAAATTAGTTGCAAATATTCCGGGTTTAAGAGTTTTCTATTAACTAGAGCAATAACTACTAATGAGTATTTTTTATATACACTTGTATATGACCTGCAGGAAATGGAACTGACACAAGACTAGTCACGTGATCGGTCCCCAAGTGATAGGGACCAGTCCGAGTTCTAACACTTCATATGAAGCGGAGCAGTCACTTTACCATAATGATGGCCTAGGATGGGGTTAATTGATACTTTGTATGCACCTTGTGACTTTTCACTGAATTATCTCCTGGATACCTAATCGGTGTGGAATAATATAAATGATTTTTTACTATTTGATAGGTTCTGGATCCAACCACATCGAACTAGTTCAGTGCCGTTTACTTTAATACTACACCGATTACCAATTAAATTGACAAAAGATCTCAGACGATGCATCCGACAATGGTGAATATGTAATCATTTGTAGGCTATGTCTTTTTTTCACCATACATTACAAACTACTTTTGGTAAAACCCCCAATTTCTCAAGTCACAGGACGAGTACGTTTGGATCAATTATCACCAAATTTTCTGCAGGGTGTATATACATTAGGTTCGACCAATTTGTTCGGAATCAGAAAGCTTAATGAAGAGTATAGCAGAATAGTATTCAGCGGAAAATTATACGAAATTTTTTTCGAAGCAAGCATGGTTCTAAAATCAAAATGTATCCTCTGATTTTTCACCAGAAAGTTTGAAAAAAACAAACAATGTATATTAAATAAATTTCATAGAATTTGCCACAGATGCAATACGCTCGGTTAGCAGAAAATACTGAACCACTCCAATGTGCATATCCCTTTGTTTATAAGTACATACCTAAATATATATATATATATATATATATATATATATATATATATATATATATATATATATATATATATATATATATATATATATATATATATATATATATATATATATATATATATATATATATATATATATATATATATATATATATTATATATTATATATATATATTTATTTGTTTCGTTTTTGAAAGGATCTACGAAGTAATTTTTTAATTTGAACGCTAGTTACAAAAAATATTTTTAACATTTTTTTCACAAAAAATTTTAATTTTCAACCACACATACATATACGGACTTTAACATTTTTCTTTAAAATTTAAAATTTCTTAAAGCTTCCTTTAAAAAGAGAGAAGAAAACATTATTGTTGCAAAAACGTTTTTTGCCTTACCATACCCCATCACATTTTACCATACACACAACATAAATAACCTTGATTTAAATTTTAAAATATGCCACGAAGTAGAGGAAAAAATTTTAAATAAAACTTTAACATACTTTAAAGCAGACACTTAAGCAGACTCAGATTCACACAAACATACAGCTGTTATAAAGAAAATAACTAAACAGGGCAAGGAAACAACAGCCAGTGTTAGTAACAGGCTAATGTTAATGTTATTTGAAAAGTGCTTTTAACAGGTTTAACAGATGCAGGTTGAAATCAAGAAAACTGCACATGTTTTTTTGAATATGCAGAAAAAAGAGGTTGGTATGCAAGTGCTTAGTCTGGTCCCCACAATGGGCTGCAAGATTAAGGTTTAGTTTCTTATTGTAGTAAAGAAAGAAAGTAAGGTAGACAAGAGTAGTTTAAAGAGGAATATACATATTTTAACTTTTTGTTTTTATTAATTCTAAAGTTGTTTTCGAAGAGGAGTTTTAAAAGAGATTTTTTTATTGCATTGAAAGCTTTTATTTCGCCAAAAATGGTGTGTATAGCTCTTAATGGATATTTTTTTTAATAATAATAATAAAGATTTTATTTTCTGAAAGAGTTTTCTGTTGCGAAATTATCAAAACCATAAATCAAAACAGAGAACATGATTAATGTTCTCACTTAATGCTCTCAAGACCTCGAGGCGCATGTTATATCTTTTTTCAAGAGATGTATAGAGAAAGCGTTTTGATTGCAAAAGAGATTGTGTATGACATAAATCAAGTTTTTTTTTTAATGATTGAGTTTTATTTGCCTTTCTGGCATTATTTTTACCAAGAGTATTTGAAGCATAAGAGTCAAATTGCCTGTTTATGTGAGAAACAGCAGAGAATAGTTCAATTGATTTAGCAACTGCGCTGGTTAACATAGAGCGCAATGACTAGTATACAAGCAAATACCCCAAAATATAAAAAGTCATTTATCAATTTAGTGTTCTATGAATAAAACTCATTTATTGTATTATAAAATCAACACAATCTCTTTCATGCACGAAGAGAGTTAATGTTTTATATCACTGCAGTGGTGTACGTGCATGTGTGTGATATTGGGTGCAAGAAATCCCTTATCGTAATGATGATGTGTGTTTTATATTTTTTGTATTGGGATTTCCTGTTACGGGGAATATTTTCTTGCTCTTGTTGGTTAAGGTTGTATTTGTGAGTGTCTCGCTGTTGTTGTTGTTATGGGTTTTATAGTTATTTTATAAATATTCTACTGCTATACTTGTTATTGTTGTTACTCATTATGGTCTTATGCCATGGTAGTTGTTGTTATTTGATTTGCTTTAACAGAGTGAAGTCAAAGAGACAGACGGGCCAAAACAAAGCAAAAAGCGTTTCATGTGTGTTGTTTTTATTATTATTGTAATTATATTTTTTGTGTACTGCTGTCAGGCTTTCAACGTTGTCAGTGTCAAAAAGATGTTTTAGTCGACAACATAACGCTTCAACGAGATCATGTCGAGAAAATTATTTTTGTTATTTATTTGTATTAATATACAAAATAATTATGGATTAATTAATAAATAAATAAAGTGTTGAATATGGAAAAAAGTGTTTGCTAAACTTTTTTCTTTAAAGAAAAATCTAGAAATTTTATCAAGTGTCAAGTGTCATTTTATGATTGACTGCTACATTTTGATGTTGGGTATTTAACATTTAACAAAAAAAAAACAGTATTATGTGTGTAAGAGCCAGTGTAGGTGTGATGGAGCTCTCTGCTTTAAGGCTCTCTGCTGTGTGTTCAAAGGACCTCTGATTTACTGCGCAGTGCTGGAATAAATAATAGAACTTAACTGCTGTGCTTTATGGGATTTTATTATAAAGATTTTTTTCTTTTATAAGACTTATAGCACAAACATTATTTAACTATTTTAGTCGCTTAAACGACTTGGCAAAGGCGACATCGAAACGTCAGTGGGTTATAAATATTACACTCTTTAACAAAAATCAACTCCAGTGATAACTTTAGCAACAGTAAATACGTAAATTTTAAGTCATTGTTGTAGTGTGGCAAATAACTAGTCAACGCATCAAAATAAATTTAAAGAATGCAAAAAAAAAATATGGAAAAATTAAAAGAAAACCTTATAATTTTGCAAAACAAAAAAAACTTAAAAATTGTTCTGCTGTGATTTATTTGTTATTTTAATATTTTAGTTAAAGCTCAAGAGCTGAAGAAGTAATTCAAAAAAATATTTTTTTTTTGTGGAGAAAAAATAAACAAACATATCAAAATTATTGGAACATTTTATGTGTTTTTTCCCACAAAAGTGCTAATAAATCTTAAAAAAAATTAAAAAACATTGAAGAAAGAATTTAAAATACACCACCCACTTACAGATTCTTTGTAATAAAAACTAAAGGAAAATAAAACGTTAATAAGAAAATTTCAAGAAGAAATGTCAAACCGTTATTTGTTTTCATAAAATGACCACGGTGACACATGATTTATTTGACGCGCGTGTGTGTGTGTGTTTGTGTAAATGTGTGTGCCATTAAAACAAATGTAAAACTGTATTAATAGCCAACGTCATTTCTAAAATAAAACTGAAAAGAACCAAAACAAAACAAAAAAAAAAAAAAAACAAAAAATGATTAAATGAGTAAATGTTTTTGACCGAAAGCTTTAAATCTTCTTCAACAACAAAACACGCAGACATAAGCACGAACATATGTATGTATGTATGTGTGTATGCATGAACATGCATGACATTGACACAAACATCTAATAAACAAAGAAAAATATTTAAGTGGACATAAAAACTTAAGCCCACAAAAAAAAGTATTATAAAAGCCAACACAGAAACTAATTGGAAAATAAATTATTGCCGAACAAAAATTCAACGTTAATAAATCGAAAATATTTCTTTTTTTTTATAAAAGAAAAATTCCCTTCACCCTTCTGCTATAATTTACGCCACGCACAAACCAAGCAGCCACACATCCACCCACCCAGCCAACCTCCTGTTGAATTAACAAGTGTTTGTTGCTGTTGCTGTTGTTGTTGTTGCTGTTATTTTCGTCTGGTAGCATTACTAAATGCTTGTTGATTTGTGTTGTGTATGTTGTGCGTTGCTGCAAACAGTGGAATGGCGGCATACCGCGTGTTCTTTGTGTGCCTGTGTTCATTGTGTGTGTCTGGTGCGTTGTAGAGCCGTTATTTGTGTGCGGTATTTTTTTTTATTTATTTTACAAATAATAAGGATTTGGGTGTTATTTTTTGTAAATATTAAGTGCGTTGAATTAATCAAAGTAAAATCACATTATGATGCTGCACGAGGCTGTGATGTTGGAAATCTATCGACAGGCCTTAAATGCCAGGTGATTATTGATATACATAAGCTTTTACAAAAATATATGAATTTATTATTATAATTTTTTATTGGAAGTGACTGAAAAATTGTGATAAACACATCGCACTTGTTCCTTTAAGTGGATAAACTAAACATTTACAAATTCTTAGTAGAGCAAAAAAAAAAATATACCCCTTGTATTGCAAAGACAGATACAACTGTGCCCATAATTATGAAAGTGGTCTAAGTCATATATAGTAGATTACATTTGAACAAATGAAGAATAACTTTTATATGATTATGAAAAATTTTAATTAAAAGTTGTACTAGTATCGATTAATTTAAATATTACATGAATTATTATCGATTAATTTAAATTTATGTGATATTCATTAAATATTTGTTGAAGTTTTTTTATGATTTATTTAGAATTTCGAAGCAAAAATGCACATGACTCAGACCATTTAGTAGACTACATTTGAACAATTCAAAAACTACTCTCAGGGAAAAGCTGCAATTCAATAATTTTCAATATAATAGAAAATGTATATTGAGATACCTACTTAAAAATAAATAAAATTAATAAATTAATACTGTAAATTAATATTTTTCCATATTGAAATAAAAAATTTCAACATGACTAGACTTTTGTTAATGTTTCTTATTGATTCAATATGGTGTTTTTTGATTTTAAGCTGTTTTTTCTCTGGGTGTATTTTTATTTTATGCAATATTTTAATTTACAGTTGTACTAGTTTCGATTAATATAAATTTATTTAGTATATATTTATTAAATACCAGTCGTTAAGCAGCTCTGGGCTGCTTATCGAAAAAGTTATTTCTTAAGTGCGGTCAGGCTAGTGTTTGTTGTTAGGCCTTCGAGAGTTTTTCATCTCTATCGCAACCAGTGCGGGATAACCGCATAATCTTACGGTTCTTTTGTGGAATTTCGTTGACAACCACGTTGCTACTTCCTTTGAAAACATAGGTCGTGTATAGTCAGTAGGGATGCCAATCGGGATCGATTTTTGGAAATCCCGGGATTCGGGATTTGTAAATTCCGATCCCAAAAATCCCGTGATTTTTCGGGATTTTCGAGATTTCGGGATCGAAAATTTTTTGGTAAAATAAACTATTTTTTTTAATAAATATTACTTTAATAACAAATTTTATGCATTTTAAAATGTTTTATGTTGATAATGTATCATTAGACAATTGTGTTTAAAGTTAACAATTTTCTAATACAAGTATAAAATAAAAATCAAAAGAATTTTTCTCATCTATTTTTAAGTTGATGTTAGAGAATTTATACTGAAAACAATAATATAAGAAAACTTGTTTTTGTTTTCTATATAAATGTTTTTCAATAATCTAAATCAAAACGAATGTACACATCTGTGGACTTTTAGCACTACCGCTTAAGTTGATTTACGAAAATTTTAGATTCACTTTCGTACAAATAAGTTGCAAAAACATTATTGTTTTGTTAAAGATAACTATTAACGTTTTTTTAATTGCGATTGACCAACAAGTAGCCATTACGGTTGTTACATATACCAAGCATTGCCTATTTTTTTTAATCGATTTCGTCACCGATAATAAATAGGTCATAAGTTTGTGTCAAAAACGACCTAAACGGTCTAACGAAAATAATTTTGAACTGCAATGTAAAAAAACATACATACTCACTCCAGCAATTTTTAGACAAAATATTTCGCATTATTCTGTAAATATTTCTCGCTTTTACGTCAACCTGTCAATAGTACTCAATTGTTACCGAAAAGTGGATAAGTGCTAATATTTTTATAGCGTCGAGGAGTCGATACACAGAGTTATATACTGCAATTATGAATAAATTTCCGCAAGAAATTTCTACCTTTTCCACAATTTTTTTTTGTTTTCCCTATTATTTGCTACTGTTTGAAATTATTCCCCGGGAAAAATTTCTCGTGGAATTTTTTTTATAATTGCCCTTATAATATAGAATAAGACAGAATAAATTTGTCAAACTTATGAATTTTCCAAATTGTTTTTTTGTTTGTTTTCAAAATGTTTCTTAGTTGTATATTGTATCACCTTTGAAGAAAATAACCGTGAGAAAGTAGTTAATTTATTTTGCACTTGTTGTTAATTTATAAGAAATATGTCACGAATAGTCATTAAATTGTTAAAACTGCAAGTATAAAATTGTATGGGACTCTTAAATATTATAAAAAATACCATAAAATCAACGAAAATTTTAATTTATAAAGTTTTTATATAAAAATTGCTAAGAAATGCCGGGAATGAATTTTACAAATCCCGGGATTCGGGATTTACCAAATCCCGAAAATCCCGGAATTTCCAGTTTGGCATCCCTAATAGTCAGTCACAAAATCTTTTTTAAAATACTATTAATAACATCCTGGGCATATGGTCTAGCTACCACGACCATATTTGTGCAAGCATATTCTGCAAATTAACTTTGTAGAATATTTATTAATAAATAAATAAATAAATAAATATATTAACAGCCTACGAACTTTAGCCCGTTCAAATCATAAGTATAGTAACAAATGAAGTTCGAATAATAATTAAAAATGAACACCCTGATTTATAAAAATTATTAAGGCTTTATAAAGTATTAATAAGGGAAATATTGTACGAAACCCTATATAAATCCTTAATAATTTTTATAAATAAGGACGAAAATATTTATTAAAGTTTTTTTAAAGATTTATTTAATACTTCGAAGCAAAAATGCATATGGAATTTTATAATTAGGGGTACATTTTTATTTTGGTTTTGGTGAAAGGTGAAAAAAATGATGTAAGATTTTTACAGTGGTTAGATGTGGCCACTTTATATAGTTTTCTTGCAAAAAGTGAATACTGCATAATTTTGAGTTGATCCCCTTTAGAGGAAAATGAGCAATATGTAAATGATAATAACTTAAGTTATCATAAATACATAGCAATGATATTAGCAGCATTACATAACATGACAGGGCACTACTTATTTTTATACTGTAGAAAATATGTGCTATTTACAGTGACCAATTTCTATAAAAAAACGTTTATAGTGAAGCGACTGTAAGTCAGATCTGTACAAGCATTCTTAAACATTAAAAAGAAATTCAAATTTCTTCCGAAATAAGTTAAGTTTGAGTTAAGTTTAAGTTTTGTGGGGTTAGTTTTAAATTCACATAATATCATACAACAGGCCAATACTGGTTTATGTGTATATCCCCTGACATGAGTGTAATGGCTGCTCTCTTCAACCTAACCGAACCTAAATAATGCATTTGGATTGTTCTGTTTACAGATTAGGTAATCCTCAATTATATTTTCCGAGGTTTTATATGAAAATATAAGCTTTCTGATCCTTTTCAAGAATTTCTTTGTATGCATTGGCTTAATGCCAATTTGATTTAATTTTATGAACAAACACAGTTTTGTGATTCTTGTTTTAATGAAAAGACTACACCTTTACACTATGTGGAAGATTTTACTCAAATTCCTAAAGAAGAAATATTGAAAATAAAAATACCAAAAGAAAAAAGTTCAATTTAATTGATTTAAATATGACTGGGAAGAAAATATAAAATTATTAATTTTAAATTTATTTGCTGCTGGTTCAGCGTTATATGTATATGCATTTTATTGTTGCTGTAACAAATCATCAGTAGACTTCAACCACACATTTTGAACAGTCGCAAACCTCTTATCTTATGCAAAAACTTTCAAAAACTATTTGAGAATTCACAAATAATAATATTTTTGAAAATCACAAACGAAAAATAAGCACAGTAGGCTTAGAAACTTATACAAAATCCAGCAAATAATTTATATTCGATATGAATCCAATCTGTTTTTCTACACCTTTATACAATTAGAAATCCATTGGATAACAATAAAAGTAATTAAAAGGCAAAATGAAAAATATAATCTAAATTTAACATTTAAGAAATTTATTATTCGACATATTGTGGTTGAAGTCTACTGATGATTTCTCACAGCAACAATGAAATACATATAGACAACGCTGAACCACCAACAAATAAATTTCAAATTAATATAAACTTATGTCAATATGTCGAATAATAAATGTCTTAAATAAAATTATAAATGAAAGCTACGTTTTTTTATAATGAAAAAAATTAAACAGATATTTTTAAAGAAGTATTAAACCCCTATTGCCGTTCTCAACTCAACTCAGTTTGGTTGTCTGAGAGTCAACCCAACTTGCACATTGGTTCTGCCATTCACAACTTAAATAATAGTTGAGTTTGTAGTTACCTTAAGGCATTACATTTCCATGTAAATATTAGTTGGGATTCAAAATACAAAAAAATAATTGAGTTGTGTCAAAGTTCTGATAACTCTCGCACAACCAAAATTATTTCAATTAGTGTGGCTTTATAGGTATTGTATCTATTCAGGCTTCCAGAACGGCAATAGGTTCATTAATAAAATACGAGTAGAATCAGTTGATTAGTTGTTCGAACCTTGATTTTTTAGTATATTAAAGCTTATATTCATAGAAACATAAAATCTATTTGAAATATATTTTAAGAAATTTTTTATAGAACCTTTTTAATAAAATACATTTTAAACTGATTTTAAATTTTATGAATATGAGGAACTTAAAATTGTAAGAAACACTGCAAATCCAATTTTAATCCAAAAAAGTTCTTATGCGAAAAATTAATATTTCAAAATTATTTAAGTCATATGACCACCTCTTGATGAAGCACATTCTGGAAGTCCCATTTAGGGCCACTATTTCGATCATTATTGGCCGTGCGTCACTGATAATACGACCAATATTGGCCTCTAGGTAGCGCCATTCTGTTAAAACCACATCCCGACCAGATCATTAGCATCCAGATTCAAAAACTTTCCAATTGACCATAAGGCGAGGTATGTTTATTAACAAACCTTGTAAGCCAAAAATGAGTGTCATCGCTAACTACAATTTTGCAATAAAACATCAGATCTACTTTCCACTGCTCTAGAGTGCAATAATAATTGAACCTTAAAAGCATTAAAAAGAATGCAGCGATGTTAGAAAAATTGGAATTCAAAGTGGTGACTTCCGGTGTTGCAGTGTACAAAACTGCAAGTACAAAACTTGCAACATGCAAGTACAAAACTTTTAAACTCGACAGACATATCAATTTCAAACTTTGTGCAATATAATGAGGACTCTCTGTGCTAATTATTTCTTAAAAATTCATGCTGATTGCGGTGGCGTCAAAGTTAGAGAAATTTTAATTTTTATCTCCGGTTTTGGACATGAAAAAAAATTTTGTTCTTTCAAATTGATTTATTTATAAAAATATGTCCAGTGAAAATTTGTTGCTTAAAATTGTTTTTTATATCGTTCAAAAAATTAATAACTAAAGTTTCTGTACGGACACTACATATCGTTGGTCACAAGTAGAAAGGCCCTAACTCAAATAACTGTAACTTTAAAGTAGAAGGCAAAAATACAAAAATTGTAAAAGCGTTAGTTATTGATAGAACAACTGCTTGTAAAAGCGTTAGTTTTTAAACTATTGTCATAAATTTTTGTGGCGAGGTGTATTTGTGTGTATATGTATTGCAATCAATGAAAAACTAAATTTCGTGAAAATGCAAATTAGGGCTTTTCTACTTGTCACCACCGATATGTAACACTATACGAACCTTAGGATATGTAATCGAATATCGTACTGATGTAGTCATTTTCTAAAAAAAAAAATTTAAACACACGGTAAAATTTTTTTTCGGTTTTTGGTCGCTTTATTTTAGTCTTGGGGCTTTTTCTTTGTTTTGCTGTTGTTTTCGTTTTTTTTTTTTTAATTTATTTCGGTTTTTGGCATTTTGTTTTATATTTCTATCGTTATTTTTCGTTCTGGCAATATTTTCCGTTTTATGCGATTTAGTTTAGTTTTAGCGATTTTTTTCAGTTTTCGGCAATTTTTTTTAATTTTGGAATTTAGTAGTTTTAGAATTCTTTAAAATTTCAGGAGTTTGTCTCTTATGTTTTCCAAGATTTATCAAAATGTTAAAATTACATAGTGAAAATTACATTAACTCATAGAATGTAAATTAATTTTGATTTAAAAAAAAATTCACTGTTAATTGTTGTAGTCTGCATAAAAATATACTAACTTTGAAAAATTCAAGTGTCTATATATCGAGTCCTATTTTCAATTTAATCGTAAGCGAGATGTGGTAAAAACTTAACTTTTTTATGGGCCCACCCATAGTTGGGAATTATCAAAATACCAAAACTATTGATAACTTTTAAAAATGTATCGTAAGTGGATATTTCTGTATATATGCCGGCCATGTCGCAAAGTTCAATTCCGTTCGGAAACGGAGTTGAAGCCATCTCAGGATGTCAAGCCGTAGCCGGAGCATACCGATACACCTGACAAATTTCCTTGTTTTAATTTTCTTTTTTAGACACCATCTCCTACAAAAATGGGGTGTATTGAGTTCCGTTTCCGAACGGAATTGAACTCTGTCACATGGCCGTATAAAACATATTTGAATATTATAAAACTTTTCTTAAAAACTTAAATTTTTGTCGCTTACGATTAAATCGAAAATAGGGCTCGATATAATTGTATGTAAATTACATTACGATTTCAATATGCTTCTTTGCGCGCTGTGAAAATTTCAGCTGCACAGCTCTTACGATTCTCGAGAAAACAGCCTGTGACAGACAGACGGACATCGTAGTGAACACAATAGGGTTTCTTTTCACATTTGGTGTACGGAACTAAAAAGTTTTGGGCTAAGTATCTTGAATTTCTTTTTGCCAGTCCCATATGGTTTACAATTCCTGATGACTTCATCATATAACTTCTACAAATTCGTCACGGAAAATTGTATCTACAGAAAAAATTTTCATACTCACAAGAATAAAAATCATAAAATATTTATTAAATAAAATCTTGAAGCACAGGCAATGCACAATGTTTATAAATGGGTAGAAAGACTGTTAGGAAAATAATTTTTACATCAGTTGACAACATTTAAAGTGTAATTTTAAGATGAACTATTTATAATTAATTTATCAATTTTTTTTATTACCTGACGAACTTCTCGCAGAAACGCAAAATTTCTTCAAATCTCATACCTACCATAAAAATAGATTAATCTAGTATCTATCTGTCGACTGCTCACCAAGTCTTTCGCTTAGAATCTTAAAAGTGCTGCTTTTGTTATACAAAATTATAAACACAAATTTTCAGGACAAAGTAGAATAAATTAGCAATTGACTTGAGTTTCATGATTGTATAAAATTAACCAAATTATTTTCTAGTTTTTTTACCGTTCTAAAAAGTTGTTGCATAAACAGTTTTATTTCTGTGGTACAATTCTCAACATTAAAAACAATTCCCAAAAGAACACTAATTAAAAAAGAAATTCATTTGAAAGTGTTTTATCGAAAACTTATTGACAATGATGGGATTTTCATTTGATTCATATTTAAATAAATACGAGGGTGTATCATTAACTCAGTGTCTTTTGGAAAGTCTCGCCTCTTGATTGAAATGGCAACACTGCTCCTGTCAAGAGGCAACTGTCAGTTGATTCCTGTCTAAATTTGAACAAGCTGTGTCATTTAGTTTGATCTTGGCAGCCGTTGATAACAACAAGTGAGTTTCGTGTGCTCATTAAACATTATTTTTTGCAGAAAAAAGCCGTCAATCAAACCAAGGAAAGCTCGATAAATATTATGGGGACTCTGCAGCATCGATTTCAATGGTAAAAAATGGTCGCACAAGTACAAATGACGCTGAACGTTCTGGACTGCCAATTGAGATCACTTCACCTGAAAATATTGAAAAAAATCCACTATATGGTGTTGGCCGATCGAAAAGTATTCATATGATAGTGTGGTTTCGATTTTAAATGATCAGCTAGGTTTAAGAAATTTGTCTGCAAGATGGGTGTCACGTTTGCTCGCAATTGACCATAGACCTAAAAGTGTGACAACTCCAAAGGATTGTTTGTAGTTCTTTAACCGAATGAGTTTTTGCGGCATTTTGTAACTGTGGCTGAAACATGGATCCATTACTGTACTCCGAAGACCAGCACTTGTTAACAGTCTTGTGAAAAGAATACGAGTTTTTTGCTCAAAAGTGAAAACGAAAAAATCTAAAAGTTTGAAATCGTTCATTTCCAAATTGTTTTATTCTAAATTCGGATGCTAGAACACATACTATTAATTTGAATTTTCTAAATTTCAACTTAAACAGGCGTAAGATGTGTTTTAATATCTGAACTCACAAGAAAACATGTGAAAACGATGTGAAAGCCAGAACATACACGACTGAGTATTGCATATTTAGGTGACACTGAAAGAGTGTCACCTTGATCACGAAAACAATTTGTATTCCTTGTATTTCTAAAGGAGTATTTAATTAAAGAAAAATGTTACTAGTGTCTGGCAAAAAGTAACATGATAGTTTGTAGTTTTTCATTATTTCAAATGCACTTAAATTGCTGTTCTTTTCTAAAATGTTTAGAAGAGCATTGTTTTTAAAAATACTGTGTATAATATTATATTTCATGTAATTTTCCTCTCTCTCTCTCTCTCTCCCTCTCTCTTTAAAAGTATCATTAATATGATTTGCATTTAAATCACAAACCTTGATGTTATTTTTATTTTCCTTTACTTACAGCGAACTTGCCAGTCCACGTTGCCAGTCACGCGAATCTAATGCCTCAGTATCAGCCGCTAATGATGTTCGCTGTCCTTCAAATGAATCACATTATTCTGGACATGAAGGTCATACACCCGGAGAAACACCTACGACAGCATCGCCACCAGTCGGTCTACCATTACCCGCCACCTTGGCACCAGCTGCTGCAGCTGCTCTCCTACCACCACAATCAGCTGCAATGG
This sequence comes from Tachina lurida, assembly GCA_944452675.1. Lineage (NCBI taxonomy): Eukaryota > Metazoa > Arthropoda > Insecta > Diptera > Tachinidae > Tachina > Tachina lurida. The sequence continues at coordinate 29,854,360 of OX101753.1, read as the reverse complement.
CTGCATATTTCAATGCAGCTGCAGCAGCGGCAGCACAACAGAATCATCTGTTGTTAACAAATCCTTTAGCAGCAGCTGCCTCACTTGTACAACATGCAACACAACAAGCCGGACATTCCCCAAACTCACAGCAAACGTTGTCAACAACGCCACCAAATACAAACGATTTAGCAGACACATCAGCCTTAGATTTTAGCACCAAAAGAAGCCGACGGCAGTCTGATGATGATGCTAATGCCAGCGAAGAGGATGAGGATGATGCTGATGGTGAAAAAATGAACGATAATGAGTCTGATAATGTGAATGATAATGAAGCAGATGATCTGAATAGTCCATTAGATTTATCAGTAAATAATGGACGCAAACGTCAATCAGACGAAGATGAACCAGTTGTAATAACCAATCGGAAATTGGCAAGATCAAATGATTACAAAACATTGCCGGCATCCAGCACTTGGGTACCACCAATAAATCCATATTTGGCTGCTGTAGCTGCTGCCAACCTGTCACCAAAGACTCCTCTCTCATTGGATTGGAATGCCAAAACGAAAATAGCACCAAATGAGGCCACCAAAGCTTTAGAGAAAATGACTGAAATGACAAGGCTAGGAGGATCAGCAAAAGCTGAACATAACGAAATCTCAACTAGGCACTCAGCCATTTCTACGAATACTGCAGCCACGACAACGACCGCATCAAATGGCCGTCACAGTGCTTGGCAATCACATTGGTTGAATAAGGGTGCAGATGCTGTCAAAGATGTTTTTAAATGTGTCTGGTGTAAGCAAAGTTTTGCCACTTTAGCTTCGCTTACCACGCACATGAAAGAAACACAACATTGTGGAGTTAATGTTCCAGCTAGTGTTGGCTCTAATTGTGCGCCAACAAGTGGTAGTGGCGGGAATCAAGCGACACAATCTTCCCATCATTCTCGTCATTCGACCACGCAAAGTATTAGCACAGCAGCAGCTCAACAAGCAGCATTAGCTGGTAACAATGCAACAGCATCTGGTGGCAGTAAATCCGATCTAAACATGCTAATCAAAGAAACGATGCCTTTGCCACGCAAACTAGTACGAGGACAAGATGTGTGGTTGGGCAAAGGGGCCGAACAAACGCGCCAAATATTGAAATGTATGTGGTGTGGACAAAGTTTCCGTTCTCTAGCCGAAATGACAAGTCACATGCAAGAGACTCAACATTACACAAACATAATATCGCAAGAACAAATCATTTCTTGGAAGTCTACCGATGAGAAAACTTCACGAGATAGTAGTAGTGGTGGTGGCAGCAGCGGCACTAATAGAACATCTTCAAATGCTGCTGCCAACAACAACAGCAGCAATAATCCCACAAACTTAACTGTCAATAGCAGCTCTACATCTCCTACTAATAGCGCAGCAAATGCAAACTCTACTGTGAGTGCTGTGCTGACATGCAAAGTATGTGATCAAGCGTTTTCTACTTTGAAAGAGTTAAGCAATCACATGATGAAAAATAACCATTATAAGGAACACATGATGAGAAGTTCGGCAGCAACGGAAAGTATGCCAACAATGATAAGGGGGAGAGGAAGGCAAGCACGAGAGAAGCGCAAAAAATCATTGCCGGTACGCAAACTATTAGAAATGGAGAGAGCCCAACAAGATTTCAAAGCAGCAGGGTTGGATCAGGCGCTTAAACCTTTAAGAGATTTTGCTGTTTCTACCAAATTATCTTGCGAAACTTGCGGCGACAAGGTGGAAACTGCCATGTTTGTTGAGCACATACGACAGTGCATTGATCGTAGTTTAGTTATGTCACCTAGATCTCAAAATAATAACAATAATACACTTAAGTCTCCTTACGGCAATTTAACACCACAAGAATGCTTAAATAGTCCACAGACACCTCACAGTCGCAGTGATGGTCGCAAAACTTCAGACGGCAACAGCTCTCCTTTGTCGACTTCCCATACTAGAGCGGATATTTTATGTCCCCTGCCACCTATTGAGTCTGAAAAGACTTCCGGCGGCACTTCGGTCTTAAATGCTTTGGAGCAGTTAATCGAAAAAAGTTTTGACTCAAGACCGCGCCACTCCTCTGGCTTTGGAGAAGCCAGTTCAGGCAGCACTCCGCTGGGTTCGAGCATACTCAAACGTTTGGGCATAGACGATAATGTGGACTACACCAAACCTTTAATGGATGCTCAGACAATGCAATTCTTACGTTCCTATTCGCATTTTCCCTCAAATCGTGACCGCAGTGCCAGTGAATCAAGTTCAATATCTGAACGTTGTAGCAGTCGCTTGGAATCATTTACACCAGATCGCTGTCATGATCTTTCGCGACAACCCACACCTCGTCTCACTCCGGACAAAGCCTATGCCAACCTAAAGGAAACTAGAGACTACTTGTATGCAACTAAAATCAAATCCGAGCCAATCGATTGCAGTGAACAACCAAACGATGCCGACAACATACCAATTAATGAAATACCAAAGAAAATTTCTGTCAAGAAAGAGTTTAATATACCAGAAGAACATGAGGAATCAGATTTGTTGCACAAAGTTAAAGAACACGATATGAGACACATTCCACTAACACCCAATTCTCGTGCTATAAGTCCCAGTATTAGTGAACGTTCCATAACGCCAAAATCAACTTGTTCCTCAGGCGACAAGAAGTCCCACCATCTTGGCTTTACCGAAAGTAGCAGTCTTAATGCTTTATCATCTATGTTTGATAATCTTAACAACATGACTACAAACGCAATAAATAATAATAGTAGTCCCAATGTGGAAGCAAATAATAATGCTACCGCAGCAGCAGCAAAGAAACCGAATGCTAATCCTTTGGCTGCTTTGCAAAAACTTTGCGAAACTACTGATGCGCCTACAGCCAATACACGCAGCTCTTCTGCCAGCAGCAACAACAATTTGGCAATACATTCAGCTTCGGTGGCTTCTTCGTCTTCTTCTGGCTCCGCAACAAATGCGAGTGGTGGTTGTGTTAGTGCAACGGGTGGCAGCAATACAGCCAGCATGTTAGCCTTTAGTTGGGCTTGCAATGATGCTGTTGTAACAGCAGATTCCATTATTAAATGTTCCTTCTGTGATACACCATTCAGCTCTAAGGGCGCCTATCGCCATCATTTGTCCAAGGTGCATTTTGTCAAGGATGAGCAGCAACATCAAATGGATTTCAACAGTATGAAATCACCAGCTGCCGTTTCACCAAAATCCTTGACTTCTCCCAAAAGCGTGACGCCAGCTAAGAGTCCATCTGTTCAGCAACGTTTAGAACCGACACCACCGTCCAGTGTTAATACAACACCAACGATCAATCCCTACGACGAGAGTCCGCAATCGAAATTTTTAAAATATACCGAGTTGGCCAAGCAGCTGTCGAGCAAAAATGCCTAAGTAAAGAGCGAGTGAGGGTGGTAAGGGTGGGAAGTAAAGGTATGAGTTTTTATTAATAAAAAATTTTAAGATATTTAGATATTTAGAAGTAAAAAAACAATACGCGATTATAGTTGAAGTTAGTCGAAAGCTGCTTAAGTAAATCAAGAGTTTTTCGATAAAAAAAACTACATATCTATATGATTTTTATTTCCATTTGTATTTTAAAATTTGTAATACACTCAGCTCATCAGCAAAGATGCTGGTGATCCCTTAGATCACCACCAGATTAGAAGTTTATAATTACTTCACATCAATGGACGGAAGGATTTATTTCTCTTATATTCATAAACAAAATTATATTCTTTAAAATCACTCAGAGTCTTCTAAGATAAATTCTTACTATACCAAAGAGAAACTATTAACAGTCAAAGATATTGCAAAATAAACTAACGAATAAAAGTATACGAACAGGAAAGATAGTTTTGATTAAATAACTACCGAGTCAGTTAACGTCACTATTTCTAAGAAGAGAAAAGCTTTTTCATATCTTTGGGGATATAGTACAGACTTACATACATATATGGTTGTTGCCTAAATCAAAATAGTTTATTAAACTTGAGTGTACAGTAATAGGGTGGCGTTGGCTGAAGTAGTTAGTACTTTGACCACAAGACCGAAGGTTCTGGGTTCGAGCCCGATATCCAACAGTCATTAAATAACAACACCACACATTTTACTGATGTGCATTAGTGTCCCTTTGTATCAGTATTAAAAGTTATGTGATAGTCACTGGTCACTGAACTATACCGACTTCAGCAGATCCTAATGTAACATTAGAGCGCACTCCTTCGTTGTGTAGCAGAATCATTGGCGAAAGAAAATATCCAATGAAGGCTATTAAACATAGCTTCAAAAACAATTTAATACGCCTCATTTAACACTAGAGGCGCCGCAACACTGCATTATTAAAAAAAACCTGCAAAAAGCAGAGCTGCAAAATAATGAAGCTCTACCTCTCTCTCTCTCTCTCGCCCTTCCTTTACCACCTTTCTTCTCTATCACTATCTCTTTCCGAAAGAAGGTAATACCTAATAATAGTAGTAGGCAGTAATTGCTTCAGTGTTACTTCTCTTAAAAAAAAAATGAAAATATATTCGCCATGATGGTCTCTGTTAACTATGGGGTATTTTGGGATGTTGGATGCATTCGCTACGTGTTAGAATATAAACCCACTTCAGGCTAAAATATTGTTTATTAAGAAGACAATAAATAATAATTCTTATCAAAATGTCCGAGAGAAAATCGGTATTTTACGGCAGTACGAGTGCCATTATTTATATTTCGGGAATAGCAAATAATAATAAATATTTTTAAATAAAAATGGCTTTATTCTTTATTCCCCACTTTTGCATTCGTTCAAATCATTTGTCATAGCAGTTTTTCCATTCCTCTTGTGACAACTCCAAAACAAGGTTTTTGAACGCTTCAACTGCTTCTTTGGCGCTTGTAGATCGTTGACCACTCAGCTTACCTTTAATAATTGGGAACAAGAAGAAGTCATTGGGTCCCAAGTCAGAACTATACGGAGAATGAGTCATCAATTCCATGTTTTGACTGCTCAAAAATTCATTTGTTTGACGAGATGCGTGGGAGCTCGCATTATCATGATGAAGATTGATTCGTCTTCGGGGATTAGTTTTAAAAATTTCTCCGAAGACTTCTGGCAAATAAATGCTCGGGTACCACTCAGAATTGACAGTTCTACGTTGATCATGCGAAACAGTGGCCACAAGACCCATTCGGCAGAAGCAACAGGCGACCATTTGCTTCGATGTGCTTCTTTCATGAGCAACTTTTGCTGGATTTGGCTTGTCTTGGAATATTCATACGACATATGGCTGGTTTGTTTCCGGCTCATAATCATGTATCTATAATTCGTCACCTGTCACGATCTTATACACGTCTTTTGAAGCACCACGGTTTAACTTTTTAATCACTTCCTTAGACCACTTGACGCGAGCTTTCTTTGAGCGATTGACATATTATGGGTTATCCAACGAAAACAAATTGTCTTACAACTAAGTGTTCATGCAAAATTTAATGTATTGAAGTGGAACTAGTGAGAGTGCAAGCATGCTTCTATGTCACGACATGGTATTACCAGTTCAGGCACTGCATCGTTGTTTTGTGGCACAACAACCGATTTTGGACGACATTCACGGAATTCGTCGGAGACGGAACTACGACCAGGATTAAATTCTCTATACCAGCGATATACTGTGGTTTATGATGGTGCTTTACCACCACACAAAAAACTGAGTTCATCGACGCAATCTTGTTGAGATAATCCACGTCGAAAGTTGTGAAAAATAATCCAACGGAAACCTTCTCTTGAAATTTCCATTTTTTTTGTCAAATTAAATTCTTGAACTCACTGTAAACAAAACAAATAGCACTTGCACATTAAAACTTTGTGAGTACGTTTATGCTAAAAAATTTCAAACTTTATTATGGTGTTGCCAGGTTTCAGCTATTGACATTAGTGTTGCCAGTAGCCCTCGTATTCAGTTAGTATTTCTTTCCATAAGATCATTACATATTTTTTTTTTGGCTGGAATTGCGAAGGCTCTTCTATTTAGATAAGGTTGTCAGGCTGTCTTTGTTTCTTTCAAGTATCAACTTCCCGGTTTTTGTCTCGGTCCCCCAAAAGCACTATCAGTTGCATTTCTCCTTAGCACTACTATGAACAATATATGCAGATATTGCAATCAGCAGATGGTGGATTAGTGCTGGCAAGAGTTTGGGGAAAATGTAATGTAATGTTACGTAATTATGGCAAGCGATCAAAACAGTTAACTGAATAGCAGAATATACAATAACTTTTAGCTGAAAACTTCTTACATTTTTAACCAATAGGAAAACGTTAATACATTAGAATAACAAAAAATTTATTTTTAAATTTTAATGAAAATCTGTATGATTACTTTTTCGTATCATTGTACTTTAAATTCTCTCACCACTACAACTGGAAAACATTTTTAGGCTTGCCTGTTCTAGAATACCTTAGACGTTTCGTTGGAGGAATAATTAACATTATATTTTTACCATTTGATAGGTCTTAGATCTAGCCACATCAAAATTGTTTAGTGGCGCTTACTACAATACCTGACCGACTTCCAATTAAATTCCAACCAATTACACAATATATGTTTCGTTCACCATGCACTAGTTATTACTTTTGGTAACAATCCTATTTTCTCAATTCATAGGATGAGTAAGTTTGGATCAATGTCACCAATTTTTCTCAGGGTAACCATTTGAGAAGTAGGTTTGACTTCCAAACACTTCAACTGCTTTGTCTTTGAAAAAATTTTGTATACCGTTTGATTACTCGGCACACGAATGTACACATTTTTAGAAAGTTGTTGACAAATATCGGGTTCAAAGTTAATGCTCACGCTTACAATGTTGCGCAACTTTTTTTTTTTTTGGTAGGACCAATGCAATGCATTGTGTTAGAACTAGGAAAATAGGTTATGGAGAGGAGGATAGCGGGAGTAGTGTCTGTGGACATTCGATTTAAACTTTCCCACGTTGAAAGTGACAGGCAACACTTCCGCAGGTAGTTTATTCCACATACGAATAGTACGGCCAAAAAAGGAATTCTCTCTGTAATGCGTAGTGCGATTTATTGGCAAATCGACCACAAAAGGATGTGCTCTGAATGAAGCTCGTGTTGTGCGTAAAAATGTTCGGATTTCAGGAACAAGTTTTCATGCCAAGAACATCAAGAGCTTCCGATTCCTTAATATTTATACCACCCATAGTTACAGAGGCAGCAGCATTTACGGTCATGCGTCTATGAGTAATCGTACAGCATTGGGTCTTACGGGCGTTAAAATCGACCCAATTCGCATGACCCCATTCAGAAATTTTTTCTAAATCGTAGTTTAATGTCTCATTCATTGTTTGTCGCATAGCCTCAACCTCCGGAAAGCTGCTGAATGATAAAGAATTGCAAATGGTGCTGTCGTCCGCGAAAGAATAAATAGGATTGAAAGTTTTACAAAGAAGGTCATTTAGAAAGATTAGGAATAGAGTTGGTGAAAGAATAAGGGTAAACATTTGCAACTATATAACCAAAGAACACAGCGTATTTTATTAGTACTTTTTTAAAGTCAACCTATCAGAATTGTATATTTTAAGCATCAAAATAGTTTTCGGTTAAAATATAGTGCCCAGAATTTAAAGAAAGAAAAATGCAAAATAATTTCCAAAACAAATGAAATCAAATATAAAAAAACCGAATTAAATCGATTTTTTTTTATTTTTTTAATATATTTTCAAAATTTTTATTCTCTGCTCCTTAAACGCACATCTGCTTTCGATTTACTAAAATATCACTCTGCCAGTCCTGAACTTAAATACAAATTATAAACACATGCATACCAAAGCTTAGTCTTCTTTGTACAGAACATCAGCGACCCCAATCAAAGGATATCTAATGATTTATTTTAATCTTGATAAATGGCAGCGGTGTTTGCCAATGAAAAAACAAATTTCATACAAAACTACAAATACATATTGATAGGTGATTTACCGCAATGATCTGCACGCCAATATTTCATTTCATCTAATCTAAAAACTATAAATTTTGGGCAGCAAAAAAAAATGATTATTATTTTCAACACTCCCACATAAATGAAAAACTTTGATCGAAAGAGAAAACGCATAAAATTAATGTTTACCAAGAGAACTACAATAAAGAAAATATGAAAAAAAAAAGAAAATGATTATAAACGTTACACAATTAATTGCCACACTTAAACAACTTGCTCACCTTTAAAATGATGAAGCAAGCAAAAACGTAAAATATCAGTTATTCTTTTTACAAGTTTTCATATGTATAATTATATGTATGTATGTATGTTTGTATATTGTAGTCACATGTGCACGTGTGTTTGTAAAGAAAAGAAAAAATATATTTGTAAACAAACTAAAGCCAAAACAGGTACCCACTCCAATAAGCTCCTCCTTATTAACTTTTATATAAACATGCAAACACACACACACACACACACACACACAAACATTTAATGGCTAAAAGAAGAAAAACTTATTAATGTTTAGTTGTAGGTTTTGAGTTTGTATGGCCACTTTGTATTGACGGGCTGTATGTTTGGCCCCGGTCTGGTTTGGTATGACAGCCACCAACCATTCAAATAGCCAGCCAAAAAAAAAAAAAAAACAAAAATTGTATAGAGCTGAACAGCAATCAGCCAATGTATTCGTATAAGCGTATCAGAGACGAACACAAATTAATTGAAATTCATTTTCAATTTTCAACACAATGTATTGTGTAGAGCAATCGACAAGTAGCAGGCATTGCAAATCAGCCAAAAAGCATGGCACAATTGAGCATTGTTGCCAGCTGCCATTAAATTGTTTGCAATTGGGGCTTTGAAAGCTGAGCTTTAAATTATTTTGAATAAATTCTTAAGGATCCTGGATGAAGATTTGAAAAATTTATATATTTTATTTTCTATGTTAAAATTAAAATTTTTAAATAAAAAATTCAAGTTAAGTCGTAAAAAAAGGGTTATTCGATCTAACTATAATGTTATTCAATTCTTAGAGCAGCGACTTTTTCAATAAAACACAGGTTTTTTTATATAAAATTATTTTATTGTTGAACGAAGTCTCCTGTATGATATATACGCTTTGTCCAAGGACGATTTCATAGTTCATATAATCCGGTGCTCATACAATTGAAGATGCAAAGGATTTCCATTCTCAAGTTTTAGAAACTCTAAAATTGGCTGCATTTATGCTAAACAAATATCACTACAAATGATAGCAACTTAATCTCTCATATCTCAAGGCAAGATCTGTATGACTCAGATCTTCTGCGGTTTCAAAAAACTAGCTCCACAAAATCATTAGGCATTAAATGGAAATCCCAACCGATCTTTTCGCTTACTCAGTACCTCAAAGTGAAAGTATTACTAAACGAAAAATGTTCTCAGCAATTGCATCAATTTTCGAACTATGGGTACAGGATTTGCAGTGGGTTGATAACATTAATCCTGAAATCCTAGACAAATGGAATAAACTTCTCACAGATCTTTCGCACGTTGCAAAAATAAGAATACCAAGGTGGTTGCATTTCAATCTCGAGTACATAGTTCAAATTCACGGATTTAACGACGTTTCTAAGGGAGCATATTGCGCAGCCGTATATTTGCGATATCAAAGTTCTGCTCAGGCAGTATTTAGTAATTTACTAGTAGCCAAAAGTAAGGTAGCCCCACTACAACCCATATCCCTTTCCAGGCTAGAGCTCAGTGTTGCGGTACTGTTATCGAAATTATTAGCACATGTCATAAAATCATTAAAACTGCCAGCAAGTGAAATATTTTTGTGGACCGATTCATTGATTGTCATCGGATGGTTATCAAAACGTCCGTGAACATGGAAAACTTATGTCGCAAATCAAAACGCTAATATTCAAAACTCTCTACCAAATGCTAAATGGAGTCACGTGCGTACACACGATAGCCAGGCAGACCTTGGCATTCGCAACTAAGGTTGCAGACCTGAAAAAGTAGCAAACAACCTTTTATGGTGGCAAGGATCTCCCTGGCTAGCAAAACCTCAGTCAGAATGGCCAAGAAAAGCTTCCTCGCAGGCTCCAGAAATAGAAATAAAGATTGAATGTCTCAATACCTCAATCCAAGATATTGCCATTCAGAATAATTTCTCCTCCTATACTAAGGCTCGCAAAGTCATTCCTTATGTGTTTCATTCACACTCACAAAACATCGAACAAAATTTCGCTATTCTCACAGAAATGTAAGTCGCAAAGAAATAATTTTCGTAAAACACAGATTAATATTAATAGCTTAGAATTATTATTACTCGGAAGAACTTAAGAAGGAAGAACTTAGAGATATCTAATTCCCCTCCAAATGCGTTCGTTTTTTTTTTCAAATTCTCCATAAATCGACCCAATAAGTTAGCATAATATTCACTCACTATTGATTGTTTGAAGGTATTCAATGTGGATTATACTATGTGCATGACGTCTTTGTCCTTAGACATCTTTGACGCTGATTTACCCCCGAGAAACCCACTGTTTTGACTGCTGTTTCTTCAGGTTTGGGAATAAGAAATAGTCACTCGGACCTTAGTCTGAATATTAACGCATTTAGAGGTTACAGCTCGTAGCCCAATTCATGGATTTTTGCCGTGGAAGCTGCACATGTGTGCTCCCTTGTCCTGGTGGAAAAGAACCGTATTTTTTGGCCAGATGCGTTCATTTTTTTTAATTCTCAATAAACCAACCCAATAAGTTGTCACACTACTCGCTCGCCCTTGATTGTTTTAGCCCTTGGAAGGTATGGAATATGAATTATACTGCGTGCATTATATCATGGGTAATAAAGGTGACCATGACTTTATTGGCTGTCAACCCAGCTTAACCTTCTCTGGAGACCATTCATGCTGAGAAACCCGCTGTTTGGACTCCTGTTTGGTTTTTTTTTAATAAAGAGAAATAACACTCAGGCAATTAACTCTGCTTTTTGCACGTTTTTAATAATGCAGTGTTGCAGCGCCTCTGATATTCAATTGGGGCGTATTAATTTTTTTAAGCTGTGTTTTGTAGCCATTTTATAGATTATTTTACTTCGCCGATGATTCTGCTACACAACGAGGGAGGGCGCTCTGATGTTACATTAGGATTAGTATCTGCTGAAGTCGGTATAGTTCAGTGACCAGTGACTATGCCTTCATCACTTGAACTTTCCTACAACAACTGATACAAAAGGACACTAATGCACATCAGAAACATGCGTGATGTTGTTATTTAATGACTGTTGGATACAGGGATTGAACCCAGGTCCTTCGGTTTTGTGGTCAACGTGCTAACTACTTCAGCCAACGCCACCCTCAATGCAGTGTTGTGGTGGAGTCACGCTTCGTATACGGTTAAGAAACATTCCAAAACTCGTATATATTGCGGTTTAACAACGCCAAAAGCTTCTGTGACATTCTCACACAATTGAGTTTAAGATCATACTCAAATCATCATTAAAAATTTTAAACTTTGTGGCCTGTGAAACTCTCATTTTCCATATCCGATCTGCCATACCGTGATTTTGTTCAATTGTTGCGGATATAGAGAACTCAACTGGACTTCCACAATGTTTGACATCTTTCGGCCACAATGGAATTCAGTAAAGCACTTTTTTCTATTGAAATTTGTAATGCAGAGTCCAAATACTATTTATTAGGCTTAGTTCAACGATGTTGTCTGAGATCGGTTCATATTAGACCGATTTTAAATATTCTTTTATTGTCTATTCTGTAAAAAAATGGGCGGAGATACGCCTACAATTTTTTTTATGTGATTTTAATATATTCTACTTATTTGGTTACTGCAAAAACCTAGCAAACACCTTTGATCCTTGTAATTGCACAATTTTAAAAATGAAAAATGGGCGAGGCTACGCCCTTTAAAATTTATTCTTATATTTCACGTGGTTCCCCTTAACCGATTTTTACGAAATTTAACACACACCCTGACCTCAAAAATAGACACAAGATTTTATTGGAAAAGATGGGCGGAGTCACGCCCATTAAAATTTTATATTTTATTTGAAGTGGTTCTACTGCACCGATTTTTAACAAAACTTAACACACACCCTGATCTCTGAAAAACACAAAATCTTGCATTTAAAAAATGGGCGGAGCTACGCTTATTAAAATTTAATTTAATATCTCATAAATTTGTTTCGAAAATATTCTATCAGATCTTTGCATTAAAGTCGGTTTTTTTTGGCAGAAATATTTTGATAAGTTGCTTAAAAAAATGTTAAGATGACTAGACATACATAATTTTTTACTATTTTCATATAAAATGCTGTTCAACAAAAACAAAAAAAAAAATTCAAACTCAATCTCCAAAAAAAAAGGAAATTTTAATGGCAACTCTTAACTATAGTAAGGTTAATTGAAAGTTTAGACCAGGGGCAGCAGACGTTGAGCAGGCCCACAAACACAAACAAACAAACAAATATAAAACACAAAACATGTGCTTTCAATCGTGCGCCATTGTTAAGCAATTTTTGAGGTAAAGACAAAAAAGAATAACAAGCTTAATCAATATGTTTTATTATAAATATCGATGTACATAATCCTGTTTCCATATAATGTAAAATTATATGTATGCTTATATGTATGGATATACATACATACATATAAACACATGTGCAATAAATAAAACTATAAATAATATACCAGCTAGCAATTTTTATTCTTTTTTAAATTGCGGTTACATTACACAAACTCAAATGAAAAATAATGAAGCATTTGTTAACAAGAAGCCTTTAGTACAAACACCCACTCATAGACAATTAATCAATTATAATGACTTTGAAACATACAAGCGCACACCCACGACTGATATGGTGGCACGTAAATATAAACTTACAGCAAAATAAGTTTTTGTTGTATTTTAATACTTTTTACAAACTCAAACTATTACCATTTATATAAAGAGTGTTAAAATACAGAGATTAATAAATTCTCTTTAGTTTTAAAAAAAAGGTCACAAATCTCTTTTAAACTCTTAAAAGGGGAACTAGTTTCCCCTTAAAGCGCAAAAGCTTTTAAAGTTCTCCTTAAGGCTTTTGTTTCATTTCACACAAGTTGTAGGAACTTTTGGTAAGAAAACAAAATCTTTGAAAACTTGTAATTTATGAAAGCTTTTTTTTTGTCTTGGCCAAAACTTTTAACTTGATTGACTATTTTGTAAGAAAACTATGGACATCTCTTTCTTACATATACCAAATGGAATAACAAAGAGTGCAGTAAACTGCATTTATTGAGAACAGTTATTGTATATGGTTGAGTAAAAATGTATTCATATAAAACTTACTCACTGCCATTTACTACGAGTATATTTGGGGGAGAGAGAGCATCAGTTCTCACACAAGGTCTCATTTGAAAAGTTTTAAGGAGGGAAAAATTAATGGTTGACTTGTTTGTTTTGTCTGCTTTTGTTTTTGATGAACTGCTGTCCATCAATTTGCACAACCTTGTGCTAACGTTAGAAAGAGAGCAACGGCCTGAAAGAGACATACATACATACATATTGCACTCACTAACTGTGTATAGCAAGAGTGATGAAATGCCAAATCATGTTGGTCGATGCTACCAATACACTGACATGTTTCATATTATTTTTATTTTCTTTTATAATTTTATTTTTGTTGTTGTACTAAGTTTCAACCCGTTATAATAATAAACAACAACAGTGACGACGACATGCACCATGTACAAAATAACAACAACTAGACACATAAAGACAACTTTTGCAAAACAGGTTGGAATAAAAGCACAGCAAGTGGCAAAGAAAAAGTAAAATAAAAAAAGGGGTGTGGGTTAGAGAAAAAAAAATAGGAAAATTTCTTATAGAAACAATCTGTATTTTTTTATGTTTAGTTATTGTAATGTGTGCATGAATATGCCTGTAGATTGTGTATATCTGTTAAGGAAGAAAATTGTTTGTGGGCTTATGCCATCGCTTGTATAAGTATATGCATATGTATGTGTGTATGTTCTTATACATACAGTTTATGTGTGCAAACATATGTACATATATTTTGTTATTTGTCATAATTTATGAGCGACAGGTGTTGTGTCATTGATTGATATATTAATTATCCAATAAGAAGTTGTAGAATATAAGACTAATGACAAATAATTAAGCTTTGTAATAGATTAAAAAGCTTAATTTTTATACATATTATCTACAAATGCACGTACTTATATTTATTGTGCAATAAATCAAAACATTTTACGTCAGTTTATAAAAGACTGGCACTTAGTTTGTGTTTATACGAGTATATACATATGTACATATGTATACATATGTACATACGAGTATATAGAATTTGATTTAAATTTAATAATCATATAGAGTTCAGTAAATTATAAAATTTATTTTTGTGCTAAAACTTTCAATGATATGGAAGGAAATTTTTTAAAAAGAATATTTTTGATCAGATGATGATGAAAATAAAGGTTGCTTTGGTGTTCATTTGTCCTTGTAAATGCGCTTAACTATAGGCTATGTGTTTTAATAATCACAGCATACACTCAGCACTGGCAATACACCTGTCGGATATTTGGCTAACTTTAAACTAACTTTAAGCTAACTATTTCGCAACTAGTACTGACTGACACTTGCATTACTTTGCAATGTAATCAACTGACTATTTTAAAATTGCGACGTCCTAGGCGGTAGTCAATTGTCTCACTCTGCACTACTTTCAGCTAACTTAAAATTGACTTTTTTAAATCACTTGGTGTCAGTAAATTAAAAAAAATTTCTGTGGTTCGAACATGTAACATCACACGTTGTGTACTCAACGCGCTACCACTCGGCTAAGCTGCCATCTAAAATAACAACAGCAAAATGTTAATATAAAACTGAAATGAGTTCCAAAGTAGCTTAGAATAAATTTGTTGGCTCTCATCAAATTCGACTACGTACTCAACTTAAGAATTAATTTTGGGTTTGTTCTGGATGACTTTGCAGCTGGCTTTTAGTCAGTCTAAGATAATCTAACTATAAGTTAACTATTTTTCAACCACACATTCGCCGACAGGGACGAAATACACATACACACATGCAGCACTCAGCAATAGCAATACGAAATACACAAAAAACGTTGTCTTATTAGTTTTTTTTTGTCGTTCTTCACTGTATACATGCAAGTGCAAAGTAGCAACACTTTTTCTTTTTTCTTTGTATGGATTGGTTTTTACAACAAGAAATATTAAATAAAAAATTGTTTTTCTCTAAATGTATTAGTGTTTGCTCTTTCATAAGGAAATTTTGGGCACCATTGATGTAAAGCAGGGGTGCCTGTAATTACACATTACAAATGTTGTTAAATTTTAAATTCAAAAGGTAACGTCTATCGTTAAGAAAAATTAAAAAAGTATTTACATTAACATATGTTTACGCCTGTGCTGGCCAAAGTAGCACCAGAGTGCCGAACATCAATCGGTATACTATACAAATGAATACACATATGCGAATACATTTCCTTCGGTGGCTAGCATTGGTTTACGCGCATAGTGTATAAGTACTGGCGTATAATAACAAAAATTAAAAATTTTAAAAACCCCCGAATATATCTAGAAAAGATGTGATATCTTCTAAACGGCTGGACCGATTTTCTTCAAACATAGTTAAGAACCTTCTCCATCAAGTCACCTTTCAAACAGAAAAAACTAAATACACAGACACACACTACAAACTTATAACACCCCTTTTTTTGGTCGGGGGCTAAAAAATACTTAAAAATAACTTATTCTAAAATATCAATCTAAAATATGAGAAATTGAACTTGAACACCAAGATCAAAATTATTATTTAAATCTTGCAATAAAACTGAATTACCATTTACTTAAATGTATATTTAAGTACATATCATATTCTTGAAGTGGTAAGTAAGAGCAGCATTGTCGAAATCATACACTTTAGGCGAGAACTCGTGCAGGCTTTTGAAATTTATAAAATGAAGTTTTTGCCCACACCAAATGAGATTTTGTGGCCCATAATTTTTTTTTTAACTTCTTTGAAATATTTTTCAAGAAAATTTCAGAAAATTTTGTTTGAGATAAAGAGTTATTACAATATTTAGATTTTTTTTTTGTACGAAATATTTCCCGCATATTCATAAAATTTAAAGGACGTTTGAAAAGTACTTTATTTAAATTTTCTCATAGAAAATTTTCTTAAAATGCAGCTTAAATACATTTTATTTTTTATAAATATAGGGGTTTATGTTGTAGAAAAAATTCCATAAATAAAAAATTTCATATTTTTAACATTATTCAATTTAATTGAAATCTTATATATAAAGCCAAAAATATCGGCAAGAAGTTATAATATCGCCAAGTAAATTGTCAGTCGCCATTTTAACATTTTCATCGCCAAAAATAAACATATGTCGCCATGTTTGGCGAGATATCTTCATATTTGACAACACTGGTTGAACCATGTTCTGTGCTTAGCTTAATGGGTGTATAGTGTCATTGCTAAGAAAATAAACCATATAACATATTCTGCCACACAAAGTAATTTTACAATTACCACGAGAATATTATAAAAATAAATATTTTCTTTTAACTTCGCGCTATAGGAAGTTACTGATTTTATCTTAACTTTCGAAAATCGAACTTTCATCATACGTCGACGTTTTGAGGTCCTGGGAGCCGATTATGTATATTTTTGTAATGATGTCCGTATGTATATATGTATGTACGCGTCTGTATGTGTATATGTTTGTGTGTAAGGTAAGGCATGCAAAATATAGTCCGTAAAGGACCAAGACCACGCTATGTGTAATAATTATGCTCCATTCTTATACAATTGGAAGTGTCTTCGAAAAACGATCATAATAATCTAAATAAATACGTATAACATTTAACGCTCATGTGAAAAAAGCATTCAAAAAACAGATGTCCTAAGATAATGAATAGTATCGGTTAAAAAACTGTTTATTTTATTTTAAAAAAATTTTAACTATTTATGCACGCAATTTCTACAAAAAGCTTTCTGTAAGTGTACAGATATTTATCGTGCAAGATAATTTTTATAAGTTAAAATCGTATATATAAATGTTAGGTAAATTGACTGTATGTATGTAGAAATTAAGGGCATAAGTTGATCAAGTTCAGAATCTAGTTGTTGCTCTTTATAATAACCTTAAGACTTATAGTCAAATCGATTTAAGATATTCAGTGATTTTTATAGACTTAAAAAGTGTAGCGGATGCAGCAAATTTGACAAAAATCTGTAGCTAAGCGGGAAGTTTCAGGAATGGCCAGCAAGATCAATCGATTACCATATTTTTTTATATGATCCCTTCATTTTGAAAGTGAGGCAAGTAAATTTTTGCAAAAATTTTCCCGCGTCGAACTTGGTTTATAAACAATCCAACTTAGGATATGTTTATAAATAAAATTTGAAGCGGAATGACGGAAAATTATTGCAAGTTAAAGAAAACTCCGTCGGTAGAAAAATACATCACCCAGATTTAATAGTGCTTTTAGATAAAAAATTAATAATATTTTTTATTTGCAAAAATTTACTAAGCCCACTTTAAAAATTAGCGGCTTTTAAATTTTTTGTAAACAAAATTTCTTATATTATAAAGCCTATAATACAATTTGATGTAAAAAAAAATTATTTCTGTAACTTCTTTCTCCATAAAACTAAAGCAGCTTCGACAACTTAACGCCTCCTTAGCAATAAAATTTCCAATGCAAACTTTATTTAAAATAATATAATTTATTCATTGTGTAAAAAAAATGTGCCAAAAAAAACTTTTTTTTATTTCGTGAAAAGAAAAACAAAATACCAAGTATACCAAAATTTAAATTATAAATTAAAATTACATATTAAAATTATATTTCAACAAAAGTACGAAATTAAAGTATACGTAATAAAATATTTAATAAACCTCATTTTTAAGCAAACTTCAAATAAAGAAAATAAAGAAATAAATGAAAAATATTTTAAGTAGAATTTAAATTTAAATAAAAATATCATTTCCAAATACAACAACATGAAAAAAGTCTTCTATAGTTATAATAAACGTAGTTGTAATAATAAAAATGCTATTGCAAATAAGAACTTAAAGTATACTAAAGGGAAAGAAATTTCCATAAAATAAAAAAAAAAGATTCTCCCAGTAACTTAAATACCTTGATTAATAATTTAAATGTATATTGTATATTACTACTGTAATGATAAAATAAATCTAATATAAGATTATTTTTTAAATATAAGAAAACATTTTTAGAAATTAAAGGAAATAAAAAAAAAATCAGAATAGGATTTAGAAATAAGCAATTGGAAATTGCAGGAAACATAAATTTATAGCTACACATTTCAGTAATTTTAATTTTGAGTGCATATAGTTTTTTATTTTTATTTTTTGGTAATTTTATGAACCAAAAAAAGATTCATAAATGGTTCAATTTGGTGTAAGCACATATTTAATCCAACTATTCAAAATTTTGTTTTTAATATTTTAACGTAGAAATATGAGCGTGAGAAAAACTAATGGACTGGTGGCCGGCCACCCAGGATATCGACATCGTGTGACAGGCCCTAAAAGTTTCCAACCACATTTTGCAAAAATGCCGTGTTTTATACTGTCTGGGGGAAAAACACCAAAGATTATTATGGTTATGATTATGATTTCCTATTGGGTCCAAATAAAAAATTTTCTTGAGAGTAATAGAACCGATTTCGAAAACAGACACTAAGGTTGACTTGCAATGCGTCAAATGCTTTGTCTTCGCACCAAGCTCAGTGTTTCATAACGCCGCTGTTCAAACTATTGACAGAGCACACCCTTTCAGTTTTTTTAACGCGAGACTGTGTCGTTAAAACAGTTTAAGTTATATTCGATATTTTGTAAGCATCAGTTCAGTAGAGTCAGGTGAAATATTAAGCTAAATTAAAATGGAAGTGATTACTCACATTTTTCTTAACCCTTAATTATGTCATTATAAAATCTCAAAGTATGTGAAAAATATCAAAGCGGTTCGGAAACTTCTTAGCCTAGCACAAAAAGCGCGGTATAAACAGAAAAAAGTTAAGTGTTTTGGAATCTTCCATCTCTGCTATGAGCACATGTTAAATTTTGTCTCGATCTGGCAACTCCTTCATATAGAAACAGATGTTCACAAAAGACGCATCCGCGATTTTTTAACAATGGAAAAATTAGAAATGCGTGGTGTCATTAAATATTTACATAAAAAAGGTTTATCGGGACAAGAAATTCATAATGATATGGTGAATGTGTTAGGTGAAAGTGCTCCTTCATATGCAACAGTAAAAATTGGGTTGCTGAATTTAAACGTGGTCGTACAAGCATTGAAGATGAACCACGTAGTGGACGTCCAAAAACAGCAACAACAACAGAAATTGTAGCCAAAGTGCATGATATGGTATTAAATGATCGACGAATAAAAGTGCGTTAAATAGCTAATATCATGGGCATCTCAAATGATCGAGTCCATTTAATTTTGCATGAAGAACTACAGATGAAAAAGCTTTCTGCAAGATGGGTGCCGCATTTGTTAACAGTCGACCAAAAACGCATAAGAATGAACATTTCTCAAGCTTGTTTGGATCGTTTTAAGCGAAATAAAATGGATTTTAAGCGTCGTTTCATAACTGTTGATGAGACATGGATCCACCACTATACTCCAGAGACAAAAGAACAATCCAAACAATGGACTGAAGCTGGAGGAAGTGCCCCAAAGAAGGCAAACAAAATTCAATCGGCTGGCAAGGTTATGGCAACGGTTTTTGGGACTTCAAAGGTATTTTATTGATTGACTATCTGCAAAAGGGTAAAACAATAAATTCAGAGTACTATTGCAACCTTTTGGATCAATTAAATGTACAAATTCGAGAAAAATGTCCTGGCTTACAACACAAAAAAAATATTTTTTCATTAAGACAACGCACCAGCGCACAAGAGTGTTTTAACAATGGCTAAAATCAACGAATTAAAGTACGAGTTGCTTGACCAGCCACCTTATTCTCCTGATTTGGCTCCCAGTGACTTTTACCTGTTCCCAAATCTAAAAAAAATCCTTGCTGGCAAGCGTTTTACCTCAAATGAAGATGCAATTACAGTTGTAAACCACTATTTTGAAGACCTTGAGGAAAACTATTTTAATCAAGGGATAGAATTGCTAGAAAAGCGTTGGACTAAGTGTATTGAAGTTTCAGATTATATTGAAAAATAAAAATATTTTTGAAAAACTAACTATTCTCTTTCATTGATAGGCTAAGAAGTTTCCGAACCGCCTCGTATTAATTGCGCCTTTCGTTCATCCAAATTTTCTTTTGACGTCACGATGTGGGATGTTATTTGTAAAATTGCAGAATGTTAAGCCCTAGTGGTAATTAACTAAATATATTTAAATGCATGTATTGTACGTATCGTTACCTTAATATAGAAAGGCCCTAACTCATTACTTTTTTTAAAGAGGTTTTTTTCATGTATTGTACATATCGTTACCTTAATATAGAAAGGCCCTAACTCATTACTTTATTTTAAAGAGGTTTTTTCCATTTTTCGATACATTAGATGTTCTTCTATCGAAATATACAAAAAAATCGATTCCAAAACAATAATGAGTTGGGGCCTTTTTATATTAAGGTAACGATATTTAAATGATGTAATCGATTAGTGTTAAGTGACGTATACGTTATATAGAATTTCACCCAGTTGCATATAACGTATACGCAATAGCTTACAGTAGAATTACAGTCAGTGTTCCGGAAACATAAACCTTTTCTCACGCCATATTTATCAAATAACAAAACACATAGAAAAACTTAAAACCCACATGAAAATTATTCAATGTTGCAACATTTTTTTTATTCGTTATTTTCATAAACGCATACATTTATTCATCCAGCTGTTAAGATGGATTTTCCACAAGTTAAGTTCATTAAGTTGAATTTGTAGGAGAGAAAGGAAAAGAGCCCCGATTATTATACTTATTTTACAAATATAAAAATTTTTTTTTATGAAATTTTAATGAAACTCTCTGCGCTTACCTATACATCCCAATTCTCGCTCCCATATATCTGCAAAATATTTTTGGCCACAATTATTTAAAAATTAACAGTCATACCGATATGCGTCTTCTTTAGATCTTTCTTTAGATCACTTTTTCAATTAGACTATAATTTGTAGTTTGTAACTACAGTTGTAACTTTTAAGAAATTGTCCTCGATTTCCAATTGCTGAGTTTCTTCCTTCCTGCAACATTTTAAAATCAAAATTATCAAAAGTCTATTAAAAATAAAACTAAATAAGAAAAATTATAACAAAAACTGTAACCCATGTATACGCAAATTAAACAATTTTACAATAAAGCAAATATTAAGAATATTAAAAATATTACAATAAAGATTATGTAAAATATAAGAAATATAACAACTTTTTTAATAGTATATACTGACTTTTAACGAAATTTACCTTATAAAATTTGTTGCATGAAGCTAAGATCCCTTTCGCAAAAGCAAAGTTTACTGTGACAGAGTATTTTAAATTTTCCTTTTAAAATTTGTTTCGTTTCTGTGCACGTAAAGTTTAATTTGACAAATTTTCAGTACACTATGAGGTCACTAAGCAAGTCTGGGTTTATGGTAGAGAGAGAGAGAGAGAGTAAAGAAAAAGGCTACAGACTTGGTTTTACTGAAAAATTGCAATTCTCTTCTGTTATTTCTTTTGCTGCACTGCATGAAATAATATGAAAATTAAACAAACAGAGTTGAAATAAAATGAAAGATAAAGACTGCAAAATAAATATTGCGTGTGCGAAAAGGTTCCTATGCTACTTGTTTTTAAAAATCAGCCCTAAAAACAGAGTGACTTATAAATACACGTATATGAAACATTTTTGGCAAACAAAAAAATTTTCGTGCAACTTACTTCAAGAAAATCATGTAAATTTAGAAAAACTTGTTTTTATTTTCTAAACAGAAGATAATGAAGAACTGTAGCAATAACGAAAAATATGTTTAACATAAAAAATATACTATTTAATTTTATAAAAGAAGAGGAGACATAGTTTTGTATTCGTACAAAGTTTGTAAAACAAATTTTCAACTAATTTTGGATTTATAAAAAAAATTTCAATGCATATTCATATAAGGTGTACTCGCCTTAATTCCTTTTGAAAAAATTCATACTTTTGATGTAAAAAAAGTTTTTTGAAAAGAATGTTGACATTCTAACAGATATTTAAATAATTATAAGCGGCCAAATTAGTCACTTGAGCAAATGGGAACACCTGATATGAATTCGCCTTGAAAAAAATTTACATGCCTAAAAGTATGCTTCAGTTAAACAAACTAAGTGTCATCCTCCTTAAACACTTTCCTTTGTTTGTTTGTGATATTATTTATAATAAAGAAAATTTCAATTTAAGTCTTACATTTAGCACTACTAATTAACTATACAAATAAATAATTTGTATATATAATGTACAATTAAAACTAATTTTAAGGCACTATTTATTATGCTCCAAATAAAACTATACCTAATAAAAAAAAACATTTTTTTTAATAAAACTATTTAAAAACTTAGACCAGTAGTTGCAATAGAACAAAGTATTTTATTTAAACTATTATTACATAAAATTAAAGAAAAAATCCATGTAAAAAAATAATTCAAATAATGAATTACAACCACAAGGCTCAACCATATTATAAATAAAATAAAGTTGTATGTTTTAAAAGAAAAAAAAATTATTAACAAAAATATAAAAAAATATACTTTGTTTTATTTCAATTTTAAGTATAAACTGCCAAGAAAGTGTTTAGCTCGTGCAGCAAACATCACAATGTAGCTTAGTTTTCTTAAAGGAATCCTGAAATAAGGACGAACTTTTTAAGTAAAAACACAAAAAATATAACAGGTAATGTGTGATTCCCAGACTTAGTTAATTTTTATACCGAACGATATAACAACGATGCTAAATATTTGCTTCAACCTTTTATACAACCGTGACTGTTATTAAATCAATCTATTTTCGCTTTAAATCAAAGATGGAGCTTTTGTTAATGGAGACTAGGTAAGTAAGAAAAATTATCATAAACTATAAGAACTATTTCCTTAATTATGGAAAACTATAATTTGTTTTCTTTTTCAATCCAATATTTCATTTATTCTTAAATGCTATTCAATTCAAATATTAATTGATTCAATCATTCCATTAATTCCAACAAAATATGTTGTACTTTTGGTTCAAGCCGTAAGGCCAATTTAATTTACTTATATCTATATATAGCCCTTTAAGTTTTTATATATGAAAACTGTACGGTGTGTACCCAATTAAATTTTTCTATACGGAAAATATAACATGTATAGCCCGTTAAATTTTTCTATATAAAAAATTTACAATACATACTCCACTTAATTCTTATATTTAAAAAACGTACGTTGCATAGCCCATTTTATTTTTATTTATGTAAGATGTACGATGTATAGCCTGTTAAATATTTCTACATGAAAAATGTAATATACATACCTTTTAATTTTTTCTATATGGAAAATGTGCGATGTATAGCCCATTTAGTTCTTATATATCATAAATGTACGAAGCACAGCCATTTTAATTTTTTTGTATGGAAAATATACAATGTATAGCCCATCGAATTTTTCAATATGGAAAATTTTCGATGTCCAGCCAATTTTTTTGAAAAATGTACGGTGTACAGTCCATTTATTTTTGCTATATCACTTTAAGTTCTGTTCGATATTTTGTAAGCATCAGTTGAGTAGACTCAAATGAAATATTAAGTTAAATTTAAATAGATGTGATTACTACCACTTTTCTTAACCCTTAATTGTGTCATCATAAAAGCTGGAGATACGTGCAAAATGTCGTAGCAATGGATTGGGTAGATTTAAAAGGCCCCTATTATGATTTACAACTAAGTTGATAGTTGAGTTGTAGTTAACAATTTTTTATTTTGGATTACAACTTTTTTCACCATGAGACAACTACTATTTATCAGTTGTATTTTGGTTTTTATTTTGACTATTATATTAGCTTAGCATCATTATTCCGGACGCCAACCAATCCCATTTGTCAACAAATATTATTATGTGCAAAAAAACACAAAATGTAAAGCAAAAAATGGTAAGGCCAAAACTAAAAATATTTCAAAAGGACATCACAAAGATGACTACTTTGAAAAAATAGCGCATGTCAGTCCAAAAATTTATTTTTATGGGGAGCCAAAAAGAGTTGTTTTTAAAAATAACTCTCTTGTAAAAATGTAAAACTTGTATTGTTCTTGTTGCTAGGACCAGAAATCGGTTATAGAAATTACAGAGGCTAGCATGCCTTTGTATAACAGGGGATATGAGGACGTGTCCGACGGCGGCTATGGACTCACGCCTCTGACGATTGTGATAGAGGCTGCTGCCAATCAAAAAGTAATCAGCATTGCGGAGAAAAGCACAGACAGGGACTGTCTAATTAGCAAATGGGAGCAATCATCCCTAGGGAGACGATTTACCCTACTTGCGCAACCCTCTGACGTGATGAATGAAGTGTATGACTTCGACAAGAGGTTTGAAACTGTTCTGGCCAATAGAAGGAAATTCGGAGATATAAAACCCTGGCATTCCTTTGAAACTGGCACCATCAGGTGGTACACTGATGATTCCAGAACGCCGGCAGGTTTTGGTGTGGGAGTTGTAGGACCAAGGACTAACTACCACTAGTCGTTGGCAAAATCTCCTACCATTTTTCAATCGTAAATTTATGCCACAGAGATGAGCACAATTCAATATTGATAGGGGCTACCGATGAAAAGAAATAGTCATTTGCTCGAATAGTAAAAAATAAGGAGTTAAATTAGCTAAGCAACATGAATAAGGTGACACTCTGCTGGGTTTCTGGACACCCCGGATGTTAGGAAATGAAAATGTAGACAAAATGGCCAAAAGGAGGGCTAGAACACCCATGGTCGAACCAGAACCGTTTTTTGGACTCGGATTGAAGAAAATCCGGAAAGATATATCGGCGGAGATCAAGAGTAATAGGGAACACTTCTGGTCCAATCTCCCAGGATTGATGCATGCAAAGCTAATCATTGGAACGTATAACCAAAATCGTTTCACAGCTTTCATGTCCGTGAGTAAAACCAATCTAAGAAAGAATGTTTCTGTGGTGTTATGCCACAGAAGTTATAGCACCTATTGGAGGATTGGGAACTGCTAACTCTGGACCCACTGGCAGCAATCCAGAGATTCATCAGGAGACTAGGTTTGGATGAAGTGCTGTAGCACCTCGCAGGGGATACAAAGATCTACTTTGGTCGCAGTGTACTGTGCTTCCCGTTTGACTTAATTCATTCATTCATTGTTCTTTTAGAAAAATAATGATATTAATCTATATTAAAAAAAATATATACCTTTTTAAAAAGCATTTAAAATATAAATAACAATTTGAAATCATAAGCTCGAAATGAGAAAAATTGTACTTAGATTTTTATTAATGAAGGCCACAAATATGCTGTATGCATATCGCACATTTAATCAAAGAACGTCATATCTTGAAAAATGGAATTTTTGAGTTAATGATGCAGAATTCACTCTCATATCGTTCTGCACATTATGTAAGTATATCATACAAATATCTGGCATACTCAACTTTTGAGAGAAACACTAAATTTTCTTTTACCATTAAGTTGTATATATATATATTGAAATCTTCAAACCCGTTTTCTGGAAAACTGGTTTTTTCAGGGTCAGACGTTGTTTTCGTAAGTCAGCGATATAGTCTTTTTAAACCGATTAGTGATATATGACGTATACATTATATGGAATTTCAAAAAAGTGTATATAACGTATACGCAACAAGTTACAACAAAATATAAAGTTTAAGAAATTTATTATTCAATGCAGTTTGCAGTCTGAATTTTACCTCGTTTGAATAGTTATCAAAATTATATACAGTATCTACTTTCTCAGATGGTATTAGTGGATTATGGTTTGGTACGTTCGGAAAAATCAATTCAAATGGACAATATCCATGTACAGTTGAGGGTGTTGTGTTAAAAGCATATGTGAAATACCTTATCCATTTATCCCAATCATTTTTAGATGTGTGAACGTATGAACGTATGTATTCATTAAATGTACGGTGGGATCTTTCAACTGTTCCTAGTGTTTGGTGATGGTAAGGGGCTGACATTGATCTTTTTATGTTTAGTAGTGTAAGAAGTTCTGAAAGTACTTGATTGTTGTATTCCGTACACATGTCACTAACTATTGTATTCATAGGTCCATAAATTAATATAAAATGTTCTACTAATGCTTTTGCAATCGTCTTAGCAGACTTATCAGTTACGGGCACCGCTACAAGGTATTTGGTTAGGTCACATATCATTGTAACAATATATTGATTTCCCATTTCAGAAATAGGTAGGGGTCCTACAGTGTCTATTATTACCGTTTGAAAGGGTTTCTGGGGTGTTGGTGTTATAATCATATTTGGTTTTATGTGTTTTGTAGTTTTATTAGTTTGACATTGAAGACATTTCTTTACATATTGGTTAACATCTTTGGTGATGTTCTTCCAATAATAAAATTGACGTAGTTTCTTAAGTAGTCTGTTTGTTCCAGGATGTCCGCCAAATATAGGATCATCATGAAATTTTTTCAATAAAAATTTTTGTTCTTCCCTATCTGATACGATGCTTATTCTGGGTGTGAGCGCTATTTGTAATTTATTTATATGCTGATTTGCTTTTTGTTTGAATTGTTCTATAGTTACGAGGCTAAATAAATGATCATTTAGATTAATTTGAATTTTGTTTAAATTTCTAATTATTGCTTCTCTTTCAAGAATTGGAAAAAATTGATCTAAATCAATGTTTCCATTAGCAATAATATTTCCTATATTAACTTTAGGTGCTAGCACTTGTTTGCCTCTTTTAAAAGAAATAATAGGTATTTTTCCGTTAGTATCCATTCTAAGCCTTACCCATTTCTTTACGCAATCAAACCCGATAGTTTCAAAAACTTTGGGCTTTTCGTGAATCGTTTGATTATTCGTTTTCTGAATTTTATCTTTATTCCTGTTTCCTGATTGAGCTCGTGTTGTTACCATTAGAACATTGTTGGTAGAAGGAATTGATTTAATATCACTAAAGTCAATTCGAGATAGCGCGTCCGCTCCTGAATTGTCTTTTCCTCTAATGTGTTATATTCCTCCAGATCCATACGTATTCTTGTCAACCTACTAGATGGATTTTTTAAAGAATATAAATATGTCAATGGTTTATGATCACTACGCACAATAAATTTGTTACCATACACGTATGGTCGAAAGTGATTAATTGCCCATTGTATAGCAATAAATTCCTGTTCTATTGGCGCTTTGTTCGATTCTCCCTTGGTTAGTGCACGTGACGCATATGCAATCGGCAACTGTATACCATCTTTGTCCTGGGATAATATTGCACCGCAGGCGATTTTACTTGCATCGGTGGTTATATAAAAAGGTTTGTCAAAAACAGGATATTGAAGGATTTGTGGGGATGTTAATGCAGTCTTAAGACTCTGAAAAGCCTGTTCACAATCTTCAGTCCATATAAAAGGTTCTTTCTTTCTAGTTAGTCTAGTTAAATGCGCAGAATAGTATGCAAAATTTGGTACGAAACGTCTGTAATAATTACAGAAAGCTACAAATCGGCTAACTTCATCGCCATTCGTCGGTCTGGGCTAGTTTTTAACTGAATCATATTTGCTACTATCTGGTAAAATACCTTTGTCAGTACACCTATGACCCAAATATGTAACCTCAGATCGGAAAAAGTTACATTTGTCCGGATGTAATTTTAAGTTGCATTTCCTGCATCTTTGAAAAACTGTTTCTAAATTCTTAAGCATATGCTTTACTGAGCATCCTGTCACAATGACATCATCCATATAAATAAAGGCCTTAGAAGGTGTTAAACCTGTAAAAGCCAAATTCATCATCCTTTGGAAAGAATTTGGAGCCACCTTCAAGCCATATGGTAAACGCGTGAAACGAAATGAACCATTCTCCGTCGAAAAGGAAGTAATGTCTCTTGATTTTTCATCCAATGCTATCTGATGAAATCCAGAAGTTAGATCCAGACAACAGAAAAACTTTGCTCTACCCAACTGGTCCAAAATATCCTCTATTCTGGGCAGTGGAAATTTGTCTGCTGTTAACTTTTTATTGATTTGTCGGTAATCTACTACTAAATGCCATCGCTTGTTAGGGTTATTTGGCAATGCTTTCTTTGGTACCAACATAATAGGGCTATTATAGTTGGAAGCAGATGGTTCGACGATATCATCCCGCTTAAGCTTTTCAACTTGCCTCGCTATTTCTTCCTTTTGGGAGTGAGGGGTACGATAATTTTTAATGTACACTGGATCGTGGTCTGACACTCTTAATTTCTGTGTGTAGAAATTGTTTGTACTTATTTTGTCACTTTCCAAAGCAAAAATATCAATATATTTTGAACATAGTTCAAGCAATTCCGATTTAGCTATCTCAG
Organism: Tachina lurida; assembly: GCA_944452675.1. Lineage (NCBI taxonomy): Eukaryota > Metazoa > Arthropoda > Insecta > Diptera > Tachinidae > Tachina > Tachina lurida. Next base: position 29,825,803 of record OX101753.1, on the reverse strand, counting down.
GGAAATTTTTTCTCAATCTGCCTAAAATATTTTGTGTTCTTATTTTATCGACATTGGTCATATCAAGAACTTCATAATCAGACAATTTCTCATACTCAATTGATACATTGTTTAAAAATTTATTCTCACAATTTGTGTTCACTATTCTTACGTAAGGAAATTTTCTGGATATTATGCATCCAGCTACATACACTCCATCTTCAATTGTTTGACTTGGAACCACCAAATCAGAAACGTCGTTGTCAATTTTTATGGCTCTGAAAACCTCGGCTCGAGCTGGTAGTGTTATATGACCATCATTTAGACTTTCAAGTAACGGAATATCTATAGGGTTACTTAGATTAGATGGTCTCAATGAAAGTAAATTCGAATTTATATCATGTCCATATTGAATAATAGCATTATATGTTTTTAAGAAATCTAGGCCCAATATACCTTGAAATGGCATTGGGAATGTATCCGAAACTACGTGAAATTTATGAGGGATCAAAAATTTTCTCACCATTAAATCAATTTGAACCGTTCCCAAGGATAAAATATTTCCTTTTCCTATTCCGGATATTTGAATAATGTCTTTCACGTTAAATTTCAATGAATTAAGCGTATTGATTTTGATTAATGAGACATCTGCTCCGGTGTCTACAAGAAATGTATTTATATATTCATTAGTTGATAGATGAATCTCAATAAAACTACTTAAGTTGAGGTTCAAGTGGAATATTGATACAGTACTAAATGCTAGTTTTGATGATGGCCCCCCTCGTTTTGGGGGGAAATCTCGTTTTCCGAGACTTCATGTGCCAATCTTATGCGACCTCTATTCGGTGGACGGTTGGCCTGGTTTCTAAAGTTATTATTTTGGCTTCCACGCCGCCAATTATTATTATTAAAATTGTTATTATTATACCTGTTGTGATTATAGTTATTGTTCGAACGCCAGCCTTGGCCGCGCATGCGATAATTATTGAATCTGTTATTGAAATTACCAGATCCACGGCGTTTAAAGTAGAAAACTGCAGAATTTGAAGTTGAAGCTTCGGTACTAGCTTCTACGAATTTCGAAACGACTTCATTGAAGGACGAGAAGTTTCCAGTTTTAATGATAAGTTTTACCTCATCATTTGAGGCGTTTCGCGAAATGGCTTTAGCCGTATTTTGTCTTATTAATTTATCAGCAATATCTTGAGGGTAGCCTTCTCTTATATAGGCTCCACCTAGTTTCTTCGTAATCTCTTGGATCTCATCCGCATATGCGGTGGCTGATTTTGAATTTTGTTTTATGTTCATTAGCTTAGAACATAATAATTCCGACGATTCACCCTTTATGGAAGTCTGTAGTCTGCTTTTAATAGCCTGAATAGAGTTTTCATCTGTAATTAAGTTTCTTGCCTGTCCTTTCAGTTTCGTTTTAATTACCTCTATAGCGACTACCTCGTGTGTTTCTTTAATTCTGTCAATCAGAGTCAACGCGTCAAGAAAACTTTGCAGCTCATTAACGTTACCGTCAAATACAGGGACAATTTTAGTTGTATTGTCTATAATGTCGTCCTCTGTTCGTGTCATGTTTGTTTCCGTTTTAAAATCTTCGTTTTCTTCTGTTTCAGTGATTTCCCTAACTACCTCAAATCCTAATGCGAGCGGCACCTTAGTATTAATATTATGTCGATGAAAGACTTTTATCAATTTATCTCTTAACGTCAGAAAGATCTCGTTCGCTTTTTCTTTGTGTGGGGTAGTGTATCTGTCGTAGTTTCTATGTAATGTTGCCCTAATTGAATTATAGTTTTCAATTAAATTTTGTGCGTGTTTGTCTAAGGTATCTTGTTTATTGTCCGATTTTGGTTTAAACATTTATATGATTGTTCAAACTTAATTTGAAAAGGGCTTAGACTGTCTATTATATTTTCCCATTGCATAATACGTACATATATTTAAAATTTACAATTATTTATTTTATTTATAATTTTAGACATTTTAAAAATAAACTTACAATATACTGATGGTGTTTACAGATGAATTATAGATGTTATATATGTTGTTGTTGGGCAGCATTAACACTTCTGGCTTTCATCACCTTACATATCAGCTTGGTCAAATAAATAACTGCTAGTAATATCACCACTATTATTGATAGAGTTTCTATGTAACTTGTCTCAGCACTTTGTACTACATGTTGTTCAGTTTTTAATTGTTCACTGTTACGGAGTATTTCCACCAGATCTTTGTTGTTGTTTTCTTCAGTTGATTTTCCGACTTCGTAACCTGCCACCAGGAGTGGAATGGTTGATAAAATTTTTTTCCACCACACCATTTTAACTTGACGTTGTTTTTAAAATCCAGGAGTTTTATTATATTTTATGTCCAGAAAACTTTGTTATTTGAACTCTTTTGTTGATTTATTTATTATTTTTTTTTTTCAATAGGTTTAAGTTAATAGCTGTAATTGTTTGTTAAGTTGTTTCATATTGTACTTGTTGTTTGTTTCCAATTTTCAGTTAAAAAAAAATTTTTTTTTTTTTTTAACAAAAATGAATCGTCATCACTTTAACTTGTGTTCGCTTTTTTTTTTTATTAAAGTTTAATGCTTTTATGTTTAAAACACTTATTTTAATTTAAATGTTTTTTCACTAATAATGTTAAGTTGTTTCAACTCATTTATTTACTTGTCTGTTTACAACTAACTGTTATCATCTAAAAATTAAAATACTTATAGTTAATACTTGAACAATAAAACTTAAACCTAAGTAAAAATGGATGTGTAGAGAGAATACCCAATTACTTGCCAGTAATATGACTCATGGTATTTGCAGGTAAATAACCTGTACTTTAAGTAAGTCAGCTAATAATACGATTCCATGGTATGTGCAGGTAAATAACCTGTTGAGTGACACATGACTTATATATTGCGTATTTTCACTACATTATCAAAATATAAAGTATTCTAAAGCTTTCGTTGATTCCATTTTAACGTAAATAGACCTTTTTTCATATAATCAAAAGCGCATAGAAAAACATAAAACTCATATGAAAATTGTGAAATGTTGTCAATGTTACAAGAACATAAAATTATTTTCGTTCGTTTTTTTTTGAAGAAAGTATACATTTATTAATTTTTGAAAACCCAGCTGTTAAGACGGATTTTACACATTTAAAGGTAATAAATAAATAACATAAGCTCATGCAATTTTTCTGTTTCAAACCTGAACCTTAAAAGAATGTTAATTAGGCTGTTGTACTTCTAGTGAGAGACTGACGGGGGTACTGCTAGCTGTCGTTTTAGCGGTATTATTTGTTTTATTTGAACTATCAGATAAGACGTGAGGTTGCATATTAGTCTCATTTGGTGGAGCAGGTACTTGCATAGCTGATAATTCATTGAGGTCGTTGTTTGATATTAGGGCTGGTTTTAGCCAGTTTATGCTTATTTTAGTATTACATTCTCAAATTTTAATATTGAAAATTTTGTTTGGCCTTCATAAGGATGACTAACAAATGGTCTCACGGAGTCCTTGCGCACGAAGATGTATGTTGAGCTTGACGATCTTTTGAGACGAAAGGTCGTTGAATCGTGCGATGAGCTGTGCCGAAAATTCGCAAATGAAATCATTCGTTGATTATCAAATATTGGCTTGTTGTTGTTTTTATATTGTGCCATAAGCTAGTTCGGCTGGTGAAGCGTTGAGATCTGGTTTAAATAATTCTCGTAATCCTAGAAAAATCATTTTTTGCTGTGTTGTGACATAACATGGCTGCTTTTAGCGTGCGGTGCCACCTCTAAATAATGCCGCTTGACTGCGGGTGGTATGCCATCTTTTCTGGTGAAAGGTACTGAGTACGGCAAAAAAAAAAAAAATAGGGGACCTCTGGTTTCGATGCTATGCGTGACAGTAAATTGATTTTTTGAACCTTGTAGTGAAAGTTTAGTAGTTTTTTGAAACTGATGTATTATGCCGGCAAAAGGATGCTCTTCGCCAAAGGTCTAAATAACGGCTGCTATGATACATGTCGATGGCAAAAGGCGTGTTGTGAGGCCTGAGGTGTTGTTGCAGAAAATATATTTGAGGCGCTTATCACGCGGCAGTGGGACTGACATCATTTTTCTATATGAAAAATGGACAATGCATAGCACGTTTTATTTTTTTTATATGCAAAATGAACGATGTATACATATCACTTTTCATTTTTCGGCATGAAATATGGACGATGTATAGAACGTTTAATTTTTCACCAGCAGCCAAGCTATCGATGAAAATGTTGATAGAATATAGAGATTCTATTAGGACCAAAAATACATTTAGAGAGTAATTTATAAAAGATCCTTGTTGAAATCATTTCTGTATTTAAAGTTACAAGACAATATTGTTTAAGATAGCGAAAATACTTTTAATGTCTTTTTTGAAATGTTAAGTCATTGGAGTTTTAAAATTCAAAGGAAGAGAAACTTGCATCATCAATATTTTAACACATGACGTTTCAATTTTATTGGAATCGGCAGCCCTGATAGAAGTAAAAAGTGCAAGTAAACCAAAATACAAAATTATAGCACCTACCTGTTCCAACAAAGGACAAGTTACGCGCTAAGTCCTGATATAAGCAAAACAGTTCTGCTTTTTAACAAAAATAAATACTGTCTTGTTATTGTTAGATATTTTCAACTAGAAAAAAAGTCATTTGCTGTAGCAAACGCCCACATTTAACTAAAATATTTTAAAAAATACTAAATAAAATACTTCTTCGATGTTTCTAAAATTTATTTTTAAACAAAGTGTTTGCTATAAAAAAAACTCTAAACAATCTTTTATTTATTTGTAATCCCCAAATTTTACCATAAATCCTCGCCTGAGAGCAAAAAAGTGAAACTCATATATAATTCCTTTCTAATTTTTTTTAAATTTTCTTTTTGCTTTCCTACAAATCCATCCATATGTCCACCTACATAAACTTTACTTTTATAATCATAAGAAATTTATTTAAAATAGTTTTTTTCTTTTGATGGCTTTTTCAGCTTTATTTTCTCATTGTTGTAGTTTTCATTTTTTTTTAGCATCATTTCCACATGGAGCACTAATTATACATCGCTCTATCCACATACATGCAAAAAGGATATACATATACAAGAAAGGTATATACTTATGTATATTGTGAAAAATAAATAAATTTTAGTAACAATAAAAAAACCAAAGCAATAGTTTAAACAAACACATTCATATACAGACTCATAAATACACATCGTATCCAATGGCATGAATAAAGAAAAGTGTAATAAAATTTGATTTATTGTAGACAAGATTCGAGCAGGATGTACTAGTGGAAGTTCGTCTTTTATTTTCTCGTTATTTTTCTCTCTCTCTCTCTCTCTATTTATTTTTAAGGCAACGAATAAATGTTTATTTGCTGTTATTATCATTACTGTTGTTGTGTAGGTGTTTGTGTGTATTTGAATGCTGGTACAGGACTATTTAACTCTTGCACAGATCCCCATACTAAAAATAACACAACAGCATATTTCATATGGCAGTGACGACCGACTGGGCGTATGAATAATGTACGATCATCATGATGGCGAAACGCAGTGGTGGCAATAGTTATGCTGAGTAATATAATTTAAAAAGTTAAAGTAAAGGAAAATAATTATTAAGAAGAGGTTTGCTTAGGAAAAATATTGTGCGAAGAAATACACTTTGGAGAGATGACATTTTCTGATCAGGAATTATGTTAGAACAAAAAAAGCATCAATGAACAGTAGACTTGCTGGAGCAACTGGGCTATTAAATGGATTTTTAGGCGAAAGGTTTGTATATGAAATAAGCAAACTACAGAAGACTTTCCTGTCGTTTTCAATTGAGAAAACTTCAAATTGAATGTCCACAAAGATTATTTCTTTCGTTCTTTTCCAGATCACATTAACTACAGTCCGTCAATTAAAGTTCAAAACTCTATAATAGTCACACAAAAATCTTAAAAAATTTATCTTAACATTTTCGAAAATGTTATCATTCAAAGTAATTTTTCTAAATGAAAGAAAGCTAGCACGACCTAAAACTTCTGAAATATAAATAAAACATAATTACTAAGAATCACACACAATTTTAAGAACATTGGCTGATATCAGCTTTACCAATGCCCTTTTTGCAGTAAAGCAAAAAGCAGACATTTCTTTTATTTTGTGATTTATAATTTTTATAGTGAAAGAATTTTATGTAATTTTATATACATATATATGTATATATTTTTTTAAAAATGATGTAAAATATTTACCTGCAACTTCTAAAATGAACGCGTAATACTATTACTGACAAGTCTATAAAATTTCAAGCACCTCGGCCGTCAACTACTTTATCTCCACGAATGTCCTTTTTTGTAGCAATAAAGCAAAATCCAGCCATTTCTTTCACATTGTAATATTTAGATCTTTTAGTATAAGAGTTCTATGTAAGCTTGATAACATCAAGTAGTATCTACTTTATTTTAATAAAAAATCAGTGGCATTCAGGAATATTTTTTCTAAATAAAAAGAAATAATAAAGACCTGAAACTTCCACAATGAACGTATACTATTATTACCAATAAGTCTAAAAAATTATAAGCATCTCGAACGAAAAATACATCAGCTCTACGAATGTCCTTTTTTTAACAATAAATCAAAATTCGCCAATTTCTGCACTCTTAATATTTTTATATAATTTAGTATAAGCACAATTTGCAATGTGAGCATTATGAATAATTTATGCTAATGAGGAATAACTTATGGTAATAAGAACTTCTGCAGTCTTAAGAAAAACTTTTTCGGAATGAAAGAAAATTTAGACGTTAAAGTTAAAGTTATTACTAATAACTATATAAAATTTTAAGCACATAGGCCCATAATTATACCACCTCTACCAATGTCCTTTTTTTTGGGAATAAACCAAAATCAAACCATTCTGTTGCTTTTGTTATTTTATTATACCATGGTGCAAGCTCAACTTGTAAAATATGCAAATTTAGGGAACAATTTCTGTTAATAAGAAATTCAGTGACTTTCAGAAATATTTTTTTATATAAGAGAAAGTAATTAAAGCCTTAAACTTATAAAAGGAACGCATAAACTTATTACTAACAATGAAACGGAATTAAAAGCATATCGGGCGACATTTACATCAGCTCTACGAATATCCTTTATCTTAGCAATAACCAAAGTTAACACTACCATCTTTTTTTTTTTTTTTTGTTACATTTTCTGATGCAAAATTTCTTTGTGAACTTTAAAAATTAGCCAAAATATTATTTTAAACAAATTTCTGTGGCTTTCAGAAATAATTTTTCTATGAAGGAAACCAATTAAAACTTGAACTTCCAAAAATAACGTAAAACTGCATTACCAACAAATTTATAAAGTTTGAAGTACATGGGGCGATAATTACATCAGCTCAACGAATGTCCTTTTTTTTAGCAAAAAGCAAAGTGCATTCATTTACTAAATTTTTTTATTGTTATATTCTCTCGATCAAGCATTACTTGAGTTTTTATTTTTTTGGTTTTATATAACAAGATTGGGGAATAATTTGTGTTAATAAGAAATTGTGTGTGGCTTTCACATATGATTTTTCTAAATGAAACAACACAATTAAAAACTAAAATTTTCAAAAAGAACGTACAATATCATAACTAAGAATTCTAGAAAATTTCAAGCGCAACGACCGACAATTATTTTTACTCTTCGAATGTCCTTTTTTTTAGCAATAAAGCAAAATCCATCCATTTTGCCTATTTTGTAATTGATAAATTCTTGAATATAAAAATTTCTTGCAAACTATACAAAAGTAGGGAATATTTTATGTTAATGAAAAATTATGTTGCCTTAAAAAAACAAGATTTAGAATCAGTAGTAGTTGGGAGAAGCAGTATATTGCTTATTCAACTACAGCAGCTTCAAAAAATATATAATTATATTCAATAGTATTTTTTTAAAGAAGATTTGAAAAATTAAACTATTTAAATTTCTGTTAGCTAGTCTGTCTTACAAAAACATTCCTAATATGCAATAATTTTTGCTGGGATATTTTATAAGTATTTTTTTTCTTTCTAAGCTTTTTTTAAAAGACAAGTTACGTTTTTATAATTGCAAATGCCACGTCCCACTGTGCTTTATTAATGATTACGTTTAGTCAGTTTGTGTTGCAAATATAGTTTGTGCTTGTAGGACATTTAAGCAGGAAGCCGTATAAACTTTATACAACCTAAAATATAGTGCTAACAAAGAAGTAATAAAAACAGCAACCTTTTTACATTTGTCAGTTATTTTTGCTATGGATGTGCCGTTTCATGAGAGATTGTAGTTTTATTATTATTATCATTATAATGCTTTTAGTGTTGTTTTTGTTACTAAATTTCTTCACAACATCAAAAAATACATACAAACTTAAAAACATGCAGCAGCCACACATGAACTTTGAAATATTTGTTTGTGTAGACTCATATCACTGTGCTGCTGCATCCACAATAATACAACAGTTGCTGGTGTGCAAAAAGGATTCATCATTTTGTGACTGAATGTGCATACATATATGTTGTAGTGTAGATGTTTGTGTGTGTGTGTGTGTGAGTTTGTGTTTGTGTGTGTATACATGTGTCTGTGTGTGTTAATGTTTTTATTACATGTATTGTTCTTGTTGCAGAAAACTTTATGCGCGCGCCATGCATCATCATTGTTTAGTATGTACGTTTACATATCACATCCATCTTGGTTGTTACTGCTCCTGCTGCAGTATGTCTTGCCACTCATAGCACACTTTTTTTTTGTGTTATTTTTTCATTGTTGTTTCTTGCCCGCCCACACATGCATGTAATTCATTACTTGCTTTCTTTTATATATTATTTTTGCTTTTATTTTCTTTTCAAGGTTAACGACAACACAAACACCCATTACATACGCTCACACTTCTTAGCCAGCAAGCAACTTGATAGTTGATAGTTTTTAAAACTCAAGCAACTGCTTGCAACATTAAGAGACAAGACACAAATAAAGTAAAATATGAAGAAGTGCAAGCTTTCCTTGATACTTGTAATATCTTTACTCCTAATAATAATGGTTTGCTTAGGGATCTGTTTTCTGTTTTAGTTGAGAGACTCAAGGAGAAGAAAAATGGCAAAACTTTTTAGCAAAACATGTCAAGGATGGCGCTTACAGTATGCGCTATATGTTTTGCTTTTCTCACACATTAAGTGTTCAGTTGATTTGTAACCATAGAATTATCTGATTTCCTAATGAAAAAAATTTAATGCATAAAAATATGTATTGCAGGATTAAGAAATTAAAATTCTTTAATTTATTACTTTAATGAAAAAAGAAAATTAAATAAATTTTATGGGATATTTTTATTACACCATTACACACTTTCATTATCTATTAGAATGTAATATCTTTACTTAATGATTTGTTTGTTCTCTGGTGCAAGCATCATTTGTGAAATAAGCCAAATTTGGATTTTTGAGGTCTTCAAAACTAGTTTCTCTAAATGAAGGCAAGCAACTTAGGCCTTAAGCTTCTAAAATGAACGTATACCATTCTTACTAATAACACTATAAAATTTCAAGCACATCCACCGACAATTACATTAGCTCTACTAATGTCCTTTTTTAACAATAAGCATAGCCCATCCATATCATATATTTTTTAGTATTATATTCTCTGGTGCAAGGAAAATTATATATGTTAATAAAATAATAATTTTTCTACGTAAGGGTAACCAAATAAGACCTGAAACTTTCAAAACATTACTAATAAACCTTAAAAATTTCAAGCATGCGGGCCGACAATTACATCAGCTCTACGAATATCTTTTTTTTTAGCAATAAGCAAAGTATATTATTTTTTTAATTTTTTAATCTTATATTCCCTAGTGCAGGCATCTTTTGCAAAGCTTAAAATATCAGGGAAAATATGTGTTAATAAGGGATTCTGTCGCTTACAAAAAAAGTTTCCAAATTATGCAATTCAATTAAAAGCTGAAACTTCCAAAAATAAATGTATAATATCATTGCTAAGAAAATCTGGGATATTTCAAGCACGTCGGTCTGCAGTTACATCAGCTCCATGAATGTCCTTATTTTCCTCATTTCCCTAAGTTTTTTTAATGTTATATTCTGTTGTGCAAGGATTCTTTGTCAAATTGAAAAAATTAGAGAATAGTTTATGTTAAGAAATTTTGTGGCTTTCAGATGTAAATTTTTTAAATGAAGCACAGCAATTAAAAACTGATACTTTCAAAGAGAACGTATTACATCATAACTAACAAAACTATAAAATTTTAAGCATTTCGGGAGAGAATTATATCAGCTCTAAGAATGTCCTTTTTTTAGCAATACGCAAAGCGCATTTATTTCCTTGATTTTTTTAATGTTGTATTCTCTTGTGCGAGGATTCTGTGTGGAATTTAAAAAAAAAATAGAGAATAATTTATGTTAATAAATAATTTTGTGGCTTTCAGATGTAAATTTTATCATTGAAGCAAAGCAATTAAAACCTGATGCTCTCAAAAAGAACGCATCACATCAGTACTAACAAAACTACACAATTTTAAGCACATCGGCCGACAATTATATCAGCTCTACGAATGTCCTCTTTTATAGCAATAAGCGAAGCCCATTATATTCTTAATTTTTTATTGTTATATTGTCTAGGGCTATAATTCTTCGTGAAATTTAAAAAATTTGCGAATATGTACACAGTTCATATTATTAAGAAGTTCTGTATTTTTGAGGAATATTTTTTCTAAATGAAGCGGAGCAGTTAATAACCGAAACTTCCATAAAGAATGTATAACATCAATTTTAACAAATGTACACAATTTGAGTTATATCGGCCGACAATTACATCAGCTCTGCAAATGTCCTTTTTTTAGCAAAATGCAATACCCATTCACTTTCTTAAGTTTTACATGTTACATTCTATGGTTCAAGCATTCTTTTTGAAATTAAAAAAAAAATAAGGGAATAATTTATGCTAAAAATAATTTCTGTGGTTTTCAGCAAAATTTTTTGATAAATAAGGGAAACCATTTAAAAACTGAAACTTCTTAAAATAACGTATAACATCATTACTAACATATCTATAAAATTGCAAGCACATCAACAGGTAAATACATCAGCTCTGCGAATGTCCTTTTTTTTAGCAATAAAGAAAAATCCATCTATCTCATCTGTTTTCAAATTTCTGTATTCTCTGATACAACTAAACTTGACAAGATTAGAAAAAAAATTCTATGGCTATTTGAAATAAACGCTTAAATCGACTAATGCTAATTTTTTGTTATTGAGTAAAGAATTGCAATTTTTAAATTTTATTTAATAAAAGTTTAATAAATTTTTTTTAGCATTATGGTGCAAGCAAAAAATTCAAGATTTAGACGCACTATATTGCAGAAGATTTAAGTTAAGGTGCTTAAAAATTGCTTAGTTAGCTTAAAAATGACTAGACTTACATATTTGGCTAGGAAGAGAAGCAAGTATAAAATGTGACATTTATTGAACAGCACTTAAGAGCCAATAAAATTGTTTAGAATTAGTGCCTTTGAAAAGAGAAAATTTTATTGTTTTAAACAATTTTTAATGAACAATTTCTCTTTTAACTTTAAAGTATGTTTGCGCCTTCCCAAAAAAGCTGTAATTGGTTTGATATAAAATAAATTTTTACATCCTTAAAAACTTTGGAGCAAATAAATATACGTGGTTTCTAATATAAACAATATTCGGGAACATTTTGCCAATTGGCAATGCAACTAAAGCTGTGTTGCCATCCATAAGTCATAAGTCATAAGTAAACTGTATATTATAAGTTTTCGAAGTGTCTGCTTAGTTACCATCCTTCTTTTGATCGTCTCTATGATATAAAAAGCAGTTTTAATATACTGGTATGATCTAAAAATCATAAGCAATTTTTAACTATTATCTCAGTGTAAAAGTTTATTATCCTTAACATTAAAATTAACCCTTTGATAGGGTTTGCTTGCAAATTCCATGTGTGCTTAGCTTCTAAGGGCCTTTATCTAAACCTATTGTCAGGTTCTGCTATTTTGTATGTTCAACATTTAATTGGAAGAGATTAAAAGGTCTTACATAAAAATATACATATAAATTTTAGCATTAGCATTTTCGTTTAAAAAAATTTTTCCTACGTGGCCTCATTTAAAGCAAGTCTTTATTGATGCAATATTTATATATTCAAGTGTAGTTTGTATGTAAACTTAGCAACACCCTAAAACATTCAATGCCGTTTGTTACCTTATCTGTTTGTCATTTTCTTGCAAGCAAATGAATTATGATCATTTTATATTTTTGGTGGTAAAACAAATATGAGCATTTTTGTATTTTTTTTATATTAAAGTATTTAACCCATTTCATTTAAGCGACCAAAAAAACCAATGGAAAAATTGTTAGTAAAATAACAGTGACGCAGAAAAATTTATTAAGAATTTTTATAAATCTTCAGTAAGGATGGCAATTGCTAGATTAAAAATTGAGAGCAAAGAGGGACTACAATAATTATGTCCTTAAAAAATCGATTATGAGAAAAAAAGATAGCAAAATTTATGATTTATGTTTTTTTTAAGTGTTTGTTGCATATCAATATCCACTGTTAATTTATTTGTGACACTTTTGTTAATAAATTTGATTACGCCGTCATCGCCTGAAGCAAATTTACAAAATACTCGTACAAACACAAAAGTCACATATGCAAACATGTCGCTGTTGTTGTTGTTGTTATTGTCTTTTTGTTTTACCAAAAGTTGAAGAAGAGTTCTTTGGCTTATCAAAAAATAGCAACAAAAATAAAGAAGAAAAAAAGAACGAATAAAATAAAATAATGTGCGATACATGACACATTTGAGAATTTATGTGTTTTGTATCTCATTAAGAAGAGAAGCAGCTAAAGTAGCAATAACAACAACAACAACGACAACAACACCACTCACACATTTTACATACGCACACTAATAAAAGCTAAATGACATCCAGCAAGTAAAAAGTGCAAAAAAAGTTGGTTTTTATGTTTCCAAACTACACATACCAGAGCTAAATTAACGCATACACAAACCAGCAGAAACTCCCGGGCAACACTTACACACACACACACATACACACACAAACAAAACTGATACCAACACATATAAAGTGGGTGTATGCATGAGATGTTATTTTGCGTGAGAATTTCTTCCTTTACTAATACATTTGAAAGTGTTTTAAGTGTACTAACACACAAACAGTCAAAAATGTCAGTAAAAAGTTTATATTTTGAAAATTATCAGCTAAGAAATTTACTTAATATACAAGCATACACGCACGCACATACATACTTTATCATATATCGCTAAAAAGTTAGGAAAATTTCCAATAAATGACTAAACGTCTGGCTGCACCTTCGCACAGTATGACCGAGAGAATAATATTTGAAGCAAATTTAAGCGCTTGATTATTTAGAATGAATGTAAAAGAATTTCTGTTCAAAAATGTTTATTGCAAATAGCAACAAAATTTAGAGACTTTCTTTTGATTTCAAATTAAATTGTGAGACGAAAATAATTTAATATCTTATAGAATCAGATAGTAAATCATACGCTTCGCTAGTGTTTCAGAAACAATATAATAAGAACTTAAGCTATTAACAAAACTAAAAAGAACAGTCAGTGCAGCGCAACATCCCAAAAGAACAGATTTCTTTACTGTTACTTTTAATAGGCAGCCAAAGAGTAGACGTTCAAGTGTCTTTACCTTAGCAGCTATTGCACGCTTCACCACAAATAATGTTTACATGTTCATGTTATGCCAGAGAAATATTTGTATTTTAAGTCGCATTCAAGATAATTGAAAAGAAATATTTCTGAACTAAGTGTCCTGCTAATAAATTATCCAAAACTTCTTTACAGAAGAATCCGTTTCGTAACTTTCTGCCGAATTTCATTGCAAATAGTTGAAGGTTATCCGTATCATATACATACATGTCATTAATTTGAATAAATTAAAATTTTTTTCCAAACTGCTAATCAACAATGCAGTGAGAACTTGCAACAGCTTTTAAAGTTATATATAGTTAAGCTCCATGAAGAATTAAATTTGTGGCACAGTATTGAAAATAAATAATTTTCTGAGAGATTTCCTTAAAAATTGTTGAATAAGCTGTTTATCATCCACATATCCTTAATTTAAGGAAATCTTAATTTTTTACCATTGTGCTGATCACAATGCAGTGAGAGCTTCTAACAACTTCTAGAACTATGTAGCTCAGCTTCAGGGAAAATTTTATTATACTCAGTGCAATGTTCAATAGTTTATAAAAATTGTATAAACAAACCCTAGAGTGAATATATACAAAAAAAAACCGAAAATCTTTAGTAGATAATAAATTAAATTATACATTAAAGCTTCCGGAAAAATGTCATTGTAAAATTTGCAAGGACATGCATGCCTCCCATATATCCTTAATTTTTAAAACATGAAAATCTAACGCAATTATGCGTATAATTATGTATTTAAGCTTCAGAGAAAATTTTATTATCCTGAGTGCAAGGACATTCTAACCTCTAATATATCCTTTATTTTAAACCAAGAATCTTATATTCATTTGCAATCGTTAATAAGATAAATTATTCACTTACTTACTTTATAATCAATCCCATGGATGAACTTCCTGTCAAGCTGTGCAAGGACATGCCTGCCATCAAAACGTATATCCCTTTAATTGCTAAAATTGCTGTGGAGCTGCAGAAATAAATCGTAATATATCTACAAAATATAACTTGAAGCTCTTTGAAAAATTTTATTTCAATCCTTACAAGGATATGCATATTTATAATATATCCTTAATTTTTAAAACGTGAAAATCTACTGCAGTTGTGATCAGTATATTGTTAAAATATGTACCTAAAACTGGAATCATATAGTGAAGCTCATAAATACATTTTCGCATCAAACCATGTAAGAACATGCATTACATTATTTTAATCAGTGCAAGGACACACCTAACAGCAATATATTCTTGTATCCTTGCATTTTAAAAAGTATATTATTGCTAAAGTTGCTATCGACTCAAAACAAATCCATAATCTAGCAACTAATTATACATTTAAGCTTTCTGAAAAATGTCATTGTAAAATCTGCAAGGACATGCATGCGTATAATTAAATTAAAATTTTATTTTCCTCAGTGCAAGGACACCCTAACTTCTCATATATCCTTTATTTTAAATCAAGAATCTTATATTCATTTGCAATCGTTAATAAGCTAAATTATTCACTTACTTACTTTATAATCAATCCCATGGAAGAACTTCCTGCCAAGCTATGCAAGGACATTCCTGCCATTAATATGTAAACCCTTGATCTTGAATGCTAAATAATTGCTAAAGTTGCTGTACAGCTGCAGCAATAAATAATGTATTTACAAAATAAACATTGAAACGCTTTAAAAAATTATATTACAATCCTTGCGAGGATATGCATGCCTCCCATATATCCTTAATTTTTAAAACGTAAAAATCTACTACAGTTGTGATCAGTATCTTGTTAAAATATGTACCTAAAACTGGAATCATATAGTGGAGCTCATAAATAAATTTTCGCTTCCATCCATGTAAGAACATGCATTACAACCATATAACCTTAATTTTGAGTATGATGCTTATTGTGTTATTTATGAGTCACAATGCAGCAAAATATTTAATTTGCTTTTAAAATTATATGGTTTAGCTCTCAGATTAAATTCATTGCTATAAATGAAAGGACTTTCCAAACTATCATATTTCCTTGCTTTTAGCATTAAGTTTTTTTGGATAAAATAGTGAAAATAAGATCTCTTGAAAATTTTATGTAAATTACTACAGGAACTATCATGCCTCCCCCATCTATCATTAATTCTTAAAATAAAAGTTTAGCTATAATTAGCATTAATAGAAAATAAAAAACGACACCTATAATTACACAATATAACTCGTTAGGAAATTTAATTACAAGCGGTTTAAAATCACTGCTACCTCCCATATATCCTTTATTTTATACTATGTATAAATTTTCATTTTTAACTTTGTATAAATAAAATACTTCGCAAATTAGTTATTTATAAAATTATATCTTCAAGCTTTCTGGTATATTTTATTTTAATAGCTTGAAGGACATGCCTACCTTACCATATATCCTAGATTTGAGATATTAAAATAAAGTAAAGTTAGTAAAATATGTAAATATTTGTAATATCATGCAGATAATATTCTTAACGAATTCTATTTCACTACCTACAAGGACATGCATAACTGCTATATTATACTGCTATATTGCAGTCTTTGGAAATAATTTTACTTTTTCCATTGATTGTATTTTTCATTATAATTTTCTTATCTCGCCTTCTTTTCTTGTCTCCTTCTCTCTCTAAAGCTCAATGTAGTTCATATGTTTCTTTATTTTATTTAAGTTTCTTCTTTAGTTTCCGTTTTTTATTATTGGCATTCACCATTATCTGGAGTAAAAGCGAACATTTCGTTCAGGGGAAATATTTCCCGTCACTGGCATGTAGTGACGGGTGTGACCAAATATTTCCTATAACTAATTGCTCGAATATTAAAATCAAGGTTCGCAAAATTTAACTATATATTTAATTACGCTTACTTTGTTATTGTTGGAAAATATCAAACAATTATGATGTACAATTTGATAATTTCACAAAACTTTTTAAATTACTTCTGTGACGGGTGTGACTAAAGATTTTCAATTAATCCACAAAACTCTTATTATAAGACATGCAAAGTAAAAACTTTGAGAAAAAGCAAACAATATTATAGCATTTTTAAGACAAAGCGCTTTTTATTAAGGATGAGAAGTAAAATAAAAGAAAACATAAAAGAAAGGTCAAACATACACAGAGGGAGAGCAAAGTGTTCTAAATATACTGATTTCAAAGCTTTTCCAAATTTATAAAAATATCAAAGTTTGAGTTATTTATAATTGGTCTATAATTATCATTCTGTTCTGGAAATCCCTTACACGATTTTTGTAAAAGTACGTAAATGATATTTTTTATGTTGACTTATTACTTACTTAGTACTTATTTTAGCTGATTATGCTAATTATGCTAATTTTTTGCTAATTTTTAATGTAACTCTAAAAAAACTGTTTAAAATATTTTGTGTAACAGTCGTTGCAATAAGGATTTTCAAAATGGAATATTTTTATCACTTCATAAAATTTGTGTCTTTCTTGGCAGAAAAAAGAATTAAAACAAAAGCATTAAACAAGTTTTAATTCTCGTATAAATTTATTATATTTCATCAGAGTTTCAAAAAACATATCGTCCATTTGCAAGCACATACACCTTACGGGTCAAGATAACAAATCATATCCAATCCGATATATTTTGAATTCTCTGGTGATATTATGAAGTAAGTTTTGCCCAAAAAAACTCATGTCGAAAAAAATCACAGTTTTGTTTTTAATAAAACTCCTGTTTGGGGTAATAAATTTGCTTTCAAACTCCTTTAATTTCAGTTCACAAAAATATTTTACCAAAAATTATTTAAGATGAATATTTTCATGTAAATGAAATAAATCAGTACCAAAAGTGTTAAGGTATGTATGTACATATGTTTGCATGTGTGTGTTTGTATGAGTGTGTGTGTGCGTGGCTTTGTGTTCATTAGCACAACCTGTTTAGTATTGTTGTTGTTGTTGTTGTTGTTGTTGTTGTTATTGTGTGTTTTGCGTGCTTATGTTTTACGTGTCGTACATTTTGAATCTTAATCCTTTGCTGCTCATAAATCAGCGTAACTCATAGTATTTATAGCATTACATAGCCAGCCATTTATTTATATGTACACGGTTACATACAAATATGTATGTACTATGACACATACATTTACAAATACTTACGTAACATACTAAAAACATGGTCATAATTCAGCTTTAATTAACTCGTTTATTAGGCAAATATTAGTTTACAAGATGATGGGCATGTTAGTGCAAATCAACCAAAAAACATGGAGGTAGGTTTGTTTGTAACTAGTATATCTATGTATGTATATAGATGTATGTATGTATGTTTGTGTGTTTGTATTTGTATATTGAGATCTTAGCAAAGGTATGTATCAGAAAAATGTGTGCTCATTAGTAAAAGGATATTAAAAGCGCTGAATGAAAAGTGTTTAAAAACATTCAAAAATCGATTAAAGAATTTAATAACAATAGTTCTCTTGTTTTTCTTTTTTGCCCTATTTTATCAGGAAAAATTTTAATTTTAAATTACCGTTCCACTCCTAACACTTCGACGATAAAAATGTCAAAAATGTATGGCAGTTAACAACTCAGCAGTTTATACATGGTCGGCTAAATAAGTTCGTGACTTTTCGAACTTCCCTCGTTGTTATATAAAATGCAACACTGTTCACATCAAGTACCATTGGTTAGTAGACTACTGTCAAATTTAAATTTTAAGCAAGTGTCGTCATTTACTTTCCGTTTAACAGCTGTTCAAAACATACAACCTCGTGTATTTTTCTAAAAATGGAAAAAAGTGAATTTCGAGTGCTCATTAAACATAATTTTTTGCAAAAAAAAAAAAAAAACCAAGGAACAGCTCGATAAATACTATGGGGCCTGCAGTATCGATTTCAATGGTTTTGTGGTCGCACAAGTACAAATGACGCTGAACGTTCTGGACGGTCAGTACACCCGAAAATGTCGAAACATCCACGATGTGGTGTTGGCCGATTGAAGAGTAAAAGTGCGTGAGATTGTTGATGCCATAGGCATTTCATATGGGAGTGCGGTTTCGATCAGCTGGGTTTAAGAAAGTTGTTTGCAAGATGGGTGCCGCGTTTGCTCTCAATTGGTCATAATGCACGAGTGCACACGTGTGCAGTCTCAATGGCAAAACTCTATGAATTGGGATACGAATCCGCCATATCTCCGGATTTAGTGACTACTTCCTATTTATTTTAGCTCCAACGACAAAATCATTCTATTTATTTTGAGGACCTCGAAAATTCCTATTTTTTGGAAGGGATACAAAAACTGGAGAAACGTTGGACTAAGTGTATTGACTTAAAAGGAGATTATGTTGAAAAATAAATTTTTTTTTGCAAAATAACTGTGTTTCATTCAGAAAGTCACTGCCTTATTGATCCACCCTCGTTAAAAACAGCTGTAAGTGTGTATAGTCTTTTAAATAAAGCCTTCCAGCTGTTAAACGGTAAGAAAAAACTGCAATAAGGGAAAAGTGATTTAAAAAAAAATTGTTTTAAGTAAAATTTCACCAAAATACATTATAAAATTGTAGATTTGTACTTTAAACAATAATAAAAATATTTAACTTAGGACCATTATTACAACTTAAAGTTACCCAGCAAAAAATTACACATTACCATCAGAACTACTTGCCATATAATGACTTACTTTTCTGATTACCAAATTTTATTACTCGCTTACAAGTCACATTACCTAAAATTTAAAAAAATTATGTACAATTAGCAACTTGAGGAGAATAATTTTTTTAGATTAAATAGATTACTTGAACAAGTTGCCATATAAAAAAGTAAGTACTTCTCAATAATCAATTATTTTAGTCTCACGCCTTGTTAAAATCATTAAGTTGGTAATCCAGTAAGGAACAGCTTCCACCAAAAATGCTTAATTCCAAACCCGATTACCTTTTTTGAAATTTTTTGCTGGGTTTTGATTCCTTTGTAATGTGAATGAACGTATTGTTGCGATATAGTTGATCATGAAGTTTTAAATATTTTATGAATTAAGAAGTCTCTTAATAATTTCATTGTCAAACTTATCTGTTCGTAATTTTGTGAACGTACACATGCATAGGGTGGGCCAAAAGTTACCATGGGGTTTAAAAGTGTAACAACTTTTTCGTTCATTAATTTTTTTTTATTTATTTTTCTCAGATTATATAATATACAAAATGGAATTTTTTTCACACTAAGTATGAAAAGTAATGTCTCTTAAATGACCACCGTTTTCAGCTTCGCACTGATTGGCTCGTTTTAGAGCATTTTTCATAACATCTTTCAACATTTGTGGCTGTAGTGTTCGAATTTCTGCAACAATATTTGCCATGGGTTCAAGTATTATCTCTGGCTTGCTTACATACACTCGCTCCTTCAAAAAACCCCAAGGAAAATAGTCGGATGCTGTCAAATCTGGCGATCGCCCTGGCCAAATAGTTTCCGAATTTCTGGAAATTATTCGCTCTCCAAAAATTTAACTTAAAAGTGCCATTGTGTCTCGGGCAGTGTGGGCAGTGGTTTCGCCCTCCTGAAACCACATACCAGGTCTGTTTTGAAGAGCAGGACGTAAAAAATTTTCTATTATAAACCGATACCGCTCTCCATTTACGGTTACAGCACTTCCATCTTCATTCTCGAAGAAGTAAGGTCCAATGATATTTTCAGATGTGATCCACACGTTGAGGAATGGCTTTTGGATTTTCAGAACCCCAGAACCTACAGTTCTGCTTATTAACAAATCAATTCAAATTAAAATGAGCTTCATCATTCATAAACAAATTTTCAATAAAGTTTATTTAATTGCTGGCCAACTGTTGAAATTTAACTGCAAAATTTAGACGTTGCCGATGATCTCCCGGTTTTAATTCTTGCACCAATAGCACCTCATATGGGTATAAATGTAAATATTTTTTTCAAATGCGCCGTAGTGACATACGAGACATTCCTAGCTGAGCAGAATGTCTTCTGGCAGCTGTTTCTGGTGTTTCGTTAACACTTTGCTGTACTCGCTCAATATTTTCCGCAGTGCGACTTAAACGTGGTCTACCGGTTCGAGGCAAATCTGTTACGGTGCCATGTTGGTGATGACGATCAACTAAACATGGAATCATTGCTTTAGAGGGTGAAATTCTGACGTTAAAATGTCGACAATATGTTCTTTGCGTTAAAATAATTGATCTCTGATTTAAATAATAAAATTCTATTGTTCTGGTTCTTTATTCAGTTGTGAATCTCTCCATTTTTTATTCTAAAAGTGTTATGTATATAATCTGAAAAAAAAAAAATTAAAAAAAATATAAAAACAAAAAAGTTATTAAACTTTTAAATCACATGGTAACTTTTGGCCCACACTGTATAATTGTCGCTATCGGGAATAAATTTTCAAGTGAAATGTATTCCCTTTCCCCAAAATTTCCCAATGTTTGCGTTGTTGTTGAGTTAGTATACTATTGTCTCATTTTGTTCAAATATTTTACGTGAACAAAATGTTAGCCTTTTATTCATGATAAAGGTGAATATGTTTAATTGTATTAAAACATAATTTTCAAACGTCCTCGTATAAATATACATAAATGCATTTATATACAATTTTATGATCATTGCGGTGTTTATGTAGCATTATTATCAAGTGTATTACAAGGGACATCATTATTTACCCATAATAACAGCACCAATAACAACAAAACTACTCGCACAAACATTTACACATACATAAACTGGTTTAGATGTATATGTAGTGTATACATATAATGTCATTACAATAACTAATTTATGAATTAGTTTTAAGTTATTAAAATATCATTATTAGCTGTGTTTGTGATGAGAAAATATTTGCGCAATATCTCTGGTTTGTTGAAAGACCATCGTAAAGCAAAAATTAAGAATATATACATATGTAGTTTTTTTTTAATTGCGGAAATAATTAATATTATGGGTTTGTACAATTATTTAAAAAGAAGGAAACATTATAAGTAACCCTCTTTTAATGCAAAAAAATAAAAATAAAAATGGAAAGAGAACCAAACTGCACACTTAAGATGTAATGCTAACAAATTTTATTTAATATTAGTCAAAATTAAGGATTGAAAAATATATAGGGTCTTATATTGTAAAACGTTTTGATAGAAGTTTAAATAATATGCAATTAAAATTAATTGTTTCAACTATTAGATTACATGAGAAGAAATTTGTTGTAATTGGATTGGCCACCACGGAATGACAAAAGTATTGTTTTAAGTACTTTTTGAGTAATGGAAGCTAAGCAACTATGAATGAAACTACGACTGCCCAAACTGGCAACAGAGAGCCGAACATCAATCGGCTTCTTATACAAATGAATACACATACGCGAATTCATTTCTCTCGGTGTTCTCTCAGTGGACAGCATTGATTAAAACAGATAATATGAGTATATAACATTGACTTTAAACAGCATATGCATAACTATAAACAACCCACAACTATATTCATTCACAGCACAAGCAACTACAACAAAAATTTATAGAATTATGAGCAACAATCATATGCATTAGTATACTCTGACTGTTAATTGGCTACATATGCGTATATACAGGGCTATTTTATTTATATATAAAGCATGTTTTTAAACAGACAAAACATATTTTCCATTCCATTTTATTAACAGGAATGAATGCATACCGTCGCGAATCATGGATAATATCCCGAGTATAATGGGTATATTTTTTTGTTCGACTAACTATCTATACTTCGAATATAAGCATAATTCAACTATGGAATAGAATATGGAAAGATCTGGTCCAAAAGCCTTTACTGCAACACCGCATTTTATTAACACAAATGAATGGACACGGGGGCTATATAATGTATTATATAGCAAGTAGCATGGGTGTATTTTTTGTGTCCGACTATCTTTCTTTATTTCGAGTATAAGCCTACTTCCACTATAGAATGGGTCAGTGGAAGATCTGGCCCAAAGGCCGGTACTGCGACACCTGATGGATCTTTGATGCCATATATCTCTAAGTTAAGCTGAATCAATCTATTTATGACTCTCCTTGTGAATGTTAGCACAGATATTGGAGAGGAGACCCACCTAATGAATACTGAAACACGGAATGAAAAACACGTATTTTACTGTTACAGAAGCCGATTGTATCGTCATCTTCTAAGCATAAATGGCATAATGGTGATGGTACTTGGTTACTTTTTCACAGATAGTCCAGTCCAAAGTGACCAGAAAGAAAACCAGTAAAAAGCCGTAAATTATTCATGTTGAGGTTCAGGATACCATTATATGTAAATAGCTGCATCAATGCCTTAAACCGAAAGAAGTCAGCTACATTTCCTTAGCGGTCGAAATGACATCTCCTTTGATTACAGATGTAAAAGTTGATAGACTTACGCAACAAAAATTGTTTTAGGCCCATAAACGGAGCAGCAGAGGCCCCCCTGGCCGATTCACCTGCTTCCTCATTCCCGGTATGACTGCTATGGCCAAGTATCCAGTAAATGGAGACCTTGTTCAGCAAGGATAGCTTTTTCGTTCCAGGCTCTAAAACCAGCCTGGAACAGAATTCCCATGAAAGGACGGACTTCGACCATAAGCATGGCAGAGAGTCAATAACATTGATATGCTTTTGCCTTTTTATTTATAGTTGTAACGTATTTTAGTTTTTACATAAACGAAATAGAGATGCTCTTGTATGTTGGAGTCGACTATAGCCATAGTTGTTTGAAAGAAAATATGTATGTGAGCGTGCCAATTGTTTGAGCTGCAATGATTATACGCAATCACTGGTTGGTTGGTTTACGTGGCTGCCCACTACACGCAGGCATTGAAGTAGAATCTAGATGATTCCTTTTCGAAAAACACTAAACTTAAGATTATCACTAAACTTAAGATTATTTGCTTAAGTATATTATTTTTTGAGTACTCAGTGTCATTCTCTGTTGGTCACAAGCTGCACAAGGATATATCCAACATAGCAAAGTTCTGCTAACAATGGAATTCCCAAAGAAGAAGGGACGACAATGAGCAACATGGAGGACATATATAAAAAAGCAGCACAGACAACGAGTTATAATGTGGCTTCAAACCCAACAAAAGGCACAAGAGAGAAATCGCAGAAGGGTCTTCGTGAAAAATCCATGATTTGGACTCGAAATTGCACCTCCGTCTGCTTTTATTCTGGAATTAGTCCGGACTGGGTATTTCTTGTTCCCAAGCCTGAAGAAATCGGTAGGCGGACAGAAATTTTACTCCAACGATGAAATAATCTCACAAACAAATATCACTTTTGAAGACCTCGACAAATCTTATTTTTTGGAATGAATAAATAAATTTTAGAAACGTTGGCCAAAGTTCCTGGAAGTCTATGGAAAGTTGGTTGAAAAATAAATGAGTTTTTATACAAAAACCTGCACACAGAAAAATTTTAACTTAAAATCTACGTTAATAAGGTTAATCTAATCTCTTTCGGCAATGATTTTGCTTCATATGTGTTTCATATTGATTTATAACATGATTTATAGTAATTCTTAAAGAAAATTTTTCCTTTTGAAATAACTTTCTTTCACGTTGATTAACATTTACGTACTGTTAAAATCAAAATGAAGTATAATGTTGAATCAAAGTTATTTCAAGTTGGAACAACATAAATTTTATTTATTGTAGTAATTGTATTTTATTAATTATTTAACTTACGTGTGGTTGACATAGACATCACAAAATTTTTTTTTATATAAATTGGCTTCCCCGGCCAAGATTTGAACTCGTAACTCACCGCGTGGTAGTCAACATGCTTACCCCTCAGCCACAACAACCTTAAATATTCTTTAGATACACACTAAATATGTACCATCATGAATGAAATTTTAATTAAAAATTATTTCATTGATCATTTAGCATACAATCTATTGCAAAAATTTTAGTTAAAAAATTACAAAATACTTTGACTTGAAAAGTTTTATTTAAAAAAAAAATACAAAATACTTTGATGTGACTCCAGGATTCGAACCTGCGATTCTCCGACTGCAAGACTAGTAAACTGCCTACCAGCCAGCAGCAGTTTGTCTGCTGTATACAAACATAAAAACAACAACAACAATACAAAAAGAACTGACACAACTAAGCACAAAAGTGTATTTTAGATACCCTGCAGTCAGATTGGGGCCAAGTGTCTTTATGTCAACACTAAAATTCTAGTAGTAGTTACATTGTCTATAATTTCTCATCCATTCGTCAGTATAAAAGAAATATAGAAAATAGATGTGGGGTATTTCTGATGGATTTTACAACAACTTCTTAATATACATAGATTTGTATGTACATAAGGTATGGAAACATACCAGTAAATGTCTGGTTGGTATGTCTGCCTGTTCCCATAAGAACTACGTAGTCACTACCTAGTCAATTGTTTTAGTGTTAGTAGTAGATTTGTAATGACAAGACATGCTAAATGTCTATAGCACAAAGTTCTGTATATGGAATAATTAGGGAGTAGTACTGGTGACATAGTCAAAAGCGACTCAGGACATTTTCACCATCGACAATTCATTCAGGATATGAACAAAGCAAATATTATTTCTTGTAAATTTAATGAATGAAATGAATTTTCATCAAAGTTTTTGCATGATGATTTTACATTGGTATTTTTTGTGTGTGTGTGTCATGGACTTATTGACCCGCCTTCGTAACCCAACAATTATTTATTAGATTTCTGGAATTGTAAAACAAATTATGGTCTCCAAATGTGCTGCTTTGAACAATTTCTTAGTTGAAAATGAAATTAAAGTAAATGTAACAATCAGTTATAATTGATTATAAAAGCACAGCTTTTTGACTCCTCCTTTCCTATGGAACGCTTTTCTCGAAGCGCGAGACCACTCAATAGAATAAAATCAATTATTTATTTTAAAAAAATTTAAAAAATAACTAGACTGATGAAGTCTAGTGATGAGTTCCAAAAGCGGGAACGAAATGCATATAGACAATTGCTTAGCCATAAAAACAAGCCAAATTTTCAAATTGAATAAATAAAGAAATATACTTCGGTATTAATGTTTAAGAAAAATATTTAAAAAATCCTAACCTTCAATATCATTTCACTTCCGGTTCAACAACAAATGTCGCCCATATTTTCTTATCGTACTCACACATACCAACATGTAATCGACACTAACACACGCACACAAACACACACAAATATACCCACTATTACATATTACCCAGTCAGCATGTGGAAGATTGTTTCACCAAACTGAGTCTTTTTCGACTGCCTTAGATAATCAAAAACTGATTTATCAGCTCTGCGTTTAAAATAAGCCTCGAAAATTATTCCCAGAAATACTTAGAAAGTGATTTGTTTAAAAAATAAAAACAAACAGCAAGCTCGTGCAGTAAAATCAAAAAAATAAAAAGTGTGTGAATTTATGTACATAAATATATATGTATATATAAATTTAAAATAAAAAAGTGATTGTAAGTAATACCACAAACTGTCTCGAAAGTGAGTCGAAATTGATCAGAAACGCGAGTCATAAAAGACTCTTTTAGAAGACTCCCGGCTAGGGTACCATTTTCTCCCGAATGAACAGTCATTTTCGACTCGAAAACGAGCGCATAAATGCTTATTTTAATCGCGCGGAGGAGTCGAAAAAGACTCGAATATGATCATTAATTTCATAAAATGCTGACTGGGTATGCACTCTTCAATAGTAACGTTAATAAAACTTCAAATAAATACCATTTCTTGTGATATATTTAATATATATTTTATGTGGTGTGAACTTTTGCATTATAACATTGAACAGAATGAGAGAATAAATAACGAGCGAAAAAAAAACTATAGAAAAAAAATTATTAACGAAGAAACGATATGAAACATAAATCAAAATTTCCATTACAAGCGAGCAAGAAAGATGAACCATAACAAAACATTTAGAGCCAGGAGTCTCGGGTAAACAAGGACCTTCAAAGGGTTACCCACCTAAATATTACTCAAACCATTTTATGGCAAACAGCTCAAACTATCATCACAAATAAAAGTTACAAACCGTATCCAAGACCAAAAACATAAAATTTAGCTTCAAAAAAAATGAAACAAAAAATCAACCAAGTAAGAATGATGCTTGCATGTAGATGTTAAAGTGTGCTGGTGTGTTTGTATATGTATTTGTATTTTGCTCATCGTATCAAAGACATCCCATGCCGTGATTTATTGAAAAAAGAAAAGTAGTGGAACGAGAATTTGAAAATGTATATAAGAAGCACAAGACGCTGCTCTAGCAGTAGTACGAGTAGTAGTGGTAGTTGTGGAGCGGTAATGGCAACAGCAAAAATAATATAAAAATGCAACATTTCTTTGATAAAAATTTTTGAACTAAATCAAAACTTCATTTCACATCGGTGCCATTTCTTGCGCCAACTAAGTAAGTATGTTTAACTATGAACAACAACAACAACAACAACAACAACAACAACAACATCATCATCAGCCAACAAGCAGTAGCAATATATACAGACTATATGATATACAATAACCTAGAGAGACAGTTGCAACAAATGTTGAATATGAAATTTACGAGGAAAATAAAACAAACTAAACAAGGATACATAAAAACATATAAACGAAACAATATTTATATACAAACATACAAATGAGGAATGCAAGAAGCGGATATTGATTTGATAAATTGCACTGCTGCGAGGGATTGTGAAACACTAAAAAGGCCTTTTAAGAAACGTATTGGCCTATGACAGAGTCAGGCACTAACTAGCGGAATCAAAAACTGTGCCGCTTCTTTGTTGGATTTCTGATGAACTGGGAAAGAACATTGTATTAATTAATTTGAGTAAAAAAACGTAATTCATATTATCAAATTGTTAATAGGAGAAAATTTAATTAATTAAATAATATAACGAAATTTTTATCACAATATTTGCAATATCAATTGAAAAGTTAATTGAATTTTCAGCTGCATATTAACTTAAAACAACAATTGAGAAAATACTTAAATAGTTTGAATTAATTTAAAATTTAGTGAATCAATAAAATATTTGTTTGCATTAATTAAATATTCAATTGAATAAATCAAATATTTTAAGTATTTCATTAAATTAATTAAAAACAGGGTGGCTGATGAATTTCGCTACATTAGGCAGGTGGAATAACTTTTTTTTTTGTAATGCATGGAATTTATTCAATATTATTTTATTTGAAAGCTTATTTAATTGTAATTAGTCTTAGAGATAATTGAATTTAAGTGCCTGCTATGCTCGTTGATGCAAGTGCGGCATTTTAGCAAAAAGTTATTCATTACTGCCCGCAAAGTTGAGGCTGAAATTGCAGCTATTGTCGCTCGAATGGATTGGATGCAATTACCTTTCATGCAGTATTTCTGCATTGGAACTACTCCATATGAGACAATTTTGTTGGTTTGCGTTACCGTTCCTATCAAAATGAGACTCATCAGACATGAAAAGACACTTGAGCAAGTTTTCGTCCTCTTCCATCTTTATTCTCAAGCATCTTCTGGCAAAATTCCAAGCGAATCGACAAGTCTGCTGCACTAAGTTTATTAGGCATTTGAATTTCGTAAGCGAATAAGTTAAAATCTTTATGCATTATTGTCTGCCTACTGACACCCATTTGAGCAGGTAATCTCCTTGTTGAAATACTGCGTTTGCTTTGTATGGCAGCAGCTACGGCAGCAATAGTGTCCTCCGTTCGAACGGAAGGATTTCGATTACAAGGTCTTCTAACCACTGGCCCATGCTCTGCAAAATTATTCCCTACTCTGCGAAGGATTGCCGCAAAACAAGCGCCTATATTCTCTTTGAACCAAAACTATACACTTTAATGCGTGATAGCGGCGCATAATCCAGATTATTTTTTCAGTGTCAAAATTTGCGATTTTTATTAATTCTAAGGATCAATCTACAAAAACCCAAAAAAAAAATTCTAGACTACTTAGATAGAAAAAAAGTTATCAAGTTTTCTTTTGGTAGCGGCTTTCATCAGCCACCCTGTATTTAATTGTTAATATTAATCTACAAAAACTTGAAAACATATGTTAGTCTCATTTTGCAAGCATTAAACTTTATCTTGAGTCCTTTGGAGATAGTTGTTAAAAATATTATTCCTACAAATGCCAAACGGCAAGGCAATTTATAGCATACGAGAGGTTTCTAAAGCGGCTACATGCCTCATAATTTCATTTGTTTGTTTATTTATCAGAAAATTAGAAAACTAGAGTAACACATACTAAAATTTGTCAACTAAATAAAATTATTAATAAACATTTTAAGTGATCTTAGTGGCGAAAATAACGACACTCACCTCAATATGTCTGCTGTGAAATACACTACACATTTTTCTTTAGCCCATAAATCAATCCGAAATATGCTTCATCCATCCACTCGTAACAGGAGTAGAGCGTGCTCAGAAGGGCCGAAAAATGTTCAGTTCCATATATATTAATATATTTTGTTAGCATAAAATGTTTCGCCTTGCTCGGAGGAAGTCCAATGGGAAAGTGTGATTTTGTATTAATTTTGCAGTGAAGGACATTATGGCAACCCTTGCAAAACATCTGTAGCAGCGTAGACCAGACACTTTGCAAAGCTTTACATAAACTAGCCTAGCGGTGTGAAGTACCCTGGATACGATCAAATAAACCCATCAGTCAGAGCATATGTGTCGCTTAAAAGAAGATGTAGAAATAAACATGTCAATCATCATTTTTGTGTATGAATGAATTTTGTAAATTCTGATAACAATTCTGTAAGAATTTAAATTGAGTAGAGTTCGGCAGAGAGAATTTGTTATTGAAGAAGTGTGTTGCTTGTCGATAGGTACAACGTGCTGTTGTGCTCTTGTTGTTATTCAATTTAATTAAAAGTGTTGTCTACATGTAAATACCGAAAAGTAGTCGACAAACGCCGTGAACTGTTTCTTCTCTATACAGTTTTTTTGTGCAACAAACAATTTACGGCACGGCTGCCAGAAGGTGAACATTAATGATATTGGTGAACTCTTTCGCTGAGCCTGGCACAATTGCTCGAAGTCTTTATAACAGAAATGACACAGTTAGGCCACAAAAACAACTGCTGCTGTAGCAGCTGCCATACCAGACATTCCAAGCATTTCAACAAGAAATTTGTCTGCTCAGATGGGTATCAGTTGACAGTCCCTGAGGACAATTCTGCACAAAGATAGCAAATTACTTACTTATAAAATTAAAATTACAAGCAAATTAAGCCTCGGAAAATCGCCTACACGCTTGGAATTTTACTAAAGGATTTTCAAAATAGTGAAAAAGGACGAAACCACGTTTAACCATATATTTATGTCCAACGAGGCCCATTTCGATCTAAGCGGCAATGTTAATAAAAGAAATGTCGACTTTTTTAAGAGAGAGTCGCATTGTTGTGTGCAGTTTCATCAAGGTGTATTATAGGGCTATAGTTTTCTGAAGAAGACGGTCACTGCAGATATTTTCTCTGAACAAGAATGCTTTTCATTTTTGTATGCTTTCAACTAGTTCACACATAGACAGGCTCGCTATGGCACACATAAAATTATTTTAAGAGACTCAACATCTCGGTGGCCTCCGTGATCTCCAAATTTATCTTCAGAAATTTTTTTTTGTATAAACAGGAAGTTTATAAATCGAAACTATGAAATTTAATTGATTTAAGAAAGTAGATTCAGTCATGAGCAATTCTTTGATAAAAAGCCACATATGTATCTCTTAGAGTGGATCCCACATAAAATCATTTATTTTTAAAAACCGTTAAAAACATAAAAAAAAATAAAATATCAAATATCAAATAATAGGTCTGTTCATTTACTTTCCTTACAGAAACTTGCAGCGAGAGAGCAAAGCAGAAATCTACAAAATTACTCTCCCAGATACGAAAAAGTGAATGAACGCTTTAATGATTAAACAGAATAAATCCGCAACTTCAGGAAAAATCGCTGTCAATATAACAAAGCCCATAATAAAAACTACGGTAGTAACTGCAAATGCTTTCTAGTTTTTTTTTTCATTTTCTTTTGTGTTTATATTTCTTTGTAGTTTTGTTCACAAAATGTATGAAATTTATTGAAAGTATGGTAGCATTGTTGAGAGAATATTAATTTATATGTGAGAACATAAGAAAAAACGCTGTCAAAATAAAATAGATTCTATCTCTCGACTGCTTTCTGGATGTACTTTTTTGTGTCAATTTGTATGGAAAATGTGTTTATGCCGCAATTCTGTTTGATCATTAATAATATTTTATAATAAAATTTTTTAGAAATTGACATTTGACTTTACACAGTTTCATGTATTATTTACTATCTATGAATTTTTAACAATTTTTTAATTTTATTCTATTAACAAATCCAAAAATGCAACTTTCCATCTCTGGTCAGATATAAGGAACAAACAGAATTCTTTGACAATAAAATTATATTCGAAAGTATCAAAATCTCAACTAATTTGTGTGATTTTTGAGGAAGTTATAGCACTATGGCTTGCGACTTTTCTTTTTTAGGATTTTTATCGGATTTGGAATAATAGCTTTATTTAGGTTATCCTTTGGTATATTTGAGCATAAATGTATTACTTATAGTGTGTAGAACGATGTTTCCTTAAAAAAATAAAAGTTATCAGAGAATTTTCCAATTTAAATGTAAAAAAAGTGCTCTCCTGCAAAACAGTAAAATATGACTTAAGCACTTTTTCCTTATTGCCACAGATTTAATATACAATTGTCCTAATACGTCTTTTTTACTCTTGAAACAAATTAATTTAAACTCATAAAATTTTAACGGACAGATATTGTCTACATTTCGTTAAAGAATTCATAGTTTTATAAAATAATTAGGGCTTTAATGCCAAATTGTTGTTAAATTTGTATGGATTTAACCTATTTAATGCGCATATCGCTATTTTTAGATGTGTAAAAAGAAATTTTCTTAAAATGAAAATCTAAATAAACTATTTTTTATTTAATAAGGCCTTCTTTTTGCACCTAAAACTGAAATGCAACATTTTACAAATAAAGAAAAAGACGACAATAAATAACAACAGCATATATAAGTAAAATAGAAGAAGAAAAAAGAAACCTAAAAGCTAAAATAGTCTTGCGACTCGTGTATCGAAGTACGAGTCGACTCGACAAAAATTCACTATTCTGTCAGTTCAATAAATCATTTGCGTTTTGACATAAACAACGCTTCAATGCAACTGCCACCTCCTTATTCGGTGTCTTTCTTCACCAAACATTCCTTTGCTAACTAACACTACCGCACAGTCGCCCCATTAACAAAGAAACACACCAAAAAGAAAGTGATTGTGAACACTTTCTGATGTTGCCATTTCAAGCCAGCCACCACCATATACATACATACATACATAGTTTGTGAGTGTTCCAATGAGAATCCATAAATATTGCAACAAAACAACACACACAAAAAATACCATCACAAGCGCACAAACTAACGATGTGTGGCACTGGAAGCGACAGGACTAAAATAGATGAAGAACCAGCACAAGAAGTATTGTGTAAAGAAGAAACTTGAAAGAAACTGCCATAAATTCTAACAACGACAAAAAGAGCAAAAGAATAAAACAAAATTATTTATAAAATAAAAAAAAAGGAATAAACACACATACACACACATACATATACATGTGTACAGACAGGCACCTAAAACGAAACGTAACAAAATATTCATTCTTTTAGTCCATAGATCAACGAATGCTTGCTTTTTATACTAAAAGTAGCAGTGGAAACAACCATCATCTTACATTTTATTGAACTCATGCCCCCGGTATATGAAATAGCAGCCATTCAGCCGCCTGCCACCATTTTTAACAGGTAACATTTGTAAAGGAAATCGCTCCACCATTTTAAATTTTAATACAAAATATATTGTAGTGCACTCTTAGGTGCTGGTGCAACCATACCACTACAAGGGCAACTTTTTTAGGAGACTTTTCGATAGCAAATATTTTTGCAGATGTATAGTGTTTAATATGTATGTATGTGTGTTTATTATCTGTGTGTGTGTGTATAAGTATATAAATTCACATCAATGACATTCGCCGCCATCATAAAATATATTGTTAAAATCTAGGGAATTTATTCGTGTGTGTGTGTGCGTGTGTTTGTGGTATTTGAAAGAAATAGTGGTATACATACATAAATTATTGTGTTCAGTTTGTTTCTTCTTGTTTTACATGTACATTATGCACTTTCAAGGTGAATAATTATTGAAACAAATGAAACAACAAATAAAATTTATTAATCATTTCCATTCATCCGTAGGACATTTTGACATTTTGAAAAATTTTAAATTTATATAGTCAAATCTACGAGACCGATAAGAAGTTTATAAAAATTACGAAATTAAACAATTTATTTGTTGTTGGTTGAGCACGTCTAGATACATTTTGTTATGTATGTATGGGTTATATAAGTACATATATTTTTAATACATCCTAAATCTGAATCAAAACGCACTTAGTGAAATTTTTTACGGTTTCTGAGATCTTAGGCATTCATTTTGCTCCATATTAACTACTTTAATGTATAATAAATGTTGTTTTGCTGTAAGTACCACTGTTTGGCACTTGCACCAAATTCTTTAGAAAACAAAACTTACAAAATAAATTTAACTCTTGTGTTGCTTCATTTAAGTAATGGTATAAACACATTTGGGAGGATGTGTTTCAGATTATCGTGAGCACCTGCCGTTATGGCCTTATATCACGGTGGTCTAAGCACAGTGTGTAGGAAAGACGCTAACCATCGCCCCCTTGCACCCTTTTAGAATGAACCTAATGCCCATTCCTCAAGGCACGTAGATTGC
The DNA here is from genome assembly GCA_944452675.1 of Tachina lurida. NCBI lineage: Eukaryota > Metazoa > Arthropoda > Insecta > Diptera > Tachinidae > Tachina > Tachina lurida. The sequence goes on along the minus strand of OX101753.1, from coordinate 29,792,197 downwards.
AATCTTCGATCATAGTTGTTATCCCTGTACTACGTCGAGCACCTTGCTGAGGTACTTAGGTTAGCAGGCTGCTGGTGAAGAATGAAATTTAGGGGACCAGTTCACTTGGGTCCAATACGATGATCCCTTTGTGCTAGATAGGTTTGGTTAGGTTATGCTGAGGTACTCAGAGCTATCTAAAAATCTATCTATCTCTGGTACTCAGAGCTATCTAAACTCTTTATGCCGTAATGGCGTTGTCAAAACAGTACTATCTGTTGTATGGCAACATCACCTAGAATAGTGTCTGGCTGACCGCATCACACTAAACACTAGCACTGGTATAAAATTAGAAAGCCAAGACTATTCTCCCAGCGATTTTGGGGACAACCAACAGCCATCACGTTTAATTCTCAAAGTTCTCACGCCGCGAATGTAGTTGCTTACACTCACACTGAGGTCGCTAAGAGAATACCTCAACCATTGCCGGCACAGCTCAACCACTCATCAGAGATGGACACATGCATGTATCGCCAAAATCCAGTGCCTACTCCAGACTGATCAATATTAGCCCTTTAACTCAGTGGGGTAGGACGAACTTGACCTTTTAGCAAAGGATCCTGACGACCGCTATATACACCCAAACACCTAGAGCAGCTCGACTGTCGGGAAACCCGCACCCGTGGTACCAGAGACAAGCATCTGGTGATACCTCGAAGTTCCGCCATAAAGGCTTCACCTCTATCGCCTTTTGAGCTCAGGGTAGTCCCAGGTGACGCTGCACCTGGTTGACATAAACAGAACTATCTGCCTTTAATAAATATATGCACATCCTTTGCTCTGTTGCCAGAGATCGGGTAGTAACAGATAAGTTCTATGGGCAATGTACCAAAGGTACGTTAACGGAAAAAGCTCACCCCCTTTTGGGGCTCCGGGATTGTCACACCCGTAGTAAAAAAAACACATTTGGGAGGAATGACGAACTTAGCAAAGTTTGACGAACTTGCCTGCAAGAATTCGTTCTACTCCAAATCTTTGCCTCGCTATGGATATTTTTGTAGCCGATGGATATCAAGTTATGCAAACATTCACTGCGTCCGCCTACAGGAAAAAAAAGTTCGCCATACACCACTGAATTTAAAGTATTGTTGAAAGGCAGTTTCGAAAAAAAAAATTTTTTTGTGCAGGGTCGGCAATATATTTAATTTAATTATTCATTATAGCGTTCATAGTCGTATCTTGAAGTCTGGTATATCCATGTTTTTGTCTCGAAGAGACCAATGTTTTGCTTCAATAGTCATTGACTTCAAATATTCCTAGTATTTACCTAGCAGATCTCAGTTCCTTCCACCCTAATGTAACCAGACTTGATTGTGTTCCACATAATATACTTCAATATAATTGTAAGCATTTAATTAATAATTCAGATCTTTTATTGCTTATTTCGTTTGGCCAAGTCAATAAAAATTTCGAACGTATTCCAATGGGAATTTGTATCGTATGGCTGGAGCTGTTCATACCGGAGAATGCAATGAGAGACTAGCCATCGAGAAGCTATGGCTGTCACCGATGGGCAACGTAGGGGCCAAACTCGAAAGCCCCCAAAAATACAATTAATTTGAACCATGTAAAAATATAATTGATTACAATTTCATTATTTGATCTTACATTAATTTTTTAATTCTTGTATTATAAGTTGAGATATGATGGGTAAGTACTAGAAAAGGGTACTTAAGCTCAATGACAAAAACATCGATATATCATACTTTAAGATCCGACTGTAAATACCAAAGATATGACAATATAGTTTATAGCATAACTTCTTTACAAATGTTCACTTCAGTGCGTTGTAAAAACTACAAATTAAAGGCAGAATCAAGAATCAAGCATTATATACAAATGATTGGAGAAGCTTTATTGAGGCTATATGCTCTTTATAGAAACTAATACATCTATTTGGTCGTATAAGAGTAGAACAAACTTAGAGATCGACCGAAGGCATTTTTTTTTTTTGGTCGAAGCCGAAGCCGAACTTCGGCTAAAATCCTAAACTTCGGCCAAAACCGAAGCCGAAGCCGAAGCCGAATGTTTTATATTATAAAAATGATACTTGTTTTATATGAATTAAGAAAAAAGTTTGCTTTTTTGAGATCACTGAAATAGGTGTAATATCTACTGGATACATAACAAGAAAAATAAAACTATTTTGCAATTTCTAGATTGCTTTTTCATATGATCACTCACAAGAACGTCCAAGTAAAAGAAAATAGAAAGCAACAGGGTTGTATTTCAAAGTAACCCTTTCAAAACGTTAAACACAGTAGGAACTGTCGGCGAGCAACGACCAAAAATAATGTTATTTTTCAAGCTTGGAATGAAAAATATTCGGCTTCGGCTAATCGGCCGATTTTTGCCGTAGGCCGAATGTTGGCCGATTACCAATTTTTGGCCGAAGGCCGAAACCGAAGCCGATTAATCGGTCGAACTCTAGAACAAACTTACACACGATTAAAGTGCGTTTTAGCATATAAACCACATCTGTTTTTAGTTGAAATTGTCACCGTGTTGCAAACTTAAAATAAAATATCAATTTAAGAAAGCAGTCGTTAAGCAGCTCCGGGCTGAAGAACACCTCTCGAATCATTGTAGTTATTTTTTATGTGCGGTCAGGCTTGTGTGTGTTTTTTAGCCTTCGAGAGTTGTTCGTCTGGCTCGCACTGGTTTTAAGTCTTTTAAGAGCAAGTCTTACTAAGAAGAGTCATTTAATAACTTTCAAATAACCATAAAATGTCTTCTAGAAACTCCAATAATAGTGCAAAGGCAAACAGGTCTATTTGGACAAAGAATCTACCTTACTCTTCTAAACAGAAAAGGGATCCAAACATTTCATCTGTTGAAAAGCTCCCCAATCTCACACGGATGCCGACAAACCGCCAAATTCTTGGAAACTTTACTTTTCTGCTCAATAGCGATAAACGGCGACGGGATCGAATCAAAAATATGATTACGGCTACAGAATTGCTCTGGAGGGAAACTCTAGACTTTTCACTTTTATGCAGCGCACTACTCAGAAAGAAACTCAATAGTCTGATTGATCTAAATGACAAAAACAAAAAGAAACCGTCTGACAAATTCACTGGAACGCTTTCTCATTTATTTGATGTCACTAACGTGAATGGGGAATGGAAAAGCTCGGAAGATAAAGAGTTCTACCAGAGTCAAGTTGAGAGTGGAGGTAAGGCTGGTTTTTCGAACGGTCAAACTAGCGCCTTAGGAATCAATCCACCCAAGAAAACGAATCCAAGGATCAATACCACAAGCTCAAACCACTACTTCTGAATCAAAACCCACATATGATATTGTCTCTGAATCTGCCTCCGGTTCTTCACCCAAGTCTCCAAGCTCTTCTTCCACGTCATCTTCTTCTGAATGCAAAACGAAATACAAAAGAACAAGCACTACAACAGCGAGTTTACTGGTATTGGAAAACAATATTTCTGCACATAAAACAGTCGGGTGTTTGAAAACGGATAATCTCAGAAGGACAGCAAATGAAAGCCAAAATTATTGAAAAACTTCAAAGCAAAGAGCTCTATTGTCTTCAGTTTGATGGTGAAAGAGTTCAAGAGCAAGAATATCAAGTAGTTCTGCTAAAAAAATACCAAAACTGAAATCAAACTCGGTATTCTGAAATGTGAGAGTGGTGCTGCCGTGGCTATTCACAAGGAACTACGTCAGCTAATTGATGAATACGATGCTTGGCGAAATATTCGCATGACAATATGACACATGACAGCAGTAAATATTGGTCTTTTGCACGGGATTGTAAAGCTGATACAGGATGATGTCTTGAGCAAGGGCTTTCAGAAGCCACATGGTGGCTGTCACCACAATGTACTCGACCTCGACATCATGCATTTCCTTATTCAAGAACCAATGAGCACACCAGAACTCAACTATTCCTTCAATGACAATTTAAGAGAAAACTATGTCTCGCTTCTATCTCATTACCTTCAAGTTGCGACAGGTGATGTTAACACAGGCGATAACCCTGGATGGCGAGATGATTTAAAGTTCTTATATGATTTATGTCAGTCATATCGTCATTACAAACCAACTTCGCGATGGCCCCGAATCAGCAGGAAGAAACTCCTAAACTTACACCAAGCAAGACGGATTAGTCCTAGTGTACACTAAGCAAGTCTTATTGTTAAGCTGATTAGTTTTTTTAGGGGAGAGAGCCGAGGGAAAAAGAAACTTTCTGTTCCCCTGGTCTCTCTCTCTCTCTCCATCAAACTAATCAGTTTAGCAATAAGACTTGCATATTGTAAATTATGGCTTGCAAAAACAAACATATAAATAGCATTTAATATACTTGTACTTGACACTATATGTTTATTATGGCAGAATAATAGCTGGACATTTATGCGTCAAGCATGAATTATTAATATTTACGTATATAAGATTTTCGTTTGCCTCCTTAATTAAGGATATTTTCATACGCAAAGAATACATAGAAAATATATAACCTTCATAAATTTTTAATTTATTTTTGTGTAAGCAAAACTGTAAGCTTTGTACCAAGCACGAGATTGGTGCATATAAATGATGCTAAAGCGCAAATAGAATTTATGTTGTGACATTTTAAATTGCAAAATTTTTATGAAAACTTTTTTTTGTTGTGGCCATTTTTTCTTCGCTTCTCTTGGCATTGTAATCTCTTTTTTTTCTTCTATGTTTCATCGTTTTTCTTTTTTTATAATTTGTCAAGTGTTTTTATATTTTGGGTCGAAAAATGTATCAAATCGCACAATTTTGTTAAAATGTACAATAATTTTTTGAGAGGTCATCTTGAAAAAGAAATAGCGAAATGTAGAAATAGCCAGCAAATAAAGCAGAAAAGGAGGTAGAGGCAGTCCAACAGTTATGCTTCTGGTATTTAGAAACATAAGTGGGTGCATTGGTCCGTATTTGAAAAATTTCAACTCAGAAAATAGAATTTTTCTAATTTTTTTTTGTAATGAAGGTGAAGATTGCTTGTCGATTAAAAAGAATTAACAGTGTCACTAAATTAAATACTACGTTTTTAAACGCATAATGAAGAGAAAGTGAGAGGGGCATAGGAAAAAAGAATTATACGAAAGACCTTCTTCAGTTTTTGGGTTGAAGCCTATTTTTTTAATTAGACTAGATAGTTTTCCAATTTGTTTCTTGAAAGAGAAAAATTACTCAGGTTATGATAGCCTACCTCTACTGCTATGTGTTACCTTCTTTAGGAAAGGGATAGTGATAGTGAAGACAGGTGGTGCAGGGATACACAAAAGATAGTTTCATTATATTTACAACTCTGCTTTTGCAAGTTTTTCATTTACAGAAGTGGTGCAGCGAGACGCATTAAATTTTGAAAGCTATAGTTAGTGGATATTTTATTTATATTTTACTTCCCTGAATCATCGAGCTACACAGTGATGACAAAAAAAGGGTGCTCTGATATTGTATAAGCTTTAGCATCAAATGAATTTGATACTGTTCACTGAGTAGGGACAATGATTTAATTCATTACTTAAAATTTTCGACAACAACTAACACCGTCTCAGACTAACGCATATCAGAAAAATGTGACTTTCTTGGACGCTGGACTAAAAACGATCACCTTTGGTTTTATATACAACGCTCTAACTAATTCAGCCGAGGCTTATTCGAAAAGTTTTCTACTTTCCTGAGACATTTCTGTTCTTATATCTTGGCCAATTTCAGTTAAAAAATAGTTGGAATAGGTTTACTCAACGCAAAATTTTGTTGAGCAACTTCTTAGTTTATGAGCAGGAGAGAAAAATATGTTATTTTCTCTTTGCATTATCCTCTCTCTCTGTCATGAAGTCACATAAAGGACTATTTGCCATAAAAGGTTAACTCGTTTGCATGTTCTGTTGACTACAAATAGTTAATATTTAGTTTCAATTTGGTATAGGTTAGGTATTTTTCGGTTTCAAAAGTAAAGTTAAATTAGATTATATGGCTCTGACCTCATCATTACGTACGAACTAAAATGTTATTTAAATAACCACCTCTACATTGGTTGCATCAGTACATCCTATTGAAGTAGTTTCCCACCAGTTTTTCTAATATTTCGGGTGGTATCTTGACGATAACTTGACGAATGTTGGTTCTCAAATGCTACAACGTTAGAAGATTATCCGCATAAGCATGGTCTAACGGCGTCAAATGCATGATCCAGGCGGTCAATTCACGTCGCCAAAATATGATACTACGCGTTCTGGAAACTTCCCATGCAATAAGGCCAAAATCAATCGTATTGTATTGCTTGTGGCACCATGTGGTGGAAATCACGTTTCGATCTAATCTTCAATTGTAAGCTGAAAGAGTCGGTCATCATACGGCTAGGTTCCTCTAACGTATCTGTATATTAACCGAGAAAATATCACCAACAGATGAGATATTTCGATAATACACAGGCATGACTAAATTTATAGCGCTTCCAGACTCTTCAAATCTTCTTGTAATTTTTTAGTTTTAATTTTTTAATAATAGTACCAGCACTCAGGGGATGACCATACTCATGCAGTGCATTGAGCTAAAACTAGGAAAATATGTTATGGGGAGGAGGATGGAGGGAGTAGTGTCTGTGGACATTTGATATACAATTTTTCACGTTTCAAGTGAAAGAAAAGACCTCTGCAGGTACATACAAGTTTGTTCCACATACGAACTTTTTGCTAAAAACTGTAATACATAGTACGATCTATTGGCACATCAGCACAAAAGGATATGCCCTGAATGAAGCACGTATTATGCGTAAAAATGTGTGGGTTTCAGGAAAACGTTTCCTTATTTCATCAAACCACATTCCATTATAGTAGCGATAGAACAAGGAAATGCAGCCATGAAATGCTCCAATGAATCAATAGAGTTGAATACCCTACTGTCACTGATGAGCTTCTTCGCCCCTCCTGTGCATGATCAAGCAGCCCAAAAACTGACTTTGAAGCTCTGACTCATTCATTAAAGTTGTATTCCATTTTTGTTCTGGTATAAGCGGTATAAATAGTAAGGAGATCAGATGAATTTTCACGACAATTCCTTGCAGACTACCTCCACGACTTTTGTAGTAAATTTTAACAGTTTTTACACATTCTTCAGTATTTAAACGATTCATATTCGTAAATGTTAAAACTTTTAGTAAATAGAAGACACTTCAGATGACAAATAGCTGACAGCCTTGTCAGATCGGCAGTTTTGAAATCACTTAATGAAAAACCCACAAGGAAATATTGCATTCAAGCTTATTTTTAACAGCAGCACTACCACTGCGGTAGTCAGGAAATGTAGAGATCAATTTGGAGATAGAAAATAGGGTAATTTCGACTGACAACAGAGTAACTATCCCGTTAGTAATCCTAAATTCAAATGGAACATAATTTTATAAGTATACAACTATTGAAACCGCTGATTATTCACTATTTTGGAACTCAAAAATTGGGTTTAGAAAGAACAAATACTTCCTGGATCAGTAGGAACAATTGCAGAGTCTTGCGGGACTTATGGCTTGACCTGGCAAAACTAAAACTATTACGGAATATGAGCAAGAGTGTCCTACGGATTCTTGTAGGAGTTTAGGCTAGTTATTATCCAACTAGCAGGTGAAAACTGACAATCCGAAATTTTTGCAAGTTTTGCGATGGTTTAGGAGAGCTGAAAATACTGCAACATATTATGTGTCATTGCTCAAAGTTACAACACTACAGACTTAAATGACTGAGTAGCGGTTATCATGAGGAACTGAAAGATATCAAGGAGTGCAAGCGCGAGGTTATCAGCGGGTTCGCCATTGGCTCAATTACAGTTAATGTATACATTGATTCTCATTGGGTCTGGAAAATGGGGAAATTAAGAAGATATTCTTAATGCACCTATAGGTCTCCGAGAGTGGTAAGCAACTCACTACCTTTTCTAACCTAAGATAGAATTATCAATATGCTTACGTTTGATTTTGGTTCATATTACGGCAGTTTGAGTTTATTTCTTAGTGCTATATACATACATATGTACATATGTACATACATATGTATGTATAAATATTTGTATGTGTGTATGTATATTGTATTGTTGCTTGCTTGCTTCTTCATTTTTAAATATTGTACAAAATGCAAAGAATTTTTTAGCACTGTCGCTGTCAAGTCATTTATTTATTTTAATGTTTACTTAAAACCTAAAGTCCAACAAGAGAAAAACGGCCATTGCCATAACATCAAGTACAACAACAACAACAACAAAAAAGCGCTTAAAAGGAAAATGGAGTACAAGTACCAACGCTATGATTTACCGCTTCATGTGCATTCAAGTTTTTTTTTTAAGTGCAGCCATTTTCTCTATGTATGTGTACGAGATATAAAATAATATAAGAAAATATAAAAATAATAAATAAATGTATGTTTTGTATCCTTTGTAAGTTTTGGTATATGGCACTGTTTGGTTAATATTTTATAAAAAATTTCAAGTATTTTTCTATAAAATGCTTTCTAAGTTTTTATGATTTGCTGTATTTTTATAAATAATATACATACATTACTCGTAAGTTTTTAGTTTATTAAGAAGTGTAAGTTATTTTAAACACCACACACAAGTGGTTCGATAAAATTTGTTTTTTTGAAAACTGTTTCAATGTTTATACGAAACATGACGTAACTATTTTACAAATTGACATGCCACTGCATGAAGTCAGTGATTTAAGGGCCTGCATATAATAAGTGGTGTCGTGTGTCAACCAAAACTCAAGCGAGTGGTGGATGATTATGTGACAATCTTATTGAATGCTGGCCATGATGTAAACGTGAATTCTCAAATAGTTTTTGAAAGTATGTGCATAAGTTAACAGTTTTCTGACTCTGGTAGAAGTCTAGCTCCAATAAAATATACATATATAGACAATGCTTAACCACCAGCAAATAAGTTGCAATTTTCATAAATAAAATGAAAGATAAAAAATGAACAAATGCAACAAGAGATCAATTTCATTCATCAAACGAGAATTATCATTCTATTAATGCAACATTTCATTCAAATGATGAAGTAAAGCAATGAAGCTGCCTCTCTAGCTGAATGAATAATTTTATTTTCAGTGTAGAAATCATGGAAGAGATCCTAAGCAGGTTTGCCAATATTTACCCTAGATGTCTGTTTTTTGGCCGTTTTTTCTTTGTATTTCAAATCAATAACGTGTTAGTATTATATATCACTGGATAGGTAAATAAGTGTATTTTTATAGTTTGTAAGAGTTTAGCTCATATTGCAAAATAGTAAGGGATGTGATATAAAAAAAGTATAAATTATTTATACGTATTTTCCTCACATATTTTTTATGAATTTGAAAATTCATAAAACAATTACTGTTTAATATATCATTAAAATTTTGTAAATATAAAAGGATTAGTATGTTTTTTAATAAAGAGTAGAGAAATAAAAATTAAAATACAAAGTTTAGTATAATTTTCATGTAGATATATAAAATGCTTCTGAAAATTTGAAAATTTTTTAAATATCTGTTCTCGTGGCGACATTTTTGAGCAAGAGGGTGATAATTAAAACTCACATTAAAAACATTCAGCTTTATCATAAATTCCGCATGTAAAAGTTTCCGAATCAAATTTTGCGTTCACTTAAAAACTAAATTCCAATAAAATAAAAAACATCCAAAAGCAGACAAATCTATGAAGTTTTTTGACACCATTTGTTCCCACGTTCCATGTGATATTTTATTTGTTTTTATTCATTTATTTATTTTATTTATTTGAAAATGCTAGGCCAGGCTATTACCAGAGATATTTAAGAAATCGGAAGCAAAGTCGAGGCAAGCAAACCAAAATTATACAGTCAAATATCTTTTGAAACTATTTAATACATCTTAGTGAAACAACCCACCAAACCAAATGATCCGAATTCGTTAATAATCCGTAACGACTGGTTGACAAAGTCTCCCAATTTAGTAACCGAAATATTTCCGAAATTGTAACGACTTTTATATGAAATGGTTGACAAAACTTTGCAACGATATGTAATTAAGTAAACATTTGTTAAAAATGAATTCGTTAAGAAATATCTTAAAGAAATTGTACTGACATATCGTTAGGATTTCTTACCGAGATGTCCTTATGATTTTTTTTAAGATATTTCTTAAGGATGGCGTTTTTAAGAACTGTTTATTTAAATATTATTTTTCATTATTTTATTTATTAATTTCAATATAATACACCGACTTACGTATAGTGATTTTTATTGACAGATTGGGGTGGTCAGGCATTTTTCTTTTTAATGGCTTTCGCTGGCGTTCATTTGCGGTATTGAAATATGTCCTTATGATTTCCTTTATTTTATCTTATTTGTCCTGCTATAATAGTTGATGCACGATGTATTTTCAATTGATTGTATTTGCTATTGTATTGTATTGTATTGTATTTGATTGTATTTGCTATTGTTGATGTATTATCTGTTTTATTATATTGAGTCCAGAAGCTACCTTTACAAATCTTAATAAATTTAAAATTCCTTGCTGTAATGTTTTTGTTGTTGGTTGTTCATCAAAATCAAGATTATTATTCGCACAAATTCACATTAAATATGTAAAAATATACGAAAGAAATTTGATCAGACAAACTATCAAAATATATTAAGGAATTTGTTACAAAAAATCTGTCTTTAGTCTCACTACCGCAATGTCTCAACGAATTCGGTACGACAAGTGTGACTTCACAAAAAGTCGAAACATTTGGTTTGAAGGGGAAAATGCATTTGTCCTTGTTTATTTAGAAATTTAGCAAAAAGTTTAAACTGCTTAAATTTGGCTGATATTTATAAAAGTTATGAAGTCGACAAGGTTTTGCATGTCCAACGTAGTCAAGTTTTGCACACTGTAGCTCACCATGTGTTTGAACAGGGTGGGTTCCCATTTCATTATTCCTAAAGCTTAGGTTTTTCTCTATGATCGTCTTGTTATCGGTTTGTAAATTTCATAGATACATATTTGTTATCCATTTTCTCCTAATTGGTACCACTGTGCGCCAAGTTATTAATTCTCTATGGATATTGGATTAAGCTTTTGTCATAATCAGGGACAGGGGTTTCATGCAAGTGCATGTTTTTTCACTTAACCTGATAATGGCAAGAACTAAATATCTTTACAAAACAAGGAATTTGGCAACGATTTGTTAGTGCATATTTTTGCATAATTTTCTGAAAATGCATATTTTTGCATAGTTTGGTCATAAATGCATATTTTTTGTGTCATATTTTGTCAAAAATTCAAATTAACAAAAAATATTGTTGATTTTTAATACAAAACTTTTTTTTTTGAAAATTTATTCGCTTGCATTTGTTGTAGAATTGTAATACGATTGTACAAGCACATACACTTACGAAATTAAATGAAAATTTTTAAATTTATTTTTTTATTTTTCAAAAGAAGTAACACTCAGACGATTAATGCCAACTACTATTACTAGGTGTTATCTTCTTTAGGAAAGGGATAGTGATAGAGAAGACAAGTGGTGAAGGAAGACATAGAAGAAAGCTTCATTCTCTTACAACTCTGCTTTTTGCACGTTTTTTAATAATGCAGTGTTGCAGCGCCTCTAATGTTAAATGAGGCGTATTAATATTTTGAAGCTGTGTTTTGTAGCCATTTTATTGGTTATTTTACTTCGTCGATGATTCTGCTACACAACGAAGGAGGGCGCTCTGATGTTACATTAGGATTAGTATCTGCTGAAGTTGGTATAGTTGAGTGGCCAGTGACTATGCGCCTTCATCACTTGAACTTTCCTACAACAACTGATACAAAGGGACACTATAAGACAACACTTTTATTTTTCCCTTTACATATCGCTCCTTTACTGGAATATAAACATACATATCTCGGAAAATGCGTGTTTGAAGTTTTTAGTGCTGAAAAAAATCTTATACCATATTTAATATTGTGTAAAAATTGTATGCAAAATAAAATATTTTTATATTTTTATTTAGTTATACGTAATTTAAAAACGTTTCTTTTTAATAAACATTTTTTAAAATTGTGCATATTTTATTGTTTTTAGTGCATATTTTGCATTTTTGATGTCATAATTTAGGCGGCTAAAATACCTTTTTTAAATGCATGAAGTTCTTGTCCCTGGTCATAATGCTTAAATACCTTTAAGACTTTCCTCAAAGCGCATCATTAAAAGAGATTGTTTGATACTCTGTCAAACGATTTTGAGGTCAAAGCGTATAAACCATAATCTAAAACATATTATTAAATTGCATTATTTATAACGTGAAATGAATTTATAGAAACAAAAATCTTCAGTAAATTTTTTTAAAATAATTTTCAGTACTCCCCTCAAAGATTAACTAAGTTTAACATTTTTACTATTCTGCCAGTTTGAGCAACATGTCTAATTACAAATTCACCACAACTTTTAGTCATATTTGCACACACAGACACAACAGCAATTTCCACACCTTTAGCAAACCCAACTAACTCCACAACTAAATGGCCAGCAGCAAAAACTATTTAAATAAAAAGTTAAGATTTTCATAAACAAACACACAAGCACATGCATACATACATATACACTCACTAACATATTTATATATTTACTTTTGTAGGTAAAGGACTGAATATCCCAGAAAAAAGAAATATGTAGAGAATAACAACAACAACAACAACAACCAACATCATTTAGCTGTAGCATTTAAATCAACAGTAACAACAATAGCCAACAGCAGCATCAAACAGACTAAAATATAAAAGATGCACAAACATTAGCAACAAAAAAAAACTAGTATAACGAAAAATTAAGGAAAAACCTCAGAATTTTTGAAAAGTATCAACAGCAAAAAATATGAGAATATGAAAAGATGAATAAAAGTGGAATAATAACACTAGAGATGCAAACAAAGCAGCAAGCAGCACTGTAAATATAAAAAAAAAACATAAAGAAAACAAGCTCAGCTTGCAACATTTTATGCTGATCCCTGTCAGGATACAAAATACACATAATCTTCAAAAATAACAAACAAAATAAATTTCCATCCACATTGTTGTTACACACACACAGAAGCAACAGCAACTACAACATTGCGGTGACTACAACAACTTCAACGTCATTTGCGAAAGCTAAAAAGGGCACAGCACAACAAGAACCAAACCCATCATGGCAAAGGTATGCATGGCCACAGTTTAACATCAAGTTTTGCCAACAGACATCAACCAATAATGCAGGCGCGATTATGTCTAAACAGGACAGTAGTTGAACCATTTCTTTCGGCTGCCCAGCCACACTTAGTACCTTCCCTCGCCTTGCAGGTTTTTGTTATATAATATACAAGTTTGTTGCGGCACTACTAAGCATTTAGAATAAAGTTTTTTTTCGTTTTAGTTATAAAAAAAAATTGTATACAAAAATAAATGAACGAATTTTTGTTTTTTGTTTTGAAAGGACATTTGCGCAAAAGGATACATCACATAAATTTTAAGATAAACATAAAAGAAAATTTAGAAAAAATCTTTGCAAATATTTCTTTATGCAGCAAAGGCTAGTGAAAATCTTTTAAAGGCATTTCCTAAGGCGTTCCGAAATTCGGGTTTCAATTTGAAACTAAGCCCGTGGTTAGGAAGATTTATAAATGTTAATAATTCAGGCTCGTTATAAATGTCATTAAGATGCAATATCTTTTTTCACAAGTAATTATGTTTTATTAAATTTTTCGTTTGTAAACTAATTTCATGAGGTCTTCATACACAAGCATGAAGTACTTGTCGTCTTCATTGGCGAGCAGTATTTTACAAATAATCGAACTCTACCAGTCTGCTCTATTCTACAGTTCATCGCCCTTATTCTATTTAGCGTCGTCAATATCATCGTCAATTTTTAATCAACACCAGTTTAACGCAACAGCAATGTTAATTTGGTATTCCCTAACAGTCTAATGATGAGGCACAGTGGGGCCAAAGACCCTTTTCTGCGGGGTCATTTCATATCTCCACAACTAAAATAGTTAGTGGTCATTAAATTGTATAAGGGTATCTCTTAGAACAAACTGCATGTTCCCACAAAGCCTTGAGGCTATATAAGTGAGAATACGGGTATCGTCGATACAAAACTAATATTATTTTTCCTATATCTTTAGAGCTACAATAGTGAGTCACTCTTAATTTGATGTGAAAAACTCTCCACCAAAATTTTTAAGGGTTTAGGATGGGGAGACCAACCAAACTTATTAGTAATTAATTAATAAACATAATTTTTTTATACAAAAAATACCAAAGCAAGAACGAAATACATACAAACGGTGCTTAACCAACATCTTTTTAATTCACACACGCTCCTCATGAATTGCTTGGCATTTACTCACTTCGGATATGAATATATATAGAATAAACATAGATTTTTTAACAAGCCTAAGAAACTTAGCTAAAGTCACATACGTTATTTTTTTTAAATCATTATTATATATAAATGGAACCAGAATTACGCGTGACTCACACGTGACTACTTCGTGATTTGCTCGTAGAAAATCATGACATTTGTACATTTCCCGAGAAAGCACTTAAAACAATGACAAAAACAACAGCATTAAAAGTTTTAGCAGGTGTCATTAAGCGCTTATTATTGATAAACTCAACGCGTGAGTCTATAACCACTTTTTCGACTGCCCTTCCACTTTTTCGACTGCCCTTTCACTTTTTCGACTGCCTTGCTAATTTTTGTCCTCCTTTTTTAGGGTGAGTTAATATAAAAATACATTAAAAATAAAACGTTTAGTGTAGTTTTCCCGTTTCTTTTTTTTTTGGCCCTTATTTTTGAAAAATCCCCTACTTAGTGCCACTTTTTAAAAAATGTCATCGGTCACCCTGGCTATTACTAACTCGTACATAGGTTCTAAGGCGTACCGATCCGTGCACAAATTTTTCTATAATAAAGCTTATTTGTTCAACCTTTAAAATAAATTAACTGATTCCAATTTATGACTTTATGTCAACTTAAACTTAGAAAACCATTTATTTTATTGAACTTATAATATAAACACTAAAACAAAAAACATTTTCACAAATAATTTGTATAACAAATTTATATAATATTAGATCGTTCTCCTTCGTCAGTATTGTATAGCAAAAGTCATCGGTGAAGTAAAATAACCAATAAAATGGCTACTT
Source organism: Tachina lurida (assembly GCA_944452675.1). Classification (NCBI taxonomy): domain Eukaryota; kingdom Metazoa; phylum Arthropoda; class Insecta; order Diptera; family Tachinidae; genus Tachina; species Tachina lurida. Next base: position 29,777,007 of record OX101753.1, on the reverse strand, counting down.
AACACAGCTTCGAAGATTTAATAGGCCTCATTAACACCAGAGGCGCTGCGACTCTGCATTACTAAAAAACGTTTAAAAACGCAGTAAAATTGAGCTTTGATTACAAAAAAGTTTTCAGCAAATTGTAAACAATTCAGATATTCCATGTGCAATAAAAGTTGCTTATATAAAGCAGAAATCTACATCAACTGACACCACCCACAGTGGACCAACCACAAAAGAACGCTGATGATGAAAGTTTAGTGCCTTTCGAAAAGAGCTAGTTGTTCCGTTCAACTATGTGTTTGTCAGAATATTTACAATTTACTTTAGCCTGATTAAATTGTAAATATAGAAACAAATAAAGTTCAAACAATAATACTCGTAATTAAAATTAAATTAAAATTTAGAGAATATGTGATATCTTCTTAACGCCTGGACCGATTTTCTTGAAACATAGCTAAGAACCATCTCGATCAAGTCATCTTGCAAATCAAAATCGGTCTAGCCGTTGGGTCTGTACGTGGACACGAACAGGCACACAGACACACAGATACACAGATAAACAGATACACAGACACACAGACACACACTACAAACTTATAACACCCCTTTTTTAGTCGGGGGTTAAAAAGAAAACATTAATTGATGAATAATTTTTTCTGTGTAGAGAGTGGCAGTATATAAACAAATAAGCTTTTGAGCAAGAGCGTGTAATAATTCTGTAATTTTTTTTTACCAATAACCGGTCGGTGCACGCAAAGAAAAGATATGGTTGTAAAATGGTTGAGAAAACAATATTATGTTCTCTGAAACAAATGTGTGGTCGTTGAAAACTAGTTATTGTTATTTTAAACATTAATTTCGTTACGATAAGCACAGTAATGTTTGAATTTAATAATTACATTATTATATTCATAGAAAGTGCGATATGGTTAGAGTGTAACAATATAGTTTTGTTAAAAATTTATGACTACAATATAATTTGTATTATTATTATTTCAACCACACGAGAATTAAAGGACATTACAGAATTAAAGGACATTGTTAATCTGTAACCAAATTGACGGAAGAGGTCATTGAAGTGCAAATTGAAATTTATAATTTTTTATGTATTATTGTAATTAATGTAATATATGTATGTACGTATGTAAATTAAATTAAAAACAAACAATAATAAATTATTGTATTGATACAGCAAAATTTCAATTAGAAATACTCGTATGATATGACTCGAGAAAGACTCGTAAATGACTAGTAAGATGACTGAAAAATGAACTACCACAAACTGTGTCGAAAGTGAGTCAAAATTTATCAGAAGCGCGAGTCATAAAAGACTCCTTTAGAAGAGTCGCGGCTAGGGTACCATTTCCTCCCAAATGAACAGTCATTTTCGACTCGAAAACGAGCGCATAAATGCTTATTTTAATCGTGCGAAGTAGTCGAAAAAGACTCGAATATGATAATTAATTTCATAAAATGCTGACTGGGTATTTCGTGTTTACACATATATGTAAGTATACATTTCTATACATACATACATACATTTTCTTTCAAAAATATTAATTTATTTTTATTTCGGATTTACCGCACAGCTGTTTTAAACAAAATATTTGCCAATAAATATATGATTAAAAAACAAAATATTATTACTACATAAAATAATACTATGGTCGTATTTAACAATATTATTATAATATTATAACATGGTATGGTAAGTGTCAATTATATTTTATTCACATTAGTCACATCTAACAATAGTGTTGTCTTATTTACAATAATAAGATTAGGTATAAAAGAGTTAATTGTTTTTGTAGATAATATTATTATTGACTCAGAAAATAATATTATTTAAACTTTGCTTTTCCATTGACAATAATATGATTTGACTGCAACCATATAATTCAATCATAGTATGTTGCTGTTTGATTATGGTTACCTCAACCATATTTTTTCTTTGCGTGTGGTTGGCACAGCGTGAATTTTGACGTAGATATCCTAATTGTGTCGCGCCAGCTGGGCAAACATTCCACCGCTTAGCTGCTCGACTTGAACAGACTGGAATCACAACAGAGTACGTTGCAGAGTTTGGCCGATACCAGGCTGGTAGTTTTGTCTAGAATATAACGTTTGTGGCTGCCTATTAGACTTGTGTCGAAGTCCCTTGCTAATTCATTTCTGAAACAAGCCGATGATCAAACTCATTTAAGTTACATTGATATAAACATGTGTATCAAAAATAAAGTAGTGAACAAGTGCGACCCAAGTCTACTGCCGATTTAGCTGAGAATGAAGTAACAACAACCAAATAACGTTCCATGCAATTGGGCATCACAGGACAGCCCCTTCAGCAAACTTTAGTGAAAGACTTGTTACCGTAAAAAGTGCAACCATTGCATCAGTTAATGTCTGCTGACAGTCTACCGAGTGTGAGTCATTGTAGACCCATCAACAATGATAAAGGACGATTTTGGGTAGAATCTTCCAGCAAAAAAATAATAGAGATTTAGAAGCAATTGCTTATTAATAAAAGTCTCTATTGCATTTTTATAGCTTCTTTTTCTGCTTTTGTGTAGTGTAGTTTAATATAACATAAAATTAAGCGTTTCGGAAGCGCGGAAAAGCACACAGTGCATCCCCTCTGCCTTACGAGGATGCAATAACGTAAGCAAATGACGAAATTTAACACAAACACTTAGACGTTAGTCGGCTGTTTATACTCAAACTCTCAAAGTTTTTTATAGATCATCCTATCTCGCTTACCTGAATACAAATTTGGATGCGAATGAAATTTTTACTTCGAGCTTTGATTTTTTTTAAAATGAATTGTGTACAAAAATAAATGTGCTTCGGTAGTTCAGTGGATAGTGTTCTAGCCTAACATACGGAAATCCTGGGATCGACTCCTGATTCAACGCGCGAACAAAAAGTATTTGATTTGATATTGTATTTAAAACATAATAAATATAAAAACAAAATAAAGTATTGGAAGTTAATATAAAATTCTGATCTAATGAGTAAATTTTTTAATTATATACATATGAAAAGGACATGCTTCCAGGTAGTCGAATATTTTTGCTGAATTCAGGTCACTCCGGCAGGCATGAAATAATCACAATTTAGATCGACGTGGCAGAGCTTCTACGCGAGGAATCCCATATAAAAATCATGCAAAGTTTCATGCATCGGGTAAGCGCCTTCCTACCAAAAGAGCACTTATATAGGTGCTTCTGGTGAAGCACCATTTTTTGTTGGGTTACGTCAATAAACAAAAACTTCGTTTCTGGGGCACTCAAAGCCGCTGTGTGGTGCGACGTTCACGCGGAAGGAGTCATTGGACCGTATTTTTCTCCAGACTCCTTTCATAATACGGTTACTGTAACTGGTGAAAGTTACAAAGCCACGATAAGCGAAATTGAATCAGCGGGGCTTGCTGAGCTTATGGCTTCAACAAGACAGTATAACCTGACGCACTGCAGGTGCCATAATGGGTATTGTGAAGGCAGTTTTATCTGGTTTCCTAACATCCCGTTTTTGGCAGTTTGCCATGCCCAGTAAGATCGCCCGAAGTCCAGGGCTTATGCCAATTAGCCTTAGACAATCGCAGCCCTTAACGAAAATATTCGAACATTAATGCGAACAGTTATCATCGGAAATCTTGCGGAAAGTCATGGAGTAATACAATCCAAGGGGCACAAATTTGTATAAATTTTTTTTATCACTTAACAAAAAAAATTTCAAAGGTCCAAATAAAGATTTCCATTATGCAAAATAATTGTTTTTATTTAGTAAAAAATGTATTCAAAAAATAAATTGGATGACTTATTTTTAACCACCCTGTATATGTATGTTGGCAGACATATTAATGGCCTGGTCCACGATGTCGACAGAAAACGTTCAATCGATTGCTTATATTGAAAAAAAAAATATTTTTTTATTCAATTGTTGTGTTCCATACAAATTTTCGATCGATATTGTAAGGCGATTCCCGGACTTTACTGTTCCTAAAAAAAATTAAAAATCCGGCTGAACACGAAACGGTAAAAATATTAGCAAATATTTTGTAATTTTTAGCTAATCTCAAAACCTTTCCAAAACAGAAATCACATTGTAACTGACGGTCCAGATTTAACTTATTTTCTTTTTCTTTTTTTGCACTTCTATCTTAATAAAATATTCTATTTTGACATTGTCCTTATTTACTTGTCCGGTGTGTGTGTGTGTGTGTGTGTGAAGAGCAACAGCAGCAACTACATAAACCTTCTCATAAATCTGGTGTAAGCTTACTAATACTAAATACAAGTATATACGGTTATTATTTATATCCATTGAAGAGCGTATCTGGTTGCATGGTAACCTTGCATATGTGTATGTGTAATTGTAATTTAAGTATTTTTATACATATATTATTATCCTTTTTCAAGTAGATATATTTACACACACACATATAAATCTAGATGGATGTTTCAACATTTAGATGTGCATGTATGTATAGATGTATGTATGTGTATATATATTTTATTTTATTATTTTATTTCAACTTTACGATCATAAATGTCCAAAAAGGGTTTGATTTATTAAACAAACTTTTGTACTTTATTGCCGAGTATGATGGTGAAAATGTGGTTGCAGGTTACGTTTTACGTATATCCTGCCAGTATCTGCTCGGATTTTTTATTTAATTCTTTTTTTTTTTTTGTTTATTTTATTCTTCTTCATACGCTCATAAGTCGTAAGTAATACAAAAGCAGATTTTTCGACAGTAGACATAGACAAAGATTTAAGATGACACAAGGACACAGAGGATAAATGGGAGTTTTCGGTTTTCGGTTTTCGTTTGCAGCTACAAACTATGTTTTCTTTGTGTTTTTCTAAGGTCTTTTTTTTTGGGACATTATTTTCGTATTTTAGTTATAGTCGTATACACATACATTTAAACATATTTATTTAGCTGCTAGCATAAACCTTTCATAAGCTGTAATAGTTAGAGGCAGTAGTTGAAGTTGTCATTAGCCAGTAGCTTTTGCTTTATTTAATACAGGAGATAATGTCGTCCTTTACATTTGAGTGTTTGAAAGATCTTTGTTCTTAGGACAAGAACTTAAAAAAGTTTCTATAGATTCAGGTATATACAATAGTTTAAGGTGATTTGGTTTGTCTTTTTTTAAGATTTTTTAATGATAATTAAAAGATTTTTATTAATTAAAACTTAGCACTTTTCAGCCAATTGTTTTAGCATATCCTTATAAAAAGTCATTAAATAAAATAGATTTTACTAACAATTACAAGGACAAATCAGTTGAACCATGGCTATCTTCTAATCATGTACAGTAATTTCCGCTTACTTGTTCTCTTTTAAAAAATTCAAGATTTTCAGTGCAATTAACCGGGTAAAAAATATATGTAATACTCTCTTAACTGATTTATTAGTTCAATTCAATTCTTTCTAAATCACTGAACCAAAGATCAATTAAACGGAAACTACTGTAGTGCTTCAAATGAATCACTTACTTTTACTACAATTCAAGAAAGTTTTCAAACTCCTCAGAATATTCATATTGGTTTTAAAACCTTCCTAAAATTTATAATTTCTCTCTCTCTCTCTCCCTACTTAAAAAATCTGCTCAAAATCTAGATATGCTCTAGCAAATATTCTGTACATTTCATACCATTGACTTCTCAATACACAGAGAAAACAGTGCCTACTAAATACCTCATAAAATAGAACAAAATTAATAAGAAATCTCTATGGTTTTTTTCAATAAGGAAATCTTATTAATTTCATAGAGAAAACCTTTTTGAAAAAATCAAGAAGAAATCTTGTAGTTCTTATGAGGTTATCTTATTGAATTTTTTCAATAAAAAAATAAAAAAAAATTGCGTCTTTATTCTCTGTACTTATGTATTTTCATTTAAATTATATACCATTATCTTATATTCTTAACTAACTTACTCACCAAGTATTGAACCAGCACACTTCTACCTGATAGACAAGCACTCTACCCAATATGCTAACAAGCAGCCGGAATAACCATTGAAATTATTGTGCAAACATTCTTATACAAAAATGAAAAAGATCATGAAAAAAATTGTCTCTATGTCTATTTATTTATAAAAAAGACCTCAAGCTTAATAATAGTTATTAGATAAAACTAAAAGGTCAAAGAAAGTTACAAAAATCATTGATATGAAATAACAAGACAGCTCATAAAATCAAGAAGATTTACTTATTAAAAAAATCACTAAGATGCTTTACACATACTCATATAGGAACCTAATAAAATCAAGAAGAAAACCTTTTTAAAAAAATCAAGAAGGCAACCTAATAAAATCCATAAGAAATCCCTATAGCTTACAATTTATAAGAAAACCTAATAGATTCAAGAAGTTTTTCTCTTTGGATTGTTTTTTTGATGCCAAAAATAACGGAAATTGAGTAAAAAAAAGTTGTGAATAATAAGATTTCTTCTTGATTTTATGTGGTTTTCTTCTTGATAAAATTAATAAGACTTACCACATAAAAACAATAAGGAATCTCTATGAAAAAATCTTCGCTTCTTTTTCCTGGGATACCCCTTAGCCTAAAAAGAGTTTCATAGATAAAATCTTATTGATTCTATGAGGCAGTTTTTTCTCTGTGTATTAGTCCGCTTTCACACAAGTCAGGTTTACCTGAGCAGTTTTTGTTAGATTTTTTTTTAACCTGGGTTTGCGTTCATACACGCCGTCAAGTTTGATTCATCAAGTTTCATCAATTTGCGTTGTCGTAGAGTATTACGAGTGACAAAACAAAAAACGAAAAACCAAACTTGACTGGTACGGTCAAGTCTGTACCCCTCTCTATTCTCTTTTCCTCTCTATCCTAAAACCTCAAGACTTGACGAGTCAGACCTGACGTGTGTTAAAGGGGACTTATATACCTATTAAATTTAAGCAAATATTCTTGACAACTGAAAATTTCTTAAGAAACTCTTTTTTGCGTAACAAACATACAAGATTAACACAGATCCCTAAAGGAAAAACGAACACTATCAATTACAAATATTTACACTTACATTTAGTGGCGGTAATGTACAAGGGGAGGGCGTTGCATACAGCAGTTACTAATTACTGATAATTTCAACATTTTGTTGACACAACGCATACATAGTAAAAGACACCTGCCGCCCAAGTAAATTTAATTTTACTAGTGTTTGTTTTTACTTTGTTTCTTTCATCTTTTGGTTTCTTTTTTTTAAATTTCGTAACTTTATAAATCCATTTGCATATTTGTATGTCTTTTTTATTTGTCTGTCTTCTCGAATATATTTTTGTTTCAATATTTCTGTTTGTATCTGTAGCTGTTGCTTTTTAATGTGGGGGCGAAAGATGCTGTTACAATTAACCAACACCTGAATTGAAATTGTACATGAACAGCAAGCAAGAACACTATAAACGCGTTACAAAAAGAACCAACCACACACACAACAAGAACAAACAAAACAAAAAAAAGGTACGCTAAAAAAGAAAAAAAAAAATCAAAGCCCAGAAATGCATTTCATGTTCCAGCGCTGCATTTACCCAGCAAACACTTGAAATTGATTATCTTAATTTCTTAAAAATAAAAAATAAATAAGGATGTAGTTTCTATATTACAAATAGGCAACTTGTCTAGAAAATTTTTAATAGAAATCACTCTAAAAGATGAGGGATTTTCATTAAAATATTCTACACGAGTTTGCCTGCCTGACTTGTGAAAACAAGAAAAGTATAAATTTTTTAGTAAAATCGAATCAAAGTGCGAAAGGTCGTTCAGCAGCTCTGAGGCTGAAGAACAGCTCTTCGCTGAACAGACACAGTTTACATTCGGCTATTTTATTTTATAATATTCCATAAAAATACATAAATTTGTCAAAAGAAGTTTTAAGAAGTTTTCAAAACAATCATACTGATTCATTGCTTTAGTGAATCATATGAATGAATAGAAATTGCAAGCAGTGGCATGCATTTAACAATTTCATTGATATGAATCATGCAGCTTTAATTTTTACCCGACTTCAAAAAAAGGTGGCGGTTAACAATTCGTCTCTATTTTTTTTAGGTGTGGTACTTCATAACTCGGTACATTTTACACCGATTGTAAAAAGTTTTCTGATGTCTGAGAGGATATAGCTTCCCATTGGTCTCATTGTAAAAGAAAGTGGACGGGGTCACGCTCACAATTTTTTGTATATAGTTTTATGATATTTTACTTATTTGATTGCTGCGAAACCTATAAGACCCCTTTGGTTCTTGTAACTACACAATTTCAAATTTAAAAAAATGGGCGGAGTTACGCCCATTAAAATTTATTATAATATTTCACGTGGTTCTACTTAACCGCTTACTATGAAACTTACCACACAAATTGAGCTCTAAAGTAAAAAAATATTTTATTTAAAAAATGGGCGGAGTCACGCCGCTTTAAAATTTAATATTTTATTTTACGTGGTTCTACTTTACCGATTTTAAAAAAACTTTGCACGCACCCTAAGCTTAAATAAAGGCACAATCTTATGTTCAAAAAAGTGGGAGGGGCACGCCTTTAAAATTTTAGTATAATATTTCACGTGCTTGCACTTAGCAAATTTTTACGAAACTTGGCACACACCTTGAACTCTTAAAAAGACACAATCATGTTTTGAAAAAAGTAGGCGTAGCCACGCCCCATTAAATTTAATACTTTAAAGATATATATGTATATATATATAATCAATCTTAAGGTCTTTGTTTTCTTATAAAAATTATATTATAATTTAGAAGTATGGGATAGGTTAAAGAAAATTTTGCGATTTGGATCGGGCTGACAGTAAACTTCTAACTATGTCAGCATGGTGGGTGCGATTGCGAATAGAGTGGCAAAATTATAACTAAAGCTAAACAATTATAATATAATTTTTATAAAAAAAACAAAAACCTTAAGCTTGATTATTTATATATCGTTATTTTAAAAAAGGTCGAAAAAAATATTTAGATAGAATTTAATACTTTATTTCACGTGCTTTTACTTAATCGATCTTTACGAAACTTGGCACCCACCCTGAACTTATTTATCATATAGTAAGAACCATTTCTCGTATTCCATTTCATTAAAAGTTCATGATTAATAGACTTAGTAGACTGACATAGCTGCTGATTAGGTGCGTGGCAGCATAGATAATAAAGAAAAGTCTAGATAATTAAGAAGTTTTGCCTAAATACAAATTCTTTCAAGTTGGAAAAAATAATATTATTTTATTATTATTTTTATTGTGAGCAGATTAATGTTTAACTGTTTGCAACAATTTATTTGATGTTTAAAATTTTTTCTTTAAATAGATCAATCCCTAGAAAAAGTGAACATAAAATTTACGAAACGTAGGGAAAATATGAAATAAAAATAATTAAATTTTTATTAGCTAAATGAAAATAATTCATCTAAAAAAAATTAATAATAATATAAATTTGTCTCTTTTTTTACTTCAAAATATCGAAAGCAAAGATTTAAATAAAAACTTATAAAAAAAGTATTTTACTTCGACTGGCACCAGCCTTCAAAGTGAGGAAACCTTTTAATTCAAATACAGCTGTGTTGGGTTCGCTGGGTATAATCAACGTACAGACATACATACATATATTCTCTTTTATGTAAATAAATTGCTATGTAAGCACACTCTGTGTTATCTTACGTTGACAAACGCTGTCAACATCAAACACTGGCGTTCCGTATAAGGTGGCAACATCAAATATGTTGCATTACACAAACATATTTATTTTTATTCTTCTTCTGTAGAACAGATCTTACGGCCTGCTCTACGAGTATCTACACTCTTATACGGTGTGATGTCTTTGGAAGACAATTTCCATATTTGCAAAGCATGAATGCAATATCTATAGGCATTTGATTTTTGCGTCTACAGTGAAAGAAAATAGGCATTCTTATAGTTGATGATTAAAGTATATAAGACTTTTAGATTTGTCTGCAATAATTGCAGTTTTTTATGCTCAGGGACGTCAAATTGCGGGAAAGAGGATTAAGGGATGCTGCAGATTCTCGTTCATATCCAAAAGCAGTGTATGTATCAGAGAAGCGCAATGAACCATGTTTTCGCTATTCATACTGACTCATAAAATTTTAAATGTAAGTGAGTAGACATAATTTAAATTCAACTCACCATGACATTGATTTATGAGCATAAATATGAATGCGACGTCAACATCAAGGTCATACCACACTCACACTCATAAATCATCTCAGTTTGATTTATAATTTCAGGAAAATACTTATACTACTCACATTGATTCAGCTCACTCAACTCATGCATGTATGTTTATTTAAAGTTTTATGATCTTATGCAAAAATGATTGTTAAAGTTAAAGCATGCTTTAAAACCGGTTTTGCCATACAAAATTCGTTTATTAAACCAACTTTAATTTTAACAAATGTTTTTGCATAAAGGGGTTAGTCATTAAAGAGTTTGCAAGTAGTATATAATAGTAGTAAGTAGGGTTGTTTTTCAATTCATGAAAAAAAAAAAACAAAAAAAGCAAAAGAGAAACACATAACCTAAAAATGAGAGCTTTAATGTTCGCATGCGAAGTTAGCATTGTGAATCGTACTTATTTTTCATCGTCCATAGACATTGAGTTAAGGAGAGTCCAAATCAACAACGTCATAAATATTGCTAAGTATGAGTTCGATGCGCACTTCAAACTTTCGAGTGAGTATGATTCATAGACAACATTGCAATATGTATGAGTGCGCATAAGTATAAGAAATTATAAATCATGATTCAACACTACTCAATTTTTCACTACTCATTGCGCTTGTCTGGTATGTATTAAAATTTTATTAATTTTTATTTGACTGACTATAATATTTCAGTTTATATAACAAAAAAGTTGAAAGTTTTCCAGCCTTGGAAAGGTCTTTTTGATTTATTTTATTTTTTTTTCATATTTTTAATACCAATTTTGTTGGTACTGAAATATAACATAAGTCTAATTAACAAACAAAAACATAAAAATTCCTTTTAGCTAGTTACTTTTGTATGGCAAAATCAAGTTTGAGTTTTCTAGCTCTGAAACCATCTATCGATTTTGCTGTTTCAATACCAATCTATTTTGGACCATTTCTGACACAACAGTCAAATGCCGAAGTCTCTAGCTTTTCTGGGAGCTTCGGAAAATAGATTACACCTAAGCCAGACGAACGGACGAACATCGCTTATTCGTCAGAATTTATATATTTTATGTGTCGCATATTAATATTGTGGAAATTACACACGGAATGACAAATCTATATATATCCTTTTACCATTTTTGGTAAAGGGTATCAAAAAGAATTATTTACCGGGGAATATTTAGAATTGGGCTGAACGTGTTTTAAAATATTTACTTTCTACTCCTCGTTATCTTAGTAAGCTGCCATTGTTAAGCTTTCAAGCTTTTTATATAATGTAAGCTCGATTCTGTATTCTTATATTTCATAATTTTATGATTAAAGGGGAACACAATTATGTAGAAAGTAGAAACCACAGCGTATGTTTTCGTGCATACTGCCTTCATAGATCAGAACTTGGACTGACTTACTATCGCTTAGCTAAATTAGCTAACTTTCTTCAACTTTTTTAAAGTGCAGTTGCAACATTGTTCCATTGTATTTGCCTGCATTGTAGGAGCTTAATTTTACAAACATTTTCTTGTGCCTCGTACACACAAAAATGCACATTTTCCAAATCCCAGCGCATCAAATATAACAGCTGAAATACTGAATACTCGTACATTCGGTACATTCATACTGGCATGAATGTATTCCTTCATGTACATGCATACTTACTTCTCCATCAACTCCATTCGATATGTCTTCTACACTTAATATGGAAATGTTGAATGTGATGGTTGCAGATGGTTGCATTCCTGTTTCTTTCTTGTTGCCATTTTTTTTTGTTTTAACACAAAATTGCGCAGAGTTAATTAATTGAGATTCAGATGCAAATATTTTGTTTATTAAAAAGAGTTGCCAGTATACTTAGCAAGTGTAAATATGCTAATGTCTAGAGCAGATAACCCCAAAATGTCCTACTGTGTTTTAGTACCTACGAGTAGTTATAAAAGCAATATTTGCGTGAGGTGTTTTGAAGATGCCAGGTGTAGAGGAAAACATAATATTACATGATTGCGCATACTGAACAAGGAAAAAAAGTCCCAAAGAGCCCAAACTAATGGCAAGGATAAAGCTTACTAAATCAGCATTAATAATTGAATTAATTTTAATTCTTAGGGCACGTTGAAAAGGGAGGCAACTACACTGAAAGAAACTCCTGCATTCAGACAATGAAATTCTTCGCTGTATTAATGAAATTTATCATTGAAAGTCAGCATTGGATCAATGAAGACCCTGCAGAAAATGCAAATAGTGAAATTGTAGTGATTTATTAGTGACATTGTCAATAGTACTGCTGACCAGGTGTACCCAAGCCAATGTAGTCATCAATTGACATTTAACATTAGCTTGCCATTGAAAATCCACCAATTTACAGTCTACTGACTATGTAGTTCTTTTGGGACCACATGGAAGCATTGCTGCCCAAGATTCACTAGGTGCTCAAGTCTACAATATCGGCATTTCCCAGCTCGGTATCAATAATAAAATTGTAGTGATTTACTAGTGGCATTGTCAATAGTACTACTGACCAGGTGTAGCCCAGCCAATGTAATCGCCTATTGACATATATGTAACATAGGGTTGTCATTAAAAATCGACCAGTATACTTTAGCACTATTGACGAGATAGTTATTTTACGATTTTATGCAGAAATTTTAACCAAAGATTCACTAGTACATTTTAGTGACCCTCACCTACCAAAAAATTTTAAAATGATCGGCTTGCACCTCTGCTATTAAGTGCGCAGCCTAATAAAAAAAAGGAAACAAACTATGACGCGTTCGTTGATAATGGTCAACAGAAATACACCAGAAATATTGTATCTAACGTATCTCCACTCACGCATACAAGGAAAGTTGTTGACATTATAGCTAGTGCAATTGTAGCTAGAGTGTGGACATAGAGAAATATGGTTCTAGACTGGCTACAGGGGAATGATTCATTGTATTTATGAAGTTTATTTTGGAGGCCATGTCTTAAGAAGAATGAAACTATTTTATTAATTCAATAAAACTGTTTCATGAATTAAATGTAATTATTTCATTGATTTAATGAAATGCTAACATAGTATAAATGAAGTTCATTCATATATGAAGTTCCTTCATTAATATTTATAATGAAATGTAAGGAGTAAGTAATAAAAATACATTGACCCAATCCCATATGGTATTATATCCATACCCAGTCCGCAAAGTTGTGCGCTCTACCCAAACATGCAGGATTTAAGAAGGATTATTCCTTTCGAAACTTCCAACTATCTATATGGCAATCCTTAACAACCTTGTTGTATTTTCCGCCCGTGCGAAAATTCAAACGTGTTTGTTCAGTAGTTTAGTCTGTGAATATGTTAAAAATTTACAGTGCGTTCGTTGTTTTGTTACACGTAAAGTTTATGTTGTGCCTTTTTCATGGCTTGTTAATATTGGGTGATGCGGTATTTGTTGCATCTATTTGGTGCGTACTCTCATGCTGCTGTTGTTAAACAATTTTCAAACGAAAAGAATAAGTAGAAAAATATACCGCACTACTGTCACTGATGTTGCTCCATTTTTGGCGTGCAAACAATTCGGTTCATTTGTTAATTTTGTTGAAATAAAAAATAAAATTTTATATAAAATTGTTGACTTTGTTGTATGTGTTTATTTTTTTTTAATCTTCTGCTTACAAAACCTGTTGATTTTGTCGGCACACAACAATATGAGACTTTTGTTTGGTTAATTTTACGGTGTTGTTTTCTTTAAAATCCAGCAGCCAATTTGATTTTGTAGGAGGGTAATGTTTGTTTGATTTAATTTTATACGACCAAAAGTTTACTTTATCATGCTTGCAGAAAAGTCGGTAACATTAATACGATCACCAAAGCATTATTGTTGACTTATCATTTCAAATGAATGAGTTGCTTCCTTTTGTACTACTGCCGCTTGTCGAAGGTTTAATTTGTTTTTCATTTAGTTTAATTAAAAACTAATATATGACTATTATCATTATAATTATTTTATAGGATTATTAAAACTAGTTAAATAAAAAATTTTTCTATTATATGAGTACTTCGTTATGCAAAGATGCCTTATTTGCTTTAGGAAATCATATTTTTAACACTGCATTTTATTTAAATTTTGACAAGTACACAGATAAAACTCGTCTTTAATTTTAGCCACACAAATGTACGGTGAAGTCATCATTATACAATACACAAACCTTACAAAGTTGGGAAAGAATTTGTGATTTGTAATTGATCTATTGTTATATATTAACCCACTTATAGCCAAATATAAGAATTCAGCAAGGTTAGGTTAGTTTAGCAGGCTGCTGGTAAGGAAGGGTGAAATTCAGTGTCCAGCTCACTTAGTCCAATACAATGATCCCTTTGTGCTACCTGTTAGGTGAAGAGTGATAGAGAGTACAGGTGAAGGAAGAGATAGAAGAAAGATTCATTCTTTTACAACTCTGCTTTTTGCACGTTTTCATTAATGCAGTGTTGCAGCGCCTCTGGTGTTGAAATGAGGCGATTTGAATTTTTTTTGAAGCTGTGTTTAGTTGCCATTTTATTGGTTAAATTACTTCGCCGATGATAATGCTACACAAGGAAGGAGGGCGCTCTGATGATACATTAGGATTAGTGTCTGCCTTCATCACTGGAACTTTCCTACAACAACTGATACAAAGGGATACTAATACACATCAGAAAAATTCATGGTGTTGTTATTTAATGACTGTTAGATACCGGGCGCGAACCCAGGATCTTCGTTTTTGTAGTCAACGTGCTAACTACTTCAGTCAATGCCACCCTCATATCGCTCATTTACTTAAACAACGTCATCATAACTCAAAAAAATCAGTTTGCCAGAAAACGATTTAAAGGTTTTCAATTTACAAACAACTTAATGGAAAAAAAAATTTATTTTGTTCTCAAGAGTTGAGCACTCGTAAATAAGATATTTGTACGAAATTTTTAAACACTGCATCCATTTTTGGAGTTATGACGTTTTTTGAGTAAATGAGCGATACGTATTTTTAAGGCTCATGAGTGATATTTTTCAAAAAATAATTTTGCGGTGAATATATTTTTTTCTGCATTATGCTGCTGTCAAGGGGATTTTATGTGGCATATCGCTATCTAAAACGCCCTATCTAACGAAAAATTTAGAAACAACTTTTTTTATAAATCCCGTGGAATGTCATCAAAATAATCGCTACTAAATAAAACCAAATCAGCGAGAACAAAATAGTGATTATAGTTTTTTTATTGGAAAATTTTGCATTTAACACTTGAAAATTTTCCATTTTGGCATGTTTTTCCTCCTGTTAAATTATAGAAATATAAGTTACGGCTTTTTGAGTTTCAGTTAACGAGATACTGCATAAAAGGTGGCTCAAAAAACTTCGAGGAAAAAGAACTACAATATCCAGACTCATAAGTGGTACCACTGTTAATAACCGCTTAATCCTTTTACACCGGATGTGTCTGTCAGTGATTGACAAAATTAACGTTTTAAGTACTCTTTGAGTATTGGCCGTAAAACAACTATGAATAAGCTAAAACAAAAAACACGCAAAAAACAAATAAACGCAATAATTTTAAATCGAATACGCATAAGTATAAACATCCAATAACAATAGGCAGCACACACCACAGCAACTAAAATGTATAGATCGTATGGACTATAATAACACGCATGAACATAAAAATACTCTGACTATTAATCGATTTCACATGCGTTTATACAGGGATATTTTATTTCAAGCATGTTTTTAAAACCACCCACAGATTTTACATTCCATTTTATTGTATATGGTGGCGTATGATGAAAAAATATCCCGAGTATCCCTGTATTTTTGTTTTTGAGTTATTAAACATTCATAGCATTTGTATAAGCATACTCAGTGTGAAAGTTTGATAGAGAGTCTTTTATTTTGATATGTATGTGCCTTTTTATTTGTAGTTATAGCGTAGTTTAGTTTTTTGTATAAACGAAGTAGAGATGCTCTTGTATGTTGGAATCGGCCTTAGTCAAGTTACTTGAGAGAAAATATCTGAGCGTACAAATTGATTGCGCTACAATTAAGATTATGCGCTAAGCTTAAGACTATGTATATCTTTATTTTTTGGAATATTCAATGTTATTTTCTTGCGTCTGTACCTTACCATAAAAAAGTCGAGCTATTTTACGGCGATACTGATCTTTGCACATATTAAGAGGGTGTAAATAGAGCCCACCGGAATATTTTCCTGGTATAGCAGATCTTTAAACTGCAACCGATTGCTTAGCAGCACCGAATTGTCTCATATCTTTTTAAAATTTTTGAAACACAAATTGAATGTTGCCGTCTACTCTTTTCCTTCTGTCGAGCTGTAGCTTTTTAGATGATAAACGAGATGTTAAAAATATTCTTAATGCAAAAGGCTTAATTAAACGTGCCTTAACCGTAACCATACAAAATAGCTGTTCGAACAAAAGTTATGGGCAACACTGTATTCTTTTTATAGGAGACTCATATTATGGCTATGGAAAGAAAGAAATTTCAAAGTCGACTTGTATATTTTTTAAAATATGAATAAATTTATAGAACTTATAGAATAGAGAATTTACTATAATATTTTATTTTTATTCAACGCGTGTCAAAAATAACACGAATTTAAAAAAAGTTATTCGTAGTTGGTTAAGCACTTCAATATGCGTTTAGTTGCTGCTCAAGCAACTCGTTAGTAGATACCTAGTTAGTTATCATTTTATGTACTTCAAAGTAAAAATTAAAAACTAGATTTATGATATATTTCCTTTATTACTTTATTTTTATTTAACGCGTGTCAAAATTTATAAAAATTTGTCTGAAAAAGTTACTTGGACTACTGTGATGGTAGAGCCTTGCAATTCCCTATGACTTACTGAAAGCTTGTCTATAAGCATTAAGGTATCGTAATCTTTTTGAATTATGTTTGCAATCTACTGATGAATTGCTGGAGCAGCAACGAAATGCAGATAGATGTGCTTAACCAACAACATATAAATTTTTTAAATTTTTATAGAAAATATTAGCTTTATGCTTTTAAAAGGTTAAAGGAAATGTGAGCGCGATTTTTGAAAAACTAACTCTACCTGAAAGTAATACAAAAGGGCAACAGAAACGATCTGAAATGCGTTAAAAATTCTTTATAATAATTATAATATATGATATTTATACAACAAAATTTAAATTTAGTTTTTCCTTATACCACCACTAGATATGAATTTTCTTTTATCACAGTCATTTTAATTTTGCATAGAAATGCATTTTGTTAGTTTTGCAAATATTTGGAGCTTTTCTGATATCTTCTAATTTAAACCCTCACACTTTATATACAAAAGAAAATAAAAAAAATAGGAAGAAAATCTAATAACAGTAAATTGCAATTGGTAACATAAAACACAGACATGGTCATGGTAAATAAAAAACTAAACTACACCCAACTGTACGAAATGAAAAATAGAGAATTGTCAAGAAAACTCAAAATCAACTCATCTAAAATTAAATTTTTTTATATTGAAAGTTGAAGAAAATAAAACTATATATTGTTTTTTTTTCTAAAACAAAAACAACACATTGGAAAATGAGCAAAGAAAATATTTAGACGAAATCTGGCAATAAGATAAAATACACTCATGGCAAAAGATTCCATTTCATACTGGTTTTAAAATGAAAATAAATGGAAAATAGAAAATTTTCTAGTAGACCATCAACTGCAAACATGCAGACTATTGGTTGATAAGAGTGTTTAAATACGAGGGTTGTTTAAATTTCAATGGTAATTTAGAAGTAAAATAAGTATTCAATGTCTTAAAAAAAGAAGTTTATATGCTGTTTTCATGCCTTGTAGTTACATGTTAGCTATCTTAAATATTTGTAAAATTTTTCTCTCTACCCTCCTAAATTCAATGATGAACACCATACTTTTTCTATCATATTTACAACACGAGATGGACACACACATTATTAATACCATTTTATGGACCAAGAATATAAGTTGATTTTTTGTTGCACTTGTAGTTTTTACAGTTCCACTTGCTGTTGTATGTATTTCTACAACAACTCTTTGATAACTTCTAACAAGACAAGTCATACAAAGTCATCAAGTTTTCAGTTTTCTCATTCGTTCATATAATGCAAAGAGAGGGGGAAAGTGAGGGAAATTTTTCCATCAAAAGTAGAGAATATGATTCTACTCTTATATAAAACCAATACAGTTTCACAAACTATTGCTGCAGTACAAGTGACTTGGGGTATGTGCAACTTCAACTTTTATATCACAATCTGTTGATGATGCGCATCATGAAAATGCTTGACATCTATAGTTCTGACGAATATATTCTTTTACACAGACTTTTACTGTTGAAAAGTCTGTTGAATATTGTGTTCGTAAGGGTTTGGTTTCTAGCAGCTCTATTTGACCATTGGAAGAAAAAATATACAACAACTTTGGTAGCTGCACAACAACAAGTAGGGCCAGATAGCAAAACTCGTATAAACACTGATATGAAATGTTAAGGAACACCACAATGCATCAGCTTAATGTACATACATATCTTGCATTTTCGTTGGTTGTTTATACTTCCTTTTTACTGCCATTTGTCTTATTTTTAAAATTTTCTTTGTTAGAATTTTCTTTTCATTTTCACTTTTTTTTTGCCAAAAAGCTGTTGGTATTTGGGCTATCTTCTAGCAAAAAGATGTCAGTTTCAGAAAATAAACAACTGAGCATTCTTTTTCATAAGTCTTGGAATACGAAGGAGTTTAGTCTTAATGCACGCAAAGAATAAAAATGGTTGAGGTAACCATAATCAAACAGCAACATACTATAATTGAATTATATGGTTGCAGTCAAATCATATTATTGTCAATGGAAAAGCAAAGTGAAAATAATAATGAGTTAATAATAATAGTATCTACAAAAACAATTAACTTTGTTATACCTAATCTTATTATTGTAAATAAGACAACACTATTGTTAGATGTGACTAAAATATAATTGAGACTTACCATACCATGTTCTAACATTATAATAATATTGTTAAATACTACCATAGTATTATTTTATATAATAATAATATATTGGTTTTTAATCATATATTTATAAATAAATAAATTAATATATGTGTATACACGAAAAACAGACACATCAGTATAAAGAGATACATACATATGTATATATATTATTTTTATTTATCTACCCTTTTGTTTAACTTTTTTTTATTTATTTAACTAACATCACGTTTGCACTACCGATAGCTTACAAACTAAACACTGAACTGACAAAAGATGTTTCTGAAACGATTTTTTTAAAAACTTAACATAGTTTGGTTTTGGATAACATTATATTGTTATTTACATCATATTATTTTTACACAATAATACAAATTATGTTCTAGTCATAAATTATTAACAAAACTATATTGTTAAACTCTAACCATATCGCACTTTCTATGAACATAATAATGTAATTATTAAATTCAAACATTACTCTGCTTATCGTAACGAAATTATTGTTTAAAATAACAATAACTAGTTTTCAGCGACCACACATTTGTTTCAGAGAACATAATAGTTTTTTACAACTATATCTTTTCTTTGCGTGTGGTGAAAGAGAAAACTAATTTCATTTGAAGGAATGAAAAATTAGTTGGGAAAAAAATTTAAATCAGTACCCAAATTGATTTGCAAATCAAAAATCCTTACCACATGTTATTATAATAATTATTGAAAGCAAATATGCTCAAATACATCTTGGCAAAGTTATTATAAAAACTTTATTCCTAGATATCTATCATCTAGCTGATTGGCTCATCAATCATGAAATTTATTTAAACAGATGATATTTTTTTAGCCCAATAGAACTTTCGAAATTATTAAGTGTCAAACTAACTGTCATACTGCGCTCATTTTAAACATATTTATGCTCAGCAGGCCTGTTATTTTCATGCACTATAAAATTTAAGTAATGCAAATAAAACATGAGCAATAAAACCTAAAATATGCACTAAAATCAAAACTAAAGTATGTAAATCAAAAGCAATCCTAACTGCTAATACTTATTTCAATTCTCAAACTCCATATTGTATAAAAAGGCACGTAATTTATTTTATTTATGTTTGCCATGAAAACCGTGTGTCAGATCTTACAATATTGTTAGTTAAATGTGTTGAAAATTTCTTACAACCTTACAACTGGCAAGTTTTGTCTGACATCGTTGCCAGAAAAAGCATTGTCAGTCCATTGTAATTGTCAGATATCTTACAATCGTGTGAACACATTGTAAAATTACTGTCAGACATTTTAATATTGTCAGATGTGCGAAGCTTATGCATCTGACAATTGGGTCATTGTAGGAGAATTATTTATATGGGCAACACTGCACACGCTTGGTTTTAAAGAAAAAATATATAATGCAATATATGCCGGCATAATCTTTGCAATTGCTTCTTTATGGTCCATAATAATTTATATTTTCACTTTTTACATTTAACACAAAAATGCTTTGACCCTGGTAACGCATAACCAGTGTATATGCCTTCATCACTTGAGCTTTCATACAACTACTGATATACAGATATATATATATATATGTTCCCTTTGATCCTGTAAGGAGCACAGGGTCTCTAAACAACTGACACAAACAGAAAATTGCATGGTGTTGTTATTTAATGACTGTCGGCGACCGGGCTCGAACCCAGAACCTTCGATTTTCTAGTCAACGTGTTAACTACTTTAGCCAACGCCACCCTCTGAAAAAAGATTTGGTGAGAAGGAATAATTATATTAAAATACCAAGTTGAAAATTTTAAACAACAATATTTTTGCTAAAAGAAAAAATTTAAGAGGTTCCTTTATTAAATATTGAGACATTTCAAAAGTAAGTACCACTCTGATGTCCTGAACTTTAACCTCGATGCGCACATGTCCTGATGTTAACATTAAAATACAGAATTGAAATTTTTACACACTATTACTTTTGCTAAAATCAACAATTGAAAATATGCTGCATTAAATATTGTTACTTTCAAAAATAAGAACAAGCCGATGGGTGTTACTCTCTTTCATCGCTTCTTCAGCTCAAGATTTTGTTGTGAGCAGCGCTTATTATCGTCCAGTTTTTAAGATTATAGTTTCACCCCTTACATACGTGCATACAAGTTTCAATAAAATGGCTTCAGTTAAGATCTGTATATTTAGTTTTCAATTCAGTGCAATATTAGCGTGGCCCAGCCACTCTTGGTTAAAATGTTTGGGTTTTTAGATTTTTCTAGTTGGTTTCTCACCTTGACCTTCTTGCGTATCAAATTTAAGCTCTCTAGCGCAAATTTCATTTTTATATTTTTATGGGCGTATTTCAGCCCACTTTTTTAAAGAAAAAAATTGCTTGGCCGGTGGTTATCATTCGTGTCAAGTTGCCTTGGCAACGGATAATAATAAATACATATATAAATAATATATTTACATGTGCTGAGACGAAGTACATGAAATAGGAGGTTTAAACGTTATGGGCCCTTTTCTTTCAATAAAACTTTATAGCTTTAAATTATTGCAACATGTATGCCAAATTCCAATAAAATCTCTTGTTGTTAAACGCCTTATATTTGTTTTTTTAATTCTGAGCTGTATAACCATAGCCCGGCCCCTTGGTTAAAATTTTCGGGTTTTCATATTTTTCTAGGTGATGAATAATTTCGGTCTATTTGTGTACCAAATTTCAGCTCTCTAGGTATAGCGGAAGTGATTCATAATATTGATGAGTGAGTCACTGAGTATATATTAAAATATAAATTTTTTACACCTCCATATCTCAGGAAGCTTTTGTTGTAAAACTTTCAAACTTCGTACATGAGGTGATATGAATTAATTCTAATTATTTCTTAAATTTTACAATTTTACGATGGCGTGGAATAAATGGCTTTCTGTAAATATACACACTGCGTGCATTGGCCGGAACTTGGCCTGACGCCTAGATAAAGTTCATCTTCAACTTAAACCGCGAGCAAGAAATGCAGTCAAAGATCGTCTTGACAAGGAAATCAGAAGACTAGAAAATTAAGTTATAATTTCTCCAGCAGGCGATCTACGCATCTGTGGAGAGTGCTCTACAGCAGCTACGCCCAAGCCAAACTTTTCCAAAACAGCTTTTGTGCTTTCACATCGACGAGAGTACAACATGCACAACATCAACATAGCAGTCAGCAATGACTGCTCTTGCCTTGCAAAGAAACAAGAACAAATTTAAGAGCTTTCAAAGCTGTAGCTGTAGAGCAGCTATACGTCCAAACACACATACTGTGATATTTGCATTTGAGGTAAATAGCTTCGAAGGCTTTTAAAATATCAAGCATTGATGTCGCTGGCTGGTTGTTGTGCTCTCGTCGGTGTGAAAGCACAAAAAGCTCTTTTTTCACACGGTACATATGACTTAAACGAGCAGCTGAAACCTAATACATATCCATTATCACTACCCAACGAGTTTTTTTTTTTTTTGTCAACTATAACATCTGTGCATTTTTCTATCATTGACTTATGCCCTAGTTCAGTAAAAAGATTTAGAACGTTTTTGTTTGAAAATGCTTCTGAGTTCATGTCTTTGAATTCTCTAAATTATTTGCTTCAAAAATGGTTGTTGTCTTTGATAATGAAAAATAAAAATATTATTGTCATGTTTTTAAAACATAAAAACTCAATTAAAGTATTATACAATAGTTTGAAAAATATATGAAAAAATATGTGTTGGATACAATGTTTGGAACAAAATCATAAGGCAAATACACGAACCTTCTAGCATAGACAATAAATAATAATTATCTTAAAGAATCACAACTGCGGCTTTTTTTCGTCCATAGACAAGACGATACAATCGTCAAACAGAATTAGGGCATTAATAAGCAACTCTTACGTGCAAATCGAAGTCGATAACGATACCAAAAGACTCCTCATCATTAATGCCCATCGTCGTGGATATAACATATAAGGAAAAAAGTTTAAACTATACATCTCTGTTTTTCTAATTTTCTCAAGTTTTTCTTACACTTGGTAACATTAAAAAATTGCTTTGTTATTTAGAATTGCCTGGCATGCAAGCAACTCATGTATACCCCTGCTTATATTAATGTGATGCTTTTAATTGTTATAGTAATGTAGACATCTCTGCTTAAAATTTTACTTATTTAACTCTCCTTAGTGAACAGCAACAAAACTAATACGTTTAGTTTCATTAAGTAAAATAAAAATCTCAAAACTCTATAAATCTTATTAATTGATCAAATAACACAAAATAATAAAAGAGAAAACTTAATCTAAAAATTTATAGTTGTTTGCAAAAACAAACAAACATACAAACATTCACAACTGTAACAAATCACTATTAAAATGAAAATGTTAATAAAAATGTTTATGTTCTTGTTGTCTTGTTCGTTTTTATTTTTTCTGTCTTAAGTCCCAATCAAAATAGTTTTGAGTTTGTTTTTTTGTTGTTGCTGTTGTTACTAAATGTAAGAAAAAAAAATTAAAACTAAAACAAAAAGCTCCTACATACATAGAGGTTTATCAGGCAGAGAAACGGTCGGCATTTTTTTAACAAAAAAAACAAAAAATTATAAATTAAACTAACAAAGCAACAGAAAATAAAAACTAACAGCAAGAAAAACTTTGTATGTAAAATAGTTGAACAGCGAGGACTGGAATAACGGTGTTATAATGAATTTAAGTTGATGTAAAAGAGAAATCGCATTAATGACAGAAAATGAAGCATACTTCTAGGCTGCCTTTTCGAAATATTTCATTGCATAATTTTCTTAAGTCTGAATATGAATACAGGGCTTTGCTCGTGTGAAAGTGAGCGATAGATTCGATCGAAATTTGATTTTGTATTTCTAATATAGTTATTTGATCGAAGCTTTCGTTTGCATTTAGAGGAACAGGCCTACAATTTTTTTTCAGTTTTCTATTAACCAGGCTTTGGTGTGGCTGAAAGCATATCTAACACATATTTAACCATTAGATATTTGCACACACAGTAACATACGTAAATATGTGCTCGTATGTTGCTTCATTATGTTGCAGCAATGTATGAGGATGTGTTCTGTTAGGTTATGTTCTGTGGCAGCCAAAACAGTAGCAGATGTAACAAAACTCCATGGCACAAATGAACATAATTCGTATTAGCAAATCTACATAAAATTTACTGCGTCTCTGCTCCCTCAAATGGTTAAAACACACAGCTTGTAATGCACATTTACGTAACAGCACTTACATACATATGTTTGTATGTGTATGTAAGTTGTAGGGTATAGGAATTATGGGTTTGCATACATTCAAATGTTTGCTTGTTTGTGGCTATAAACTCCATATGTATACGCTTGTTTGCATCATTTATTTAAGAGGAGTTTGAGTTCCTATTCGGTTGTAGATTTTTATAAACTGATGAGCAGATAAATTTATTAAGCAAAAACCATTTAATTGTTCCTATAGGAGGGACAGACGGACGGATGGTCAGAATCTATTTGCAAAATATATGACTGAAAAATACCAATAATATCTGCTCATAATTTGAATGTATGAAGAAAAGATATTTCAAGAAGGGAAACATTATTTAATAATGTTACAGCAATTAAATTTGCCCAAATATACGCATTCCATTTGCCAACTTAATATAAAAAGAATATGTTTTAGTTGATCTTAAGATGTTACACTTTGTGGGTATTAGCTTCAGCAATAAATGTTATAAGTCAACCTCCAGGGGGTACAGTGAGCATGCAGAAAACATCACGATCGACACTTTGTAACAATAATGAATGACAAAATGTTGAAGCATTCCTCAATTTTGAGGAATATCGTCATGATAAAATAGTGACAAAAATATTAGTTTCATTTTTTATCATGACGAGAATTCTCAGAATTGGGTGCTTCCGGCTGATACAATCTGATTTCTGAAAAAACTGACTTCTAAAACAGAAGATTTCTTAACATGTGCGCCCACTGTGTCAATTGCAATATTCAAATCGCAACATTAATTTCGGCTACAATTACTATAATATATTTTTTAGAGCATTGTCTATGAACATTTCAATAAAAGTTGACACTTATTACACAACAAAAGGTTATATGTAGGTAAGTCTTATCAATTTCTAAGATTAAAATTTTACCAAATACCGAATCGTTTTGAGAAACTTTAGTCCAAAAATTTGTTACAGCTTCTACGGTTAATTTATATTAAAAAAAAACTATTATTACACGCAGAAAATTTTCATATTAAAATCAACGAAAACCAAGTTAATTTAATGGTATATGTTCGGAAACCAATTCAGCACCTGAAATGGATCTTAGACTCTAAGATGAAGGAAGAAGCGGAGGAAAGTTGGCGTGCGACGAAAAATTGCAAAACTTCTAAAATCATGTGGAGTTCCAATGATCCTAAATCGACCAAATTCCTTTTATGACTAACCATAAGCAACTGTAGACTTCTAGTGGGGATATTAACTGGATACTGCTGGACGGCCTCATATGCCGTCAAAATAGGACAAATACTTGACGGCACCTGCAGGAAATGTAAGGAACCCGGGCTAATTGAGACAGTAGAATATCTACTGTACCACTGTCCGGCTCTAAACCGCACTAGATATGACTGCCTTGGTGATCACAATTTTCGTAGTCTTGATCTTGTATCGGGAATAGAAATGTGTAGGCTGCTAAGGTTTGCTAAATCTGGGTGGGAGTCATTCGATACAGCCACCGCGAACTAGGCCGCCATACTTGCAGATTTCTTGTCACATTTGGGTATCGCTAAGGATCAATCTTGGTCTATGGGAGGTCCTTTGACCACCCAGACTAACCTAACCTAACCTAACTTAATTTAAAATTATTCGGTAGTCAAAATGGTTTAAAGTAATCTTCAAAGAATTTTTGTTTTCTAACTTTATTTAATGTTGATTTTGTGTTCTAGTAATGTTAAAGTAAAATGAAGTTGAAACAATGTGAATTTGATACTGAAATAATACGAAAAACTATGTTTCAAACTGGAACAACATGAATTTAGTTTAATGCAGTAATTTTGTTAATTATTTAAATATTTGTGAGTGTTGACACAGGCATCATGAAAATGTGTGTATGTGCTTCATATATGTATAGTTAGCTTCTCTGGGCGCTTACCATGGCAGCTAAAACAACCTTGAATATTCTTTAGATACCCACTTAATAAATACCATCATTAATAAAATTTTAATTCAAAATGATTAAGTTGATTATTTACATACAATTAATTTGAATTTTTTTTAGAAGAAACACTAACTGTGAAGCTACTTTGGTTGGTCTGCAGGATGTGATGTGTTAAAGATTAACAACAGAAAGGATTAAAACAATCATTGCAGTGCAGTATAGTTTACAAAATATTTATTATTCATCTAAGCCCGTTCATACAATACAGATAAATCCCACAGGAACTCCCAAAAATTAAAAGTATGTGCATAAATGCAAACAGCTCGTGTAACCTAAAATTTTGGCAAATGTCAATAAACAACATTAAATTATCGCTTTTTGGACAGCATTGTGAGGACAAATGGCGGTTAAGGTAGTGACATTAGCTACCGCGTCTGGTATGCTCCACAAAGTGTTAAGGTCGACGCAAATCTTGAGAAGGACGAAATTAAAAATATTTTACACCAGCCTCAAGTCGGTCAATATGTATGGTTGCGAAACATGGAAAACTGCTACAAAGATCAATCGGTCCCTGCAATTGATCCTTAAGCTTAAAGAAAATACAACCTACATTCTGGTCGAATACAATCTGCAACACCACTTTATGGTCTGTAACAAAACATCTACCAATCCACTCAAAAATAAGAAAAGGATCAAGGCAACACAAACATTGGAAGCAGGTCACACTGACAGTAAATCCAAGAGATTTTACTCCACTTTTCGAAAATTTTCATTTAATCACATTTCTATGCTTTGAGGTCCTTGCAATCGATACGAACTATTTAAGTACTGATTTTCCCATGGATGTTGTATGTAGGGAGTGAATTTGAATTTTCTTTTTAGCTATACGAGTTAAGGCGAGGAAATCCTCAAAAGATATTGGCAGCGAGATTGACAGCAAGACTTACTCGTTGGCTTCTCAATGTGCGTACATGCTAAAAACTATCATCGTTCGCCCCTTCTCCAACCATTTGTCCTCCGAAACCACTGCTAAGTATTATTTCGGGGTGTGGTGATTCGCCAAAACCTGTTTGCTAATAGATTATATCTGTATTTTCCTAATTTTGATCTAAAATATATTGATTCTTCTACGAAGTTCTAATAGAACTATTTTAAGAAAATTATCCACAGTGGTCCAGTTATACAAATTGTAAAATCGTGAACAGACCAAAAATATGTGCTCAGCATCCTTCACAACATTTACACTGCAATTCGGGAAAAACGGAACATTGTCGTGTCAGAAACGGTATAAATATAACCTAACACAACCATGGCAGTCAAGAATTGTGTGAGGTAGAAATTTAAGTCACCATTCTAGTCCTGATGTCGGGTATTAATGCGTAATTCCATCTTCCCTTTTCAGTTGGTGAACAACGTTCCTGCCTCTAAATCTGTATCACCTTCCCTATCTAAGACTTTTAAATCGTTGGATATTATATCTCCAATGGTTAAAGGGGCTTTGTCTGACATAGTTCGAAATACGCTACATACTCTTAAAGAAGTCAGCCTATATACTGGCGATACCAACCTCACATAAGTAAGGTATCTCAGTGAATCTGACCATAGGGCGTGGGTATAAGATAATGATCCTTACAACACCAGCAAGTAGTTTCTTATTAAGATATTTGGGTCTCTTGTACTTTGTATAAGCCGCGATAGCGCCAAGCCAG
This sequence comes from Tachina lurida, assembly GCA_944452675.1. Taxonomy (NCBI): domain Eukaryota; kingdom Metazoa; phylum Arthropoda; class Insecta; order Diptera; family Tachinidae; genus Tachina; species Tachina lurida. Next base: position 29,748,987 of record OX101753.1, on the reverse strand, counting down.
TTTTTGATGCCTTTGAAGCTGTATATCGCAAGTGTTCATAAGTATATAAGCACTTTATAACAATGGGTCAAGAGATCAGAAGCAAATTTTCCGCATTCTAAAGATTTTGAGCTCACTTGATGTCATAAGATAGCGAATCAGAATTTAACTAAAAACGGGAGATTCGTTCGAGAGATATCGTTGAACAAACATTTCGAAAACAAAATCGTTTTCCTCCTAAGTCAAATCGATTTTTGATACTCTATATCGCAAATTTTACTAAAATCTGTTGATTAGCGGGAAATTTCAGGAATAGAATTCAAGATCAACCGATTCCCATATTTTATGCGTAGTTCTATTTTGCAATCAATTAAGCATTTCAAAGCTTAAAGCTTTTTAAGCAATTCTAAGCATTTTGTTTTATAAATTCGTAGTAAAAAGTAGTCCTAAAAATACTATTAAATATTCAGTTAACACTCACAAGGACACATGTTGCTCCACACTACAAATAACAAAGAAGAGCGAAAAAAAAATATATTAAGACACTATGTGTTTTTTTACATGAAAAATATAAGCAACCATTAGATATTTATAAGTATGTATGTTTTCAAGGCAGTTGTCTTGGACTATTTAGCAGTTGTTGTCCTTAGTTGACTATTTAAAAATATATACTCGGCATGAATTCTTATTCAGCCTCCTACACACGACATACAAAACAATATGCACGAACCTTACATATGGAGACTGCCGGCTTAGAAAAGCAACCACTAAATACAAATTAAACAAATCCATAAATAATATTTAATAATATTAACAAGGATATTAGCACAGACAGACAAACAGACAGACACAAAACAACAACAGTTACCGTTATTCGTATTATTAAATTTGCCGCAGCTACTGTGTGGAATTACTGCTGGAATTACTGCTATACTACTATACACTATCCGTGTATGTCTGTAAGTAAGCGAGTGTAAGCGAACTCACATTAGTGTAGATTTTATACGCACTTTCATATCATATTGGCCATGTTTCCGCACAAGGTTGTAAATATGGTAATTTAGTCAATGTGCTTTATAGTACATACTCAAGACGTTCGTATATTTGGGTGTATGTATGTATGTATATTTATTTACATGTAACTTATATTATTGCGTATATATATACATACATGCATATGTATTTATGTACTATCTTCTGAATAGTTATTGTTGTATTTTATGTTAGACTAAGTACAACACATCTTACAAGGTGTTTACACTTTTTGGTATTTAAAAAAATTTCATTCTTATTTTATATTAGTCAGCTTAGGTTGAATTTGTACTGCTGGACTGAATGCAAGTAGGCAGGAATATTTGTGCTCTGACAAATAATAAAATCAATCTAGATAAATAGATGAAGTAAATAAGCTTTTAACTTATACGGAATCCCATACAAAATTTATCAAAAAGATCATTAATTTGGAAAAATTTCAAATAAATTCAGCAAATAAGCTGTTCAATCATGCACATTTTTTTCAAATACTTTTCAGTCCTTAAAGACTCTCCACATAAAAAAAAATATTTTTAACACATTAACTTAGAAATAATAATATTTATGACGAATGTATAAATTAAACCTATAAATCATTACCTTAAATGCAAACAGACGTACATAACTACACAAAAAATTCGAAATCGAGTTTTTGATTGATTATAGTTCATTTTATCAAACTACACTTTCACGCAAATATTTATACCTCTGCGATCGAAAATTACGACTTTAGTAAATAAATAAATAAACTAAATATTGCGCCATCTGCAACTTCAAACTACACAGAAACGCTCCTGACGCCCCATAGAGCATTTATATAAAGTTTGGTCTAAATCGGTGCAGTAGTTCTTAAGTTACGGTGCAAAATCACAAAAAAAAAACTAAATATGGCGCCATCTGTCGGACGAACTTCAAACTACACAGGAACACTACTTACGCCCTATAGAGCATGTATATGAAGTTTGGTCAAAATCGCTTCAGTAATTCTTGAGTTACGGTGCAAAAACACAAAAAACAAGTAAGAGTGCTATATTCGGCTGAGCCGAATCTTATATACCCTTTACCAACGTATGTACATATATATGTATAGTATACAGACACATACATACATATTTGTTTTGTGAAAAAATTTATCATTTTTTTAAAGTTTCCATCTTTGGAGCTGTAATTTTCATTTTTCAAATTTCATACGCCAAACTTTTCTTTCAGAAGCATAAAATATATTCAATTTATAAAGAAAAAGAAAAAAAATTAGACCTATTTAATTTTACATAACACAAAAAGTGTGAGTTTTCCAACCCTGGAGTCATAATTTTGGATTTTCCTGATTATTGATACCAATCTAGTTCTGTAAAAAATACATAAAATATGTTAAGTGAACAAAGCAAAAACGAAATAAGGAAAAACTTAGTTTCATTTAATTCCTTTAATATTAAAAAATTCAGTAAAGTGCGACTTTGAATCGCGCACGAAAGGTAGGCTTTTTTGCTTTTTTGAAGTTTTTTTCAGTTAAAACGATTTTTTCAGTTTTGTCGCTTTTTTCTCGTTTTGGCGATTTTTTTCTGTTTTTGGAGGTTTTTTTCAATTTGGCGATTTTTTCTGTTTTTTGGAATTTCTTCGTTTTGGCGATTTTTTTCATTTTGGCGATTTTTTTTTTCATTATGGCGATTTTTGTTTTAATTTTGGCAATTTTGTTCTGTTTTTTAGGTTTTTTTTCGTTTTGGTGATTTTTTTCATTTTGTCGATTTTTTTCATTTTGGTGTTTTTCTTTCATTTTGGCGATTTTTGTTTTCATTTTAGCAATTTTTCCGTTTTTTACGATTTATTTTAGTCTTAGATATTTTTTTTAATTTGGTGCTTTTTTTCGTTTTGGCGATTTTTTTTTCATTTTGGCGATTTTTTCTGTTTTTGGGGTTTTTTTCGTTTTGGCGTTTTTTTTTCATTTTGGCGATTTTTTTTCATTTTGGCGATTTTTTCTGTTTTTTAGGGTTTTTTTTTCGTTTTGGTGATTTTTTTCATACTGGCGATTTTTTTTTCATTTTGGCGATTTTCTTTCATTTTGGCGATTTTTGTTTTAATTTTAGCAATTTTTCCGTTTTTTTGCGATTTATTTTAGTCTTAGAAATTTTTTTGGATTTGGTGCTTTTTTTCATTTTGGCGATTTTTTTTTTGTTTTTGGCGATTTTTTTTGGTTTGACGATTTTATAATTTTTTATTTTTTTACTTTTACCGTTTTTGAAAATTTCAAGAGTTTTGCTCTTACGGTTTCCAAGATACAGCAATTTATCAAAATTACATAGTCGAAATTACATTAACTGATGGTACACCCTTTAATTAAAATTTTTTAAATTTTAGTGTTAATTGTTGTAGTCTGTATAAAAATGCACTAACTTTACAAATTTCAAGTGTATATACGCGCCGGTATTTTACAAATATTTTGTGGGGTGGAAGGCGAAAATCTGTTGGGGCATTGAAGAGTTCACCCCTAACAAATAAACGTGTTTTTGATTTTTATATATATTAAGATATACATATATCGTTAAACATATAAGTATCTGTACTAAAAGTAAATTTCGAAGAAAATTCTCAAGAATTCTTTATATTGTTATTTTTGTAACGTTTTTGGTTTCTCCTTTAAAAGAAAGAAAAGTGACGTCCGTTTGCATTTAAATCAATCAAATCAAATAATCAGAAAAATTTTATGAACAGACTTAAAATCAAAATACTAGGAAATGAGAAGGAGCACTGTGTTAGATAAAAATGTAACAAGTGAGGTACACGGCGGATAAACTTAATTCGCGGACGCGTCAAGTGTTACAACAAAAACTGATGATGCAAATATAGCGAAGTTCGAACACAGCATGTGTTTCTGTTCTGCTGGTATTTGTCATAACAATTTAAAATTTGTGCTTAGTGCCTAATCTTATCATAAACAGAGAAACAAATAAGTTCGAACATACGAGGGCGGTTCGGAAACTTCTTAGCCTATCAATGAAAGAGAATAGTTAGTTTTTCAAAAATATTTTTATCTTTCAATATAATCTCCTGAAACTTCAATACACTTAGTCCAACGCTTTTCTAGCAATTCTATCCCTTGATTAAAATAGTTTTCCTCAAGGTCTTCAAAATAGTGGTTTACAACTGTAATTGCATCTTCATTTGAGGTAAAACGCTTGCCAGCAAGGAATTTTTTTAGATGTGGGAACAGATAAAAGTCACTGGGAAGCAAATCAGGAGAATAAGGTGGGTGGTCAAGCAACTCGTACTATAATTCGTTGATTTTAGCCATTGTTAAAACACTCTTGTGCGCTGGTGCGTTGTCTTGATGAAAAATAATTTTTTTGTGTTGTAAGCCAGGACGTTTTTCTCGAATTTGTACATTTAATTGATCCAAATGATTGCAATAGTACTCTGAATTTATTGTTTTACCCTTTTGCAGATAGTCAATCAATAAAATACCTTTGAAGTCCCAAAAAACTGTTGCCATAACCTTACTAGCCGATTGAATTGTTTTTGCCTTCTTTGGGCACTTCTTCCAGCTTCAGTCCATTCTTTAGATTGTTCTTTTGTCTCTATACTCCATAGTGCTGGATCCATGTCTCATCAACAGTTATGAAACGATGCTTAAAATCCATTTTATTTCGCTTAAAACGATCCAAAGAAGCTTGAGAAATGTTCATTCTTATGCGTTTTTGGTCGACTGTTAACAAATGCGGCACCCATCTTGCAGAAAGCTTTTTCATCTGTAGTTCTTCATGCAAAATTAAATGGACTCGATCATTTGAGATGCCCATGATATTAGCTATTTAACGCACTTTTATTCGTCGATCATTTAATACCATATCATGCACTTTGGCTACAATTTATGTTGTTGTTGCTGTTTTTGGACGTCCACTACGTGGTTCATCTTCAATGCTTGCACGACCACGTTTAAATTCAGCAACCCAATTTTTTACTGTTGCATATGAAGGAGCACTTTCACCTAACACATTCACCATATCATTATGAATTTCTTGTCCCGATAAACCTTTTTTTATGTAAATATTTAATGACACCACGCATTTCTAATTTTTCCATTGTTAAAAAATCGCGGATGCGTCTTTTGTGAACACCTGTTTCTATATGAAGGAGTTGCCAGATCGAGACAAAATTTAACATGTGTTCATAGCAGAGATGGAAGTTTCCAAAACACTTAACTTTTTTCTGTTTATATCGCGCTTTTTGTGCTAGGCTAAGAAGTTTCCGAACCGCCCTCGTAATATTATTATTATTATTATTATTTTGTTCTCTTGCTTCTCAACGGGAAATAATATGTAGACCAAACGTGGATGGGGTGTGTTTAATTTTAAAATCAATAACCCTTAATACAAACCTTGTGTGTTAAGAGAACTCTGTTAGCGTGTTAGCCGACTTCAGTTAAGGTATACAAATTTAATTGAAGCATTTCAAATAGATTTTTCCAGTAGAAACCTGGATAAAAATGTTAATTTTTTTTTCTTTGAAACGAGGCAACATGGGCGGACAATGGTGGTCACTAACTAAGAAGCAGATTGTAGTCTATAAATATGTATAAGTCAATTCGAAATGCATTTATTAACTAAGTATAACTTAACAGGACCCTGTCAATACGATAACAGAGCTGTGTTAAAATACAAGGTTTGTGTGAAGGGTTATAAATTTTAAAATTTAACTTCATGTGCCATTAACATTTCAAAATCAACACGATAAATATGGACATAGATTAGCTTTTTGATATCAAGCCTTATCTTCGTTTTAATCGTAAGGGACAAAAGTTAAATTTTTCAGGAGAAGGATTTTTAAAATAGTAAAATATGTTTTTGTGCGTAAATTGCAGCTTATGATAAAATTGTACAGCCTGCATCTTAAAAGCTATCAACAATTTTGGCATTTTGATAATTCTAAACTATGAGTAGGCTCATAAAATTTTAATTTAATTTATTTTCAATAAAAAAGTATATTTTCGATAAGATGTCCCTTACTATAAAATCGAAAATAAGGCTCGACATAATACAAAATTTAATGTTTTCAATCAAAAATATTTTTAATTAAAGACAGTTCAGAATTTCTAAAAGTAAATGAAATATTTATTTGATGCTATAAATAAATGCCTTAAGTTAACCATTATTCCAGTTGTAGACAACGACGTCACTTTAACACAATACCAAAAAATTGGGGCTGGTTTACTCGCTCTCGAGAATAATTTTGTGCTAATGACAATCTATTTCCGTTCGCCAAGGTCTAGAAAATAGCATAAACGTGAAAACAGTATTCAATTGTTTTCGACAACGGTTACACAACTCCTAAGTTTTTGGAATTGTGTTAAAAGGATGTTGATGTTGGCAACTGGAATAAGGATGATTGTTTCTTGTAAATGTTAAATGCCGTAAGTGGTTTACACATCCGTGAGCTGAAATTTGGGCATACTTTTTCCAGTATTTCGGCCGGTATTGCACCAATTGCTGTTATATAAGCTTCTAGAGATGGAACTGTAAGTAGCTGGGTCCTCTGTACACGAGAGACGTCACGTAGCTTCATAAAAATAGTCTAGTGAGGTCAAATTGTATGATATTGGCGGCCAAAAGACTGCTGCTAAATATGAGAATCGTTGCTTATCAAACTCGCTCCTCAATAGGTGCATGGTTTAATGTTCCGTATGATATTTTGTAACGTCTTGAACTGCCTCTGGCAGCTGTTTATATTAAATTTGCCTATTCTATTTGCTGACTTACTCACTGAGCGAAAAATATGCTTCCTCTCTGAAGACAATTTTTTAATAGAAACACATTGCTCACACAGTACGAATGTTTCTAAAAAAATTAAATTATTTGCAAGCATTGTTTGTTCGTCAGTGTTTTCATGGTACGAGTATAATGGCAAACCTTACTGAGTATTTCTGGCACTGTCACATGTCCGGGAATTTTTTAATGACTAATTTTATTTTCGGTTAATTGAACTAGAGCGAGTTCTAATCAGGCATAATTTTTTAATCGGGGTTAAGTTCAGTATTTTTAATTCTTATTGAATAAAATATTTGTATTAATTAATGTGATATATTATTAATGTATAAGGTGCGTGGACACGGGACTATTTTAGGAAACATAGTTGCAGATGGCAAAGAGGGGAACCCTACAGGGAGAAGTCGATATCGACAGTCTCTTGTGGTCTTCCACTCTTATCCTGCTGGAGACGTTTCGATGTTACCTTTCTTGAATTAGCTCAAAATAGATAGCGCAATGAGCCCATATGTACAATAGCAAAAACCGTCTGGCCTCCCTTAACTTCCATAGAACAAAAAATGTCATGAACTTCAATAGGAAGCACTTAAGGAACCTCGCGGCCACATTGACCGGTCACTGTGCCCATGCTAAACGCATGGGTCTCCCGCATAATCACTACTGCTACAGTTGCAATGACGAGGAAGAGGAGGAAAGTATTCTGCATCTCCTGTGTCTTTGTCCTACTCTGGAGGAGCTCCGTCTGCACCTCCTTGGCAGAATATCTTTCGGCAGCTTATCCGAGTTAAAGGAAATCGATCTCAAAAACTTGGGCCTTTATGTCAGGAATAGTGGCTGGTATAGCCGCTGACTCCCCCCCTAACCAAATTTTTTCACCCACTCTCACCACCATAAATAACTATTATCTCTTTTCTATTTCTACCCTTCTCACTCTCCTACCACTCTTTTTCTCACTCTATCTACTTTTCAACTTACACACTTACACTGAAAAAAATTTGGAACTTGTTTCATAATAAAATAAACAACTTCTAAGATGTGAAAACATTTTTTGGGTTTTTATTTTGACTTTAATTTTTTTTTGGTGAATCTTGTTTTAAGCTTTATTTTATACAACCGAGATCGAATAATTAAACTCAGCCCATTATATTTTCGTTTATAAAAATAAGGTAAAATCAAAATTATGCCAAAGTTTCTCAAAGAAAATTTTATAAATAATTTCGCATGTCCTTTTTATTATTTTATTTAAATTATTTCACTTAATAAAGCTTTACCAAAGCAACAAAAAGTTAAAATAAAAATTAAAATGATACGAACATGCAAGTGCACATGCACTTCACCCATAATTTAGAAGGCAACATTAAATTTCACAAGCAAATGATCACTGATAAATATCTCAATAAATAAAGCTTCTGATTTATGAACTCAACAATGATGATAACAAACAAAACGAACAGAATGAAACTTACAAATAAATCGAATAAAATAAAAACCTAAAATGTTCGCTCGCCATTATGGGCTGCATACAGTTTGCATTTAAAAGAATACAAACTAAATGCAAGCCAAGAAGAAAAGAGTTCAAGCCTCATGAACAAGGGCAACAAAAGATATTGTGATTTTACGATATAAAACATTGATAAATGCCCCAGATCCCTTTTAAAAGTAAAAGAAACAAAAAAAAAAGAGAAGACACAAATGAAAAGCTTGAAGAGCAAAAAAAACAAGAAAACGTAACGAATGAAATCCCAAGAAAAATGAAACTTTAAATGAACCCACAACCAGTGGAGTTGTGCTGATGCAGCACAATGTCAACCTTATGCCAAGGCTATAAGCTTAAGGAATGGCATGCTATGTATCCCTTCAAGTGCAAGAACAACAAGAAAAATTACATTTCTTAAACGTCTACGCAACATTTAAGTTTCGCGCGCACATGAACAACACAAAACAAGTGTCGATGCAACAATTAATTGCGTCAAATGTTCACAATACATTCAATGTTGGCTAACTCGTACTCCGAATAATAAATGTCTTCTTTGACTGCGTATTTTGTTTTTAAAGCAAACTTGAAAAGGAGCAAGAGACTGTTGCTGCATGGCAGGATATACATTTACTTATTGTCTTCTCTAGTCGTTTAAATTTTTTTAAGTCTGTATGAGCGATAGGAATCATTTAATTAAATTGATTTTTACGCAAAATTTCTCAGACAAACTTTAAAATTGTGTTGGTATTAAATTAAGCAGAGCTCATTGATTTTCGATTTCGAAGGAAAGTGGATATCCAAATAAATATAATTGCTAAAAGAATTCACTGCCTGCCAATGATTGTCATTTAGAAAATTAAGTACCAGTGGTCTTCTGCAGGAAAACTTGATTTTATTTTAGAGCCAAACAGTGGCCAAATTTTAGGTGATGTTGAATCTGAAAGTGTCAGTTATAAATTTGAAAAAAACTTTTTTCTCGATTAATTTCTTAAAAAATACTTTAATCCATTTCCATTATATTTTTCACAGATTGTTTGACTCTTTAAACTATTGAAATCTTTTCTTTATTTCGAAAGGAAAAAATGTTGATGGCAAACTAATGAGTTAACAAGCATATGAATAAAATACTTTACACTACCTATACCTTGGCCTTTCAACTCATTAATTTAACATGGCAATATCCTTAGCGGAAAGTACTTTCAAACATATATTATAAGTAATATCTTAGAAATGGCCATGCTTTGAAGTCATTGAAAAGGTCAAAAGCCAGCTAAGAGCATGAAACTCGTGCTTGTAGTCAAACGTTATAGAATAGAGGGCAGATGTGGTCCAAAGACCGTACCTGCGACAACTGATGGATCTTTGGTACCATAGATCTGTAAATTAAATTAAATCAATCTTTGTATGACTCTCCTTATGAAAGCCAGCGCAGATATTGGAGAAGTCTGCCTAATATCATCTGAATACAGAAACTCAGAATGAAAAACCTACCTTCTACTGCCACATAAGGCGATACACTCACAAAGATTGTGTGCCGTCGTCTCGTCATCTTCCAAGCATAAGCGACACAATGGTGAACGAACTTGCTTAGCTTTCCACAGAGGATAGTTCAGTCCAAAGTGACCAGAAAGAAAACCAGTAACAAGCCGTAAATTGTTCCTGTTGAGGTTCAGGATGCCATTATACATATATAAATGGCTACATCAATGCTTTGGCCTGCCTTAAACCAGAAGAAGATAGCCACATCACCTTAGCGGTCAAAGTTGACATTTTCTTTGATCAGAGACATCATAGTCGACCGACTTACGCCACAGAAAGGCTCAGGGCCCATAAAAGAAGCAGCAGAGACCCTCTTGGCCAGCTCATCCGCTTCCTCATTCCCTGGATGACCGCTGTGGCCAGGTATCGAATACATAGGAACCTTGTTCCGTATGGATAGCTTTTGTAATGAGTCAAAGCACTCTAAAACTAGTCTGGAATGAAATTCTCATGAAAGGAGAGACTTAAGAGCTGCCTGACTATCTGAATAGATAGCCAACGTATAAGCGTTTTCCTCCTTGTGAAAGGACCAATGGTAGTTGATATTCAGTCCTACAGACAGACACCATTCCTTCACTATCCCTAGCCCATTATGTATTATATCACACAACGCTTCTTAAAATTGTGCTCTTGCAATGATAACGATGTCATCGCCATATGCTTGACATTCTATGGCATTGCTCGTTAGTATGTGCACGAGTTCGTCAACTACAAGACTTCACAAAAGTGGAGTCACCGCATTGGGGGCATCCCCTGGTCATCCTTACTGCAAGATGTTCCTCCCCGACTTGGGTCTCCACAGTCCTACTTTCAAGCATGGTCTATTTCTATCTGAATATGGTGTTCCCAACTCCTTTCCTTCTAAGCGCAGACGCAACGCTAGAGTCCTCTATATTACCCAAGGTCCCTTAAACATCCAGAAATGCACAGACCGGGACTTCCTTAGCATCTAGACAGTGTCCGTTGAGCTACCTGCCCTGTTTACATGATGCGGCGGATGTAACGACAAGGCGGTTGGCCAGATATAGTTGTCAAAAAATTTATCCATCATCTTAAGACTGAAGGAGTTTAAACGTATGGTTCGGAATGAATTTGGAAGTGTAATATCCCTCCTATCTATCTGAGGTATAAAAATCACTCTTGCCCTGCTCCATACCTGTGGTATGTAGCCTAGAGTTCAACTGCTCCTGGTTAACCTTGTAAGGTGGGTTAAGGGAGCTCCCTTTTCCCCTAATGGGGAAATATATGGAGGATCCCATCTACCTGGAGACTTGTACGGTAGAAATTTTCCAATTGCCCATTCTATGCGCTGTTCACTGCACAGTTTCCGTGTAATGTCCCAGCATTCTTTGTTCCCTCTAATTAGTCGGTAAAACTTCGTTGTGTAAGTTCGTAGTACAAAAACGACAAAAAAAAACAATAAACAAAAAAATAGAAGCGGTGTCTTAGGACACACGGTTATAACTATGCTGTTTAGCTATATAAAACAAACTTACGTACCTTCTGTCAGTTAAAGTTCACGTTAACTCTTAACCATACATTGTGAAAAGCGACGTTAATGTGTTAAATAACAATGCAATAAAATTTAATTATATAATGATGACAAATATTTGAAAACGTTACCATTTATTTCCCTTTTTATTTTCTAGCGACGTACGATTAAATTAATGTATTGTTTGTGGCCGGTGGTGGCTGTTAGCCGACTTACAGCCGATCGGCTTTGTTCTCTGGTTTATGATCATGTGCAAAAACAATACAAAAACAAATTGTGCAATTGTTCTCATTGTTTTTGTTTTGTTTTTGTTTCACTCATTTCAAGGAACGAAACAAAACAAAATCAAACAATTTGTTTCTTTTATTTTCGTACTCTGCATTTAAATACAAAGAAATCAAAACAAAAATAAATTTATAACTGTAATAGTGTCGACTATTTTTGTTACGAAAATCACGTACTAACTCCTGTATCGCGCCATATATAGCAAAGCTTTAAGAAAAAAATTAAAACTTTTAAAATCGCCTAGTTTGGCAACTAATCGCCACATCTGCCAACCCCGATCTTGATTGGGGCATCCCAACGTCCTAACTCCTGTATCGCGCCATAAATAGCATAGCTATAATAATAATAATAAAATATATTTAAAATGTTTTTTACTGTTCTGCCTTAAAAGCCTCCCTTAAACACATGTTGTTTTCTACATTGTTCTAAATTTTGCAGAATTTTTGCCAGCTTTAAAATAAATTCGCCTGGCTTATAGTTTTATTGACAAATTTTTAAGAAAATTAATTTTGTTATAGCTTTTATTTTGTAGCAAAGCTTAGAATACGGGTGCTGATCTATTATTTTGTCATTTAAATGATTGCGCTTGTATTTTTATTTTAAAGCCACGATAGCATTTGTTTCAAATGTTGTTACCATGTTGTTTTTAGAGGAGGTAATCTTTTCTTTAGATAAAATGATTTATAAAAAAAACAACAACAACAACAACAACAAAGAGCAACAACTACTGATTTAACATAAATTCTGTGCACTAGCAAAGTATTTAAATTGTTAAATAAACAAACCAAAAAAATAAAAAATTTAGAGAAACAACTTAAAATTAAAACACCATTTGATTTGTTAGTTCACGCTTAATGATTATCGATGGCAATAAATCTCATGCAGCAGCATGTTTATTCAACAAAAAACCAAAAAAAATAAAAAATAAAGAACAAACAAGTAATAAAATTTACAACAAAACCAAAGCGGAAAATGCAACAAATAAGTTTAAAAAAAAGGATATGTATGTATACGTAGTTACAAAAACAAAATATTTAAACAAGACGACAAAAACGTTAACGACCGATTGTCCAGAAAAATATCAAACAAATACGATGACAGTACTAGTAGTTTGTTCAACAACAAAAGTGCAAAACAAACAAAAATCTAAACACGCCCCGAAAATGACACAACTAAAGGGTGAGTGCGAAAGAAAAATTGATAACGTTTTTCTTTTTTTAAGGGAAGTAGCACTCAGGCAATGAATACCTATTACTACTAATCCTAACTTCTTTAGGAAAGGGAGATAGTGATAGAGAAGACAGGTAGTGAAGGAAGAGATAGAGGAAAGCTTCATTCTTTTTACAACCCTGCTTTTTTGCACGTTTCTTATAAAAAACAGATTGCAGCGCCTCTGGTGCCAATGAGGCTTACTAAATTTTTGAAGCTATGTTTATTAGCCAATTTATAGGTTATTTTACTTCTCCGATGATTATGCTACACAATACCGACGAAGGAGGGCTCTCTGATGTTACATTAGGATAAGTATCTGCTGAAGCCGGTAAAGTTCAGTGACCAGTGCCTTATGCCTGCATCACTAGAACTTTTCCCACAACAACTAATACAAAGGGACAGTAATGCACATCAGAAAAATGGATGGTGTTCTCATTTAATTACTTACGGATATCGGCGTTGAACCAAGGATCTTCTGTTTTGTAGGCAACGGTCTAACTACTTCAGTCAACGCCACCCTCAACGAATTTGGAACAAAGATTTGGTGTAAGAATGTTTTTTTTAATTTTAGCTTTAAAGGAAAAGGAATTTATAAAATATGAACGTTGTTTTTCAATTTTAGCTTTAAAGGAAAAGGAATTTAAGGAAATATAGGCATTTCCACAGGAATGTCAACTATATGTAGCGTGCGACACCAAGCAAATATGCTTGTTTTTTTTTAAGATATAAAAACTTTTTTTACTTCTTTATATATTTGAGTAGGCCGTCAGCAGCTCTACGTTAGGTAAAATCTTAAGAAAAATTGAGTCACGTTGTTCAGAAATACAAGGCTAATTGCTTGCTGTCGCACGCGACAAAAAAGTGGAATTTCTCGGAGAAATGCCCATATGAAAGTTAAGCAGTAAAACGACCAGTAACACAAAAATTAATAATACCGTAGCAGTTTTTTGCCAGCAGGTCTAGGTTCAAGGATATAATGCCATTTCAAAAGTTTTTGTCAAATTGATTTTAGATATTCACTGATTCTTATAGTATTGAACAGTGTATCGAATGCTTTCAGCTTGACCAAAATCTAAGGCTTAGGGGGGAGTATCAGGTTTGTACTGCAAAGTCAACCGTATCCCATTTTTAATTTTTAATTTAATTTGCCTTTATAAAAATAAAAGTTATTTATTTATTGGATTTCGAGAGTAAGAAAATAGATATTTTTCCATTCCATGGCTTAGTTCTACTTCTCAGCATGATCTGTTAGCAGTTCTTTAGCATTTTTAGCATTTGTTTAGCATTTTTTAAAGCCAATTTAGCAAACAGTTACTAGTCAAAATTCTGCTGTGCATATCCTTTTAAATATTGACTAGTCACTGTACGAACAAAAATACTGGCATTAACGAAATACGCGTAATCTTATAAATTTTATTTTAACAAAATATCTAGATTTGTCGTTTTTTCCAACGTTCTGTAATTCGTATTCTAAAGACTGGAAGCATACTTCCAAAAAAAGAAGACAGAAACAGAAAACGAAATTGAAATTTACTTCATCTACTACTTGCCATTGCCTACTGCATGCAACGTCTTGTTGCAATAAAAACATAGATCTAGTATATTCTACTCGTACAACTAGATGTCAGTATAGCCATATACATTTGTGCTGAATCCTTAATGATGATCGTGCACAACAAATAACATTTAATTTGTGTATCACTAACAAAATATCTGTTTGCTTATTTTTTTTTTTTTTTTTTTTTTTGGTTTGTGGCAACTACTTTGCTCATTTTCCAATTGCTAAAAAATAAAACTGGCGAAAAGAAAATGACAATTTAGAAAATGGCAAGCAGAAATTTTCAATGATCTCATCTTATGATTTCGTTAGTCAACATGGTTTGTGGCAGGCTAAACGACAAAAAGTTTTGTTAAGAAAAAACAAAATTTTTTTTATATACAAAAGCACCTAAGTATACACTTTTGTACTTTTCTGGTATAATTGTTTTATTTTCATTTTAGTTCTTTATTTTTTCCTTTCTTCCTTTCTATAAAGCCAACAGCATCGTAATTTTTGTTTTAGTAATTTTCTGTTTTGCGACTTTTATAAGGGTGAAGTTTTCTAGGATCAGTTTCCATCTAATTTTCTGGACTGTAATTTTATTTTTATTTCTCTCTCTCTCTTTCTCTCTGTCTGGCTAGAATTGCTAATAAGAGTACATACTTTAATAACAGCCAGCAATTGTAAATACCTGAAACATGCTTCTCTACTGTGATGACCTGCAATCTATGATGGGTTGCCAACGTGCAGTAGCTCACGCAGTAATTTGTATCCAGGATACAATCTTTAGAATTTAGGCATAAAAAAAAGCATTAAAAACGTGAACTTAACTTTGTCAGCATAAAATGTTTAATTAATACATGTGCTTACCTTCAAGCTTAAAAAATTGCTACAAAGTTTAAGACTACACCGAAAGAATTTTGCCTCATAAGTCCAATGAAACAATTTCATTAAAATTGTTTCACAAATCTAATGATAATTTCACAAATCCAATGAAAATTTCATTGATATTGTGAAAGAATTTCATTAGAATTGCTTCGTTGGGTTGGACTTATGACAACAATATTTTCTAATTATTAAGAAACCGCTTTATATTTAAGTTATTTCATTCTTTTCATGAAATTATTTTATTGTTTCGATGAAGTTATAGCACTGCATTAATTACACTGTTAAATAAATTTGATGAAAAATTTTCAATAAAATAATTTTGACGAAACTGGTTGCATTAATCCAACGAAGCGTGACGTTGGTTGAATTTTAATCAATTTTTCATTAGATTAATGTCGAAATTCATAGAATTTAGGCCGAAAATTCTTTCAGTGTACAAATAGTTCTCAACAATTAAATTAATTCAAATTAAAAATATATTACATTTTTTTTTTAGTTGAATTATATGTTTTGAGCATAAATATTCAGGAAACTGTTTTCATTTGATACACTAAAAGAAAAACTTGCATAATACTGAAGCAAACTACGGCACTGCGTATTCGAACAATTTTTTTTTTTAATATTTGCATAAAAATTATATATATCGAATGTAGTAATTTGTTTTTTGATATAATTTGACATCACAAAAATTTAACAATCCGCATACATTTTATAACGAAATGTCATCGATGCAATAACTGGTTCTTGCAATGAAATGATAACTTTTCACCAATATAATAGCTAGGGCTAGGAATCACATGCAAATGCATGTTTTCACTGGGCATCATAAAACGGAAACGGTTAAGTTATCTTTGCGAATCGTGAAATTTCCTTTGAAATGGCATTCAATCGTTTTTGCATATTTTGCATATTTTGCTAAAAATACTTATTTTTGCATATTTTTGCGCATATTTTTCAATAAATGCATGTTTTTTTGTGCATATTTTTGCTATATTGGTTAGCATCCATTTCAAAAAGTAAAACGATCCTGATACTTAGTGCAACATCTGCTGGTAAAAGTTGACACATAATATTATTTGTTACAAAATATTTACCTGAATCACCCTGTTGAACTCTAAATTTTTATATTTACACAACATTTTTTTATTGTTTTGTTCGGGAATTCGCTGAAAATTTCTAACTTTACACAACATAACACGTTTTAAATGGAAAGTGAGTTGGTTTTGAGATTTTTTCTGCAAAATTATGGAAATTAACGGCCTGGCCCACGATGTCACGAGAAATCGTTCGATCGACAACTTGTATTGCAAACAAAAATAAATTTTCTAAAGTTATTGTTGTTTGCAATACAAGTTGTCGATCGAACGATATCTGGTGACATCGTGGGCCAGGCCATTAATTTAACTTAATTTTTTGTTGTTGAATTTATTGTTTTGTTTTTTTTTATACTAATTTTATATGTAGATACGTATACTCGTATTAAATGAATTGTTTTCTGACTTTTTTTTTTTTTTTCTTAAATTGATTTTAAATAAAATACTAAAAAAATCATTTTAATTGCATATTTTCTGTGTTTTTAGTGCATATTTTCAAATTTTAAGTGCATGTTTTATGCGCATATTTTCGATTTTTTAGTGCATGAGATTCCTTGCCCTAATAATAGCTATTTTATATCAGATTGATGAAATATTTCTATCAATAACAATAGTCGCTAGTTACACTAAAGGAAAAAAAAACGTTGCAAAATCAATAACTCCTGTGGTCAATACAACAACTTAAGTTGTCACTTTTTTGTTATAAACGTTAGTTGTCAACTTGTAAACATAGGTGTCGGAACTTTTCATTTACGAACGAACAATGTTCGTTGTCAACTTTTGGTTATTTGTAAAGATGGTTTGAAATTTGCACAAATTCGTTATTCCTTTCCAAGAATTATTTTGTTATCACCTTTTTTCTAGTGGAACAACTCAGAGACCTTCTTGCTTTGTGCCTTATTAAATACCTGCTTAGGTATTTTTTTTTAATTAAACTACTATTCTTATTTAACTGCTAAAGAACGCCTTATAGAAACCATCTGCTCTTCCGTATAAAATATAAGATATACAAACATTCCACATTACATTCTGTGAGAGGGCAGAAGCAATGAGTAACATGTCTTGTTTTGTATCTTTGCCAAAGTAAAAGCAAACACCATGAATTTCACAGCATTTCAGAATCTATGGTGAAAGAAGCAAGAGCGGAACGCCTTACCCGCAATGAAAACGTGTGTAGATAGATAGATAGAATAGGGGGAAGATCTGGTCCAAAGACCGGCACTGCGACAATTGATAGATCTTTGTACCATAGATCTGTGAATTAAATTAAATATGAAAGTCAGTACAGATATTGGAGAACACCGCCTAATATCATCTGAAGACAGAAACTCAGAATGAAAAACCCGCCTTCTACTGTCACATAATACGATACACTCACCAAAAATGTGTGTAATCGTCTCGTTATCATCCAAACATAAACGGCACAAGGTGAACGAACTTGGTTACTTTTCTACAGAGGATAATTCAGTCCAAAGTGACCAGAAAGAAACTCAGTAACGAGCCATAAATTATTTCTGTTGAGGTTCAGGATGCCATTATATGTAAATGGCTGGATGAAAGCTTTGGCCTGCCTTAAACCAGGAGAGCACAGCCACATTTCCTTAGCAATCGAAGTATCATCTACTGTGATCAGAGATGTTACAGTCAACCGACTTACGCCACAAAACGGCTCAGGGCCCATAAAAGAAACAGCACCAGAGGCTTTCTTGGCCAGTTCATCCGCTTCCTCATTCCCTGGATGACCGTTGTGACCAGGTATCGAATAAATGGAAGCCTTGTTCCTATGGATAGCTTTTGTAATGAGTCAAAGCACTCTAAAACTAGCCTAGAACGGAATTTCCATGAAAGGAGAGACTTAAAAGCTGCCTGACTATTGAAAAGATAGCTTTATGCGCACCTTTAATGCCCCTATTTAAATTAATGTCAACACATTTGGTGATTGCCTGTATTTCTGCCGTATTGTAGGCCATTTGAACAAAAAAAACGTATGTAAAAAAGATATTTATGTTGAATAGAGCGAGCACGCCCTCTAAGTGCAACAAAAGGAGTACAGGGGCCTTCTAGAAGGCTTCCGTACTTCTTTTTGTACAGCTGGATTGTTGTGTCCGAGAGTATTGGTTGAAGGTTGAACATCTGTGAAAAAATTACTTCTTCAACACAACTCATAGTGTTAGAAGAACAATCTTGAGCACAAGAAGCTACTGCTGCGGGTGCCGTTCCACTCCTTTTAATAAAACACCAATTTACACAAACAATACACTGCACCACGACAATTCTCCTTGTTCTTTACAGGTTTGTTGGAATACCTGGTCAGGTGCAAAATTCTGGAGAGTACGGATGTCATATGTGATAGGCGTTTATGTAATGTAGGATCTGTTGGGTCATCTCCGACAAGAAGTTGCAAGGGAGATTAGCGTCCAGTCACTGTGGTGGCTTGTTAGATCTGAGCATCATCATTCTGTAGCACTAGTAGGAGCAGATTGAGTATGTGCCTCTGATGGAGTTCCGCGTGATGCGATTGTAATATATCACACAGTTTCATACCGTGGAGCCCAAGTTCTATCCTATGCCAATGATTATAAGTAAAATTTTGAGCAAAACTGCTGGCATTTTTTGCTCATCTATGGGAAAAATTTTAACTGGTGCAGCTGTTGCTGGATTAACAATCCTTAATGGAATTAAGTTCAAGACGATCCCGAGCATAGATACGACTAAAGATCAGCTAAGATCTTCAAACAATAACGGTTTGAAATAATACAAACACATTAAAATTTGAAAGGTTTAGAAACGAAATTTTTTACAAAATCTGCTTAAAAATTCATGCATGATTACATGTTATTACAATTAAACAATTATTACAATCCAGGGCGCAAATTACGGCATTCGATACGACTCGTAATTTAAAAATATTTCCATATAAACTCTATTAAATAATTTTTAAATTATGAGTCGTACCGAATGCCGTGATTTGCCCCCAATATAAATAACAATAGTTTGAATTAATCACTGCTCGGTTAGAATAAGGATCAGGAGAAGGGAAGCTGACTCACCGACTTCTTGCAGTCTGGCTGAGAATGTAGTTGTGCTAGAAATACTTGAAGATGTCTCGTGGTATAAGCTTGGGGATATTTAACGGATTCGTTATAAAAAGCAGGTGGATTAATGGCAGGTACGAGTAATATGTATCTGTATTCTCGTCTTGAATATTTATTTTCAATAGGGGCTTACAATGTAACTAAAAGTTGGAAGTTTCCTTCCAATCCTTATCTAATCAATGATCGGTTTTATATTGGTATCGATTTGTCAGAGGACTATGATTAAAGTTATCACAATGGACCCAATTGGGTATCCGAGTGGAAGTGCGGTATAGCACCACCCTGCCTAACCATGATTAAAGTTGAAGCTAATTAATTATTATCTAGGGTGATAACTGAGCCTGCTATGTAATCTTCTTCCCCTCTCAAATGCCCTTAAGTAAAAACCGCCTTTTTGAATATAAATCGTAGTTCCCTTATCGCCAGCAAAACTAAATCTTCCTTCTCATCTTTGAATAGAACACATAAATTAAAACTTTCAAGTTATTTACTTCACTACAAAAAAAAAAATGCACATAATTTTAATTTATTGTTTGACAAGATCAAAAAACCTCCTTCAATTTTCTTTAAAAAAAAACATCATATAAAATAAGACGACTTCAAAGATGAAGATTCAATAAATTTGAAAAGTTGCGATACTTGTTTTTTTTCTTAAATCTCATCTTTTTTGCGCATCCTAAAAAAAAGTAAAAGAAACTTAAAATAATCAAACTAAAAAAAAGATTTAAATTCCATTAAGACAAACTTGGCCAAACGAATGATGTGTGAGTGTGTGTGTGTGTGTGTGTTAAGGACAGACAAAATACAAGAAAAAGCAGACAATCCATATGTCAAAATGCCTCAATGACATGCACAGATTCCATGTATTTTTTAGGCTCATCTGTTACCATCATTGGTGGAACATTTTCTTTTATGGCCAACACGAGTACAGGCCAGCCAGCACATTGGGATTGGCTGCCATAAATCCTTGTTGAAATATCATCTTGAATGAAATCGATTTCGATCAATATGCTGTTGCGTTCGTCTTCTACGTTTATATCTTCTTATTCGTTTTTTTTAATGTTTTCCTGCATTATTGTTTATTGTTGTAGTATTTATTTGCTTGTACGCTTAATACCAAATGCATGTTTGTATCTACTGACGACTGTATGTAATTATAAATGTTTCTTGGCTATCTTGTTTTTTTTTTTTTGTTCATTCTTTAGATTTTTGTGGTACTCGTTGCGGTCTGTCTGTGTGTCGTTGATGTGTCGGTGGTCATTGTGGCACACAAATCAATTTTCGTTTCGCCCGTTTTTTCAGCAAAAAAAAAAAAAAACAGGAAAAGAAAAAGTTTTCGCTTAAAGGAATAGCAAATGGTATAAAATATTTTAAATATTATTTCATGCTTGTCTAACATATAAAAAGAACCAACAACAACAACAACAACAACAACATCAATAAAAATAACAATTTATGTTAATCTATCTTTGAGATTGAGTGTGAGAAAGATTGTTTAGAGATTTTTTTAAGAATCTCTGTAGATAATTTATGTTATTGATTCACATAATTTAAATTGATTTTTTCTGTTTGGAATCTACATTAAATGATCTTGTGTGATTTGTTAGAAATTGAAATTTATAAAAAGGACATGCTTTCAGATACAAACTGGAATAAGCAATAAGCATTATAGATGGCTTAAAAAAAACTAAATCTATGTTTTTGTTCAGCTGCAATTACTACAGCATTTCGATGTACGAATGAATCCTTTCTTTGGTTTTATAGTTATCAAATATTATGACAAATAAAATATTAATTTAATTAAATATCTGAGGATTTGTTTGGGTTAGGTTAGCAGATTGTAAAATAGTAATAGGAAGAAAACTTTCAAGCCCGCTTGAGTCAAAGAATATGATTCCTTTGTGGTATCTGTATAAAGAAGTACACCCGAAAATGTTGAAAGAATCCACGATATGGTGTTGGCCGAGCGAAGAGCAAAAGTGTGTGGCATTGTTGATAGGCATCCCACATGGCTCAGCAGTTGCTATTTTGAATGATTACTTGGGTATGATAAAGCTTTCCGCAAGACGAGTGCTGCGTTTGCTCACAATCGACCATAAACGCATGTGCAGTTTGCATGGCAAAAATCCATAAATTGGGCTTCAAATTGCTTCCTCACCCGCCCTTTTCTCCAGATTCAGCCCCTAGTGACTACTTTCTATTTCCAAACTTAAAGAAATGGCTCGGAGGAAAGAGATTTAGACCAAACAAATGCCTATTTAAGGACCTTGAAAATCCAATTTTTTGAAAGGGGTACAAAAACTGGAACTAAATGGACTAAGTGTGTTGAGTTAAAAGGAGATTATGCTGAAAAATAAATTTTTATTTTGCAAATAAAAACTGTGTTTCATTCAAAAAGTCACGGACTTATTGATCAACCCTCGTTTTAAAAGATCCGAACAAAGTTGTAAATAGTTAACCGGCTTTAAAAAAAGGAGGAGGATAGCGGGGAAACGTCCACAATTTTTTTTATTTAATTTTATGATATTCAACTTATTTGATTGCTCTGAAATCTATAAAACACCTTTGGTCCTTGTAATTACACAATTCGAAAGTTAAAAAAATGGTCGGGGTTACGCCCATTAAAATTTATTATAATATTTCACGCGGTTCTACTCAATAGATATTTACCAAACACATCTTGAGCTCTAAAATAGACACAATCCTCCATTTACAAAAATGGGCGGAGACACGCCCATTAAAATTTAATATTTTATTTTAAGTGGCTCTACTTTGTCGATTTTTACAAGACTTAAACGAACTCTGAGCTCTGAAAAACACACAATGGGCAGAGGCGCGCCCATTAAAATTTAATTTTCATATTTCACGTGCTTCTTATCTTCTTCTATCAGATCTTTGCATTGAAGTGGGTTTTTTTTTGGCAGAAATAATTATTTCGACCTATTTCGCCAAATTGATTTAAAAAATCTCCAAAAATTTAAAAGTTTGATTTTAGGCGCTATGAAATAAGGACCAAGTAAATAACGCGCTAATAAGAAAGTGAAATAAGGTTCAATACATTTGAGGATTTTTTAAATTTATTTTTGGTTTTATTTCATCTTGAGTTTGATTGGACTTTATGGAATTTTTTAGGCTTTATTTCATCTTGACTTTTGTTTCATTGCGTAGTTGTAACTGGGTCTTATTTCATTTATATTGGATGTTTTTTATAAATTTTCTCTTAAGCCTTATTTAATTTTTTTTTGTATTATTTTATTGGGGCTTATTTTATTTCTTATTTGGGCGTTAAATTCCTTCCTTGGGCCTTATTTCATAGCACCTCAATAGTGTTTTTCTCAATATATATTGGATAATGAATTTTTTTTATTTAATACTTATTTTAATATAAATTTTTATTAAATAATAGCAAACAAATTTAGCAGAAACTCGGCAAATATGGAAATTAATTCGCCAAAAATTATATGTTATGAATTTTTTTCATTGAAATTCAAAACACTTTAAATGAACTTAATTAATACAAGAAACATCACGAAAATCGCCTTGTATTAATTCCTTGTTTATTTTTTGGAAATCCTCTTCAATCAAAGTAATTCTCCAGATAAATAAAAAAATTAAAAAAAAATAGGTATAAGAATCCCCAACATATTTATTTATCGCCAGGAAAATTGCCAGGGCTGTTCCATAATGTCGGTAGAAAACGTTCGATCGATCTATTAACTATATTGAAGACGAAAACGAAAACAAAAAAGTCAATTGATAGGTTTTTGTCGACATCGTGGAAAAGTTATTTGTGTGTTTCTCCCATATACGAAAGATAAATTGTAGCCTTAGTTATGACTAAAATTCCAAGAAACTTTCAAACAACTTGCTAAATTCTATAACAAAGCCTGGTTGCGAATTTCATTATAATTCTTAGAGTCAGGCGCCAATCTCCCATATATCCTTTATTTCTTAAATTTAAAATGCTTTTAAAACCAAAAAAAAAATATTAGTGGAAACAGATAATTAAATGCAAAATTATAAACCTAAACTCTCTAATGATTTTAATTTTAATGGTTGCCAGGTCTGTGCCTTCCACATTCCCTTAATTTAAATATATAATTACAGCTAGAATTAAAATCAAAACGCAGCATAAACTTGAAAAACGCTTATAAAATAGGACACCAGAGCTTTCTTCGGTTAACATTTTCTATTACTTAGCTGAAGAATGCCTCTGTACGCTATATCGACAATATTAAAAATTACATTTTATTCATAATAATTATTAAAATAAAAATAAAAAATTGCTACAACTTGTAAAACTATGCAATAAATCCTTATGACAATTTGTTTTTGCTATCGAATGAATGATATGTCATTCTGCCATATATCCTTTTTATTAAAATTGTAATTTCAACTATGATTAGAATCATAATGTGAATAAACTGTTTAACAGCTGACGGAACCATATTAAAAAAAAGTACTATTATTAAAATGATATAAAGAAGGTGTTCTTATAACACGTTTCATTTTAAATAGCTCGCAATTTTAACAGTTGAGGATAACCAGGTTGGTCCAATTCTTATCATTACAAAAATAATATAACACCAGTTAATACATTGTTTAGCTAAATACACATTTCAGTGAATCAAAAGTATTTTCATTAGTATTTAGTGGTTACGCTTTTTAGGGCAAATGTTTGCCAAGTGTGACCGTACTTTTAGTGATTTAAAATAATAAATATTTTATTTATTAAGTGTCCTTTTTTTCAAAAATATAACATATAAACTTGCCTACAAAAGAGAAGAAAAAAACATCTGTTTTTGTTGAGAAAAAAAAAGAACAAGAAAAGGAAATTGTAACACAAGCTACAATCAACAACATTGAATAACATCATCCCTACTTGCACCCCAACACAAGGAAACAAATTGACAAAATAATTTGTTATATTGACAACACACTTTCTTGGTCATTAATCTTTAATTGGCAAACAATAGATGTGCAAAACTGCTTAAATCAACATATGACAAAATCATCAAACGTTAAGCAACACAACTATGAAATGTCACATTTAATGGAAAAAATAGAAGAAAAACAAGAGTGGCAGTGGTGCAGTAAATTTGTCACCGCAAGGAATTTGATTAATAATTGCCATTAAGGAAAAACAAGCTGCATTGATCTCGGGTTGTCTGCGAAATGAATGACAGCCATCAATTTAAACCAACAAAAAAAAAAAAAAAGAACAATAACTTTAATATTGGAAAAATTGAATGTATTTGTTTAAGTGAAACCAAGTCATATCGATATAAAGATAAGCCAAAAGCATTTTTAAGGCTCTACATTGAGCCTTAACCATATAAAAAAATTATGTGAAAATTGTTTTTCCCTTTTTGTGCAATTGCAAATTCATCTGCATAAAGGCTTAAATTTCAATAAATAATCACTAGCTTGACATGATGACAAAGCCTATCGGAAAGTGCATACTATGTTACACCCGCTTTTTGGCCACCTTTTTGTTTTTGGCCGCTGCATATACTGGCACATACATGCAGGAATGTATGTCGCAAAAAAAATGAAACAAAATATGAAGTGAAATTTATGACAGCAGGCAATACAAAAAAAAAGCTTGCTTAACATTAAATGCAACTCTGTAAATAGCAGCAGTGGCTTTTGTAGCAGCATAGATGGACGGGAAAACATTGCAAATCTATTTGCATGCACTCACAGGACAAAGCACTCTCGCTATGCATACACCAACAAACCCCTGCCGCCCTCACTAGCCGCATTAAGTATTAAAAATTAAAAAAAAAATAGATACAGAAGTGTTACAACAATACAAACAAGTACATGCGTCAGCATGTAAAGGATACTGCCAATACCTTTTATCATCAACGACAAACAATGGAGGCGAAAAAAACTGGCAAATAGTGAAAAAAGTTTTGAAAAAAAACTACATAATGCGAAATAAAAAACGAACGATTATAAACATTGACAATTCTTTGAGGAAGTGCAAGAGAATGCATGATACTCTAGTTACTGTGTAAAATTTAAGAGGCAGGATAATGTATCAACGGGCTTTTGTTAAACAAAATAATAAAAAAACTAGCAAAGAGATAGATGAAGCTCTAGTTAAGCCACCGTGTGCTGTTGCATATTTATGGTTGTAAAACTTAAATACTGCTACGCTGTATATGAATTTTTTGTAGGAGTTTTATGCCACAAAAATGCCATTTTTGACAATGGACTTGGCTGTGGTGGGAGAGTGTGCCAGTTATGACTAGTGACACAGAGTAGCCATAGTAAATGTGTAAATTAATCCCTTATATATTATGATTATTACCTAGAAATTCTAGCTTATAACAACTAAATACTACTTTCTCTAAACTGTAATAACCTCTAATATTTTTTATATAATTTTTATTACAATATTTCGGCACACGTTTGTTTGGCTTCTTCATTCAAATCATGTTTTTTTTTTATAAAAAAAAATAATAAGGTTCTCATCATTTATCTACTAGCTTGTCGTTTGTTCTAATTAACATGTGCATAATTAGTAAAGAACAAACGACAATGGCGAGACTGTTGTAAATTTAGAGAAAAAAGGATTTCAGCAAACTGAATACGATGAATCAAAACAATTCACATATTCTATTTGCAATAATGGCTGAGCAGAAACGTACGTCAACTGACACCGCACATAGTGTGGACCATACACAAAGAACGCTGATGATGAAGGTGTAGTGGCCTTCGAAAACAGTCAGTTGTTCCGTTCTACTAAGTGTTTGCCAGAATATTTACAATTAACTTTGGTGTTATTTGTTCATTAATAATTATCACATGTAATTTGGCTACAAAGCGATATGATCCTTAGCCTGATCAAATTACAAATATGGAAACAAATTAAATTCGAACAATAATAATTAAAATTAAATTATATTAAAAATTTTTTGCAAAATTTGCCAAGAATACAAATGTATATTATAAAGATTAAGCCCGACAATAATATCGGGGTCATATATAATATTCAAGCACACAAACATACCAGCAATCATTCACAACATAAGAACAACTTTTACGTTATACCTTCTGCTTATAAGAAATATACAGCCACGCAAACATATAAGCCAATGCAGACAGCAGGTACAAACCACAACAACAACAACTATACTACTTCTACAATGATGTTCTATTGTCAGCGCACATAAACACAAACCAACAAAACGAATGAGAAGAACTAATGACGTAATAAAAGGCTAAAATTGCTGGTAACATTCCTCTGGAAGCTTCATGTTTATTTATATCGAAAAATATATGAGTAAAAATTTCAAAAATTTGTTTATGTTTTTCATTAAAATTGCAAAAATTATGGAAGAAAACCAGGTCTGAATATTCATGCGTCTTGTTTCGAAGGATTTGTGTCAAAAACAAACAAACAATTAAAAGTTTCAATATGTTATTTTTGGATTTTTATGTGTTTTTATGCTGCATCATTGGCGGGAGATATATATTTTTTCTAGGGGGTTGCATTATGCCTGGTGATTTTCATGAATAATAATAAAATAAATAATTACATGCAATTTTTAAAAATTCTAGGGGCTAAGGCACCCCACCCCCTCCCCACAGAATGGCCTCTCTACGCCTATGTGCAGCATAGATCGCATAATGCTTAATTATATTGAAATGCTCTTAACCTCCATCCAAAGTAAAATACGAAAATGTTAACTAATATTCTACAAAAAATCTTGGGCAGAATAAACACTTATGAAATCTCGTCTCAAGAAAAGTAATGATAGGAACACAACTGGGACGAAGGACGAATCTTTCGGTACGAACTTTCATAAAAAATACAACACATTTGTGCATATGAAAATGAACACAACACCGACGTACAACGAAATTCGCCGTGCGTGACGAATTCTGAGATGGATTTATTTCTAATTTGTACGCCGACGAACGGCGAAAAAACAATTTTCTCTCTCTATCTCTCTCTCTTTGTCTTTGTACAAGCAACTTTATCAAATATAAGAGAGGAATTCGCTGAGTAAATTCGTCGTTGTTGTGCTTCACACGACGAATTTACACAATGAACTCGTGGACAAAATTCGTCGTTCGTCCCAGTTGTGTTCCTAGCATAATATTGAAAAGGTTTTAATTGTGAGCTGAAAGCATAAATGATTGAACTAATTTTTAATAAGAAATCAAATACTGCTAGAAATTTTGTGCGCAGCTTTCCCTCCGCTAAAAATGTTGTTTTGTTCGATATGGCTAGCTTTATCCTCAAACGTATCTAGCAACACTGACGATGCATCCGCAAAGAGAACAATATTGTGTAAATAGCAGCGATGTTAACATTGTGGCATTCCATTAGTGAATAATTGAACATTGTGGCATTCCATTAGTGAATAATTGAACATTGTGTGTCTAAAAGCTCTTAATATCAGTGTTAAATAAATAAGATGTTCTGAATTTATAAGAATTGTGCACTGGTAGCTTTTTATTTAATTACAAATATTCGAACTTACGAAAATGAAATTTTTAAAAAGTAAAAACGTGATAATATGTTCTCAACGATATAGCTATTTCACATCATCAAGAAATCAAACACAAAATATTCAATATTCAAATATTCTATTTTTCAATTTCAAGCGGTTGTAAACAAAACTAACTTTCTTATCAAGTCAATAGTTATAGTCCTACATACTAAAGTTGGTATCAAGTTGATAACACAAAACATTTTTTCTTTTATAAAATCAGACTAGGGCCTGATTCAGGCAGATGAGGCAAACAATTGAACGCGTAACGCCAGGGTCTTCTTTCAGATGATGTTCTTTTTAGGGTTCTGTCCGTCTGTCCGTCCAGGGTATTTTCTCGAGAACCGTAAGAGCTACGGACCTGAAATTTGTACAGAGTGTGTAGACCCTTGGCCGCTACAACAACAAATACATGAGAGTTGGAAATTAAAGGGTGTGCCAAAACGAGCAACGAAAAATGTTAAAATCCCATGTAATATACATACAATTCTATGTATATGCACTTGAAATTTGTAAGGTTAGTGTATTTTTATACAGACTACAACAATTAACACTAAAATTTAAAAAATTTTAATTAGAGGGTGTACCATCAGTTAATGTAATTTTGACTATTTAATTTTGATAACTTGCTGTATCTTGGAAACCGTAAGAGCAAGCTTCTTGAAATTTTCAAAAACGGTAAAACAAAAAAATCTCAAAATTATAAAATTGCCAAACCGAAAAAAAAATCGCCAAAATCAAAAAAAAAAAAATCGCCAAAACGAAAAAAAGCACCAAATTAAAAAAAAATTCCAAATCGAAAATAAATCGCGGAAAACCGGAAAAATCGCCAAAATGAAAAAATCGTCAAAATGAAAAAAAAATCGCCAAAATGAAAAAATCGCCAAAATTAAAAAAATTGCCAAAATGAAAAAAAATCGCCAAAATGAAAAAAATCGCCAAAATGAAAAAAATCGCCAAAATTAAAAAAAAAATCGCCAAAATTAAAAAAATCGCCAAAACGAGAAAAAAGCGAAAAATAATCAAAAAAAATTATTTCAGCTGAAAAAAACGTAAAAAACACTATTAAAAAAAATGCTCAAAGCCCAACGTACGGAACCCTTCGTGCGCGAGTCAAAGTCGCACTTTACTGAATTTATTTTAATATGTTGTCGTGGGACAAAATACGACAATATGCAAAAAAAAACATCAAAACGGTCCAGTTCAAAAACGGTCATCGCTAGACTCCCCAAATATATTGGGAGGCCTCATTAAAAATACCGATCTTTGATTTTAAAGGGGTAGCAAAGTCGTGTTTTTAATCTCCATTTCGGTGGGTCGCTCTAATGTATATAGATTACCAAATCTAAATGCGTTTTGCTCATACGAGTAACTGGGCATATTCTTGTGCCGAATAAAACAAACCTCAGCTCTGTGTTTTAGACTTCAATTCAGGTGACAAATATATGTTTCCCTTCCACTTTGACTATTGTTGCACTAGTTGAATTTGAATTTAAAAATAAAATTGTATGAGTAATAACAATTTAATGAATTCTTATCATAACTCCAAAACCAATACTAAATTTTAAAATAAGATTAATAATATATGGCAGCATTACATATAATTGCTGAGATATTAATTAAATGTATCACAGAGCTAAATTATTTTGGTTTTTTAAATAACAATCAGATTTGTTGGCCCTCTGACAACAATTAATGCTAATATATAATTTTTGAGCTTAAGGGTCAATGAAAAGTAGACGTATTCTTGCTCCTATTGATATTATTTGATAAGGGCATCTTGTATGTATGATTCTAGACACAGTTAAAAACTTTTGATGAATTTTCACTGTAAAAATTTGCTTTTAGCTGCATTAGTTAGTGCGTTGACTACAAAGCAAATGATGTTCTTCGAGAGCCCGAGTTTAATCCCTGGTTAGATGGAGTCATATCAACATCGTAGATTTTTCTGCTATGCATTAATTGTTATGCCCTCTTTCATCGATATTTGTAGTAATGAACTGTCGACGAAGTAGCATAATTTTTAAACCGGCTACATACCGCAAATAAATTCGCTTACCTAACACCAGAGGCGCTGCTACGATGCCATAAAAACAGATATTGTGCACAATACTTTACGATCCCTTATCTCTTCACTATACTTTTCTTAAAAAAAGAAAAAACACATATAAATGTATGAAGGTAATCATATTAGTTGCCTGAGTGTACGAGTAACTTCTCTTAAAAAAAATTACTTTTAAGATATAACAATTTTTATTAAGGACATACATACATATATATGTGTATGTGTTATACAATGTAAATTTTTTTTTTTGTACATTACATCTGCATCTAAATTGTTTTATTTTATATCAAGGATATATGGTAGACAGGCATGTCTTTAAACAGATTGCTAGAATAATTTAAAAAATAAACGATCTGAGTAATCATACATATAGGTGTAGATTTTTAAATGCACAGTGATTACAATTCTGCCTGTAAGTAAATTTTTTATATTAAGGCTACATGGCAGGCTTACACATCCTTTGCTGGGATTGTTAAAAAATTTACCACAATACCTAATTTTTAAATTTTACAAGTATTAAAAGAGTTTATTTACTTTTAGATTACAAATGAATCTAAATTATTGTATTTAGAATAAAGGATATATGGAAGGTAGGAAGGTCCTTGCATCTACGTTCATGAGCTTGTTTCAAGAGGTCAATTATATAGTTCTGCAAGTAGTTACGCTAAGTTATTTTGTTAATTATGGATTATATGAAATTTTTCATATTAAAGATATATGGAAGATTAGCCTGAACTTGCTAAAGTATAATATTTCAGCTGGAAGTTTTTTTTTTGTATTAGGCCAGTTACTCAAACTAATGGGAGTCATGTTAAATGTAATATTATATTAGAAAGTATACTTGACTTAAATAAATTTGAAAGTGGTTCAATAAGATTGTCTTATCCATTAGATACATTTGGTCCCGATGCAGAAAAAGTGAAAAAGAGCAAAAGAGGAATATAAAATGTATACATTTCTATTCTAATACTCTACCAAATATTTAGGAATTTATTTGCAAGTCTGGACAGGGTTTTACTTTCATCAGGAAATTGGACTTTGTAGTTATTAATTTGTTTAGCTGGCAATCCTTTTTACAAAATGTATTTTCTTTTTTTCTTCTTTTATTATGGAATGCGTTGAAAAATTATGATGCATTTTTATGGATTTTCAATGTTTTTACAGCATTTACTTGAGAGTTATAGGCAATTTTTTGTTTTGCTTTTATATTGAGGGCTTTGTTTTTCTTTTATTTTTTTTTTTTTTGGAACAAGTGCAGGATGACAAAGAGAAAGCTTTTTTCTTGTTGTAATGTGTTGTCAACATAGATGTTGAACATTTGTGTTTTATTTTCCATTTTCTTTGGTGGTGGATCAATAGTCATTTGCAACTGTAACAGAAGATTGCAAAAATATACCTACGCATTGGCTGCATGTGTGCACGAAAGTAATATGCTGGTGTTTTTATTAACAAATAAAAAATATGGGCATCCGGTTGTATTTATATTTAGTGCAGTTTTTTTTACACAAACAACTATACAACTTCTGAATTTTAGCTGATTTATGAGCATGATGGACTCAGGCTTTAGCTGGCCCAAATGCAATACAATAAAATGTAAAAGGTGATTATAGCAAAAAATAAAAATAAAAATTGAAATTTACATTTGTATTGCAACTATTACAAGCGAATGCAGAGAAGTTATGCAATTTTGATGATACTGAATGCTGTGGCCTGGAGAAAAAGATGCTGCGTAGGATTTATTTTTACAATTTATGCAGGTTTTATTCATTGATATGTAAAGTACTGAAAAATATGAAGATTTCAAAAAAAAAGACAAACAAACAAATAACACACGACATTACAAACGACAACCAATCGACCTCATGCAATACTCGTTAACATCCGTTTCCGTTGCAGTAAACATGCACAGTGAATGATGGTGATATGTGAATGTGTGTGTGTGTGTGCGTGCGTGTGTGCGTACATGCAGAATACATTATATCAACAACAACTATAGCAACAGTGTCATGTTTGGCGTATAAAATTGCACAACATGCACTTTTTTATATTGCAGCTTTCTTTCTCTCGCCCTCTCTCTTTCACTCTTAAAATAATTTACAATATGAGACAGATCGATTTATTGCTTGACAATTGTTCACTATTCTCATGCCACCTGCCCAAACATATTCATTTAACAGCAACAATATCAATAACAACAGTTTCTTTTTTTAGGGTTTCGTACACCAAAGGTGAAAAGAAACCCTATTGTTTTCGCTACACTGTCCGTCTGTCCGTCTGTCCGTCTATCCGTCACAGAGTATTTTCTCGAGAACCGTAAGAGCTACGGACCTGAAATTTGGACACAGTGTGTAGACTCTTGGCCGCTACAACAACAAATACATGAGAGTTGGAAATTAAAGGGTGTGCCAAAACGAGCAACGAAAAATGTTAAAATCCCATGTAATATACATACAATTGTATGTATATACACTTGAATTTTGTAAATTTAGTGTATTTTTATACAGACTACAACAATTAACACTAAAATTTAAAAAATTTTAATTAAAGGGTGTACCATCAATTAATGTAATTTCGACTATGTAATTTTGATAACTTGCTGTATCTTGGAAACCGTAAGAACAAAACTCTGAAATTTTCAAAAACGGTAAAACAAAAAAATCTCAAAATTATAAAATCGCCAAGCCGAAAAAAAATCGCCAAAATCAAAAAAAAATCGCCAAAACAAAAAAAAAAGCACCAAATTAAAAAAAATTTCTTAATCGAAAATTATTCGCGAAAACCGGAAAAATCGCCAAAATGAAAAAATCGCCAAAATGAAAAAAATCGCCAAAATGAAAAAATCGCCAAAATGAAAAAAATTGCCAAAATGAAAAAATCGCAAAAATTAAAAAAAAATCGCCAAAATAAAAAAAAATCGCCAAAATTAAAAAATCGCCAAAATTAAAAAAAAAATCGCCAAAATTAAAAAAATCGCCAAAACGAGAAAAAAGCGAAAAATAATCAAAAAAAAATTATTTCAGCTGAAAAAAACGTAAAAAACACTGTATTAAAAAAATGATCAAGGCCTAACGTACGGAACCCTTCGTGCGCGAGTAAAAGTCGCACTTTACTGAATTTATTTATATAAAAATGTCAGCCCTTTCTTTCTCAAAAAAGATTTATTATTTTTATTTGTATTTTTTTTTTCATAACAAAATGACGCCTAGAATTCCATCATGATGTTTGTGGCGTGCGTTGTTTAAAGTTTGCCTGGGACTCTTGCAATATTTACATGCAATTTTTTGCATTCATAGATGGAAAAAAATAATTTTTTGGTGTCGTCAGCAGTGCGCCATAAAACGCATCGACATTTGCCTGTCTGTCCAATTTGGTCTGTGCGTTAGTTTTACATACATATGTATATATTGTCGTCACAGAGTGAGTGTAGCTTTTTCATTGCTGTTGCATCGTGTGAAAAATAATGTGTTAAATATTGACAACATGAAATATGTGAAAACAATAATCATAAATTTTTATTAACACTGCACGTACATATAAACACATACAAACATACAAAAAAAAAAGAATATTCACTTACAAACATAAATACATTCGCACACACACAAGATCATATAAAAAAGTAAACACTGCAATGGTTTTCAATAAAGAACATAAATGAGTTTTTCCCGATTTTTTGATATTTTTCATCATATGTATAAGGCGTGTTCGTAAATGTATCACTGCACTGGAAATAAAAATTTAAACGTGCTTAAGTGCTTCACTGAAGTAGATATATAACGCACAAACAAATGTCAAATATAATGTATGAACATTAGAACTTTTTGTCTATTTTAAATCGAATTTTTTACATATGATGCAGAGCAGTGATGCATTTCCGAACAGGTCCATACATATTTCCCAAACGTTAACATGATAAATAAGTTATTATAATTTTATAAATTCGCCAATTATAATACCTTGTTTAGTTAATTTAATTATTTTTCGAACTGTATTTGTTGCTATATTCTTATGAATAGAACCTTGTTGTTTTTCAGGGAATCTTTATAGAAATTATAAGGGTGATTCGATAACTCTGTGAATTTTTGAATGAAACATAGTATTTTTAATAACAAATCATTTTATTTTTCAACGTAGTATCCTTTGTTCTCTATATGTGACGCGCAAAATGGAAAGGGACCTAAGGGTAAAAACCAGGAGAGACATTTTAAAGATTTGGTGTACCATCACTGAGCGTGTTGGTATTGGTCTCATTTGAAAGCGACACATCTCATGACGTCAGGAACATGTTGGTCAACCTTGAAAACGCGCGTAGGTCATCCCTACCTCTTGCTTTGTGTAGTTGGATTTTACTGTTTTCTACCTAGCGCGCTGTTTCCATGAGTTCGATATCAATTTAGCTCGCGTTTTTTCGAATCCAGGTTTGTTTTCTGAAATTATTAATTGTGAATTATAATAAATACTCATTTATAATTCTTTTAAATCGTGAATATCACTCTGTAAGTACCAAATTTTTTTCACATAACCTAAGAATCGTCGACTTCAATTTCATAAAACGCGCATATCTCTGGGAGGGAACACTTTTGGGGCATGGGATCGGTCTCATTCGATGCTCAGATGTTGTCCACATCAAAAAAAAAAGTGAAATTGATTTTTTTACCCTTAGGTCCCTTTCTCTATGCGCTGTCACATATACTTAGTGCAACGTTTCTCCAATTTTTTTTTTAAGATTTATACCGGTCATCAAAGTAGGTAGTTGTTTGCGAGATAATTTCACCGTTCGAGTCAAATCTTTTACAGCCGAGGCATTGTCATTTAAGTGGAAGTCCAGAGAAACGGGCATATGAGTCAGCAATTTGTAGGCCACTACATTAATTTTTGCCATGGAAACTGCACATTTCTGCACTAGGGGTATAACCAATTTTTTGGCTTAATACCATGAGGTCCTAGTAACCATGAAAATCATAATCTTTTGTATTTTTTCTAAAAAAAACTTCACGCACCAATTGGTTTTTCTAAACCAAAGAAAGGCATTTTGGAACACTTAAAGCACGGACTTGAACTAACAAAACTATTATTTTTACATAATCTAAAATTATTTCGAGGCCTTCTTAATGCAATATTGAATTTTCTCATATTTTTATAAAGTGTTTTTTATTTATTTTTTGTTTTAAATAAACATATTATTAATTTTTCTTAACCAAAAAGAAAATTAAAAATTTTAAAAACTCCATCGCGGTTGGTGTGTGAACTTTTTTGACCCTAGCGAAAAATTAAATCTACGTTACCTTATAGTTTTTTTTTGTGCTTTATAGGACTGTGCTATGCCAATTTTGATATTTTAAAAAATTGTTACAAAGTTGTATTCCTAGTGTGTACCCTTGCATTGTTCTGGTGGAAAAGATACTTTTTCCTAGCTACATGCGATCGGTTTTTCTTTTAATTCCTCATTAAATTGACCCAATACGTTGGAATTGTATTCACAATTGATTGTTTTACTCTTTTGCATCCAAAATCGACCGCAATTAATTTTTTTTGGCTGAAAAATACTGCTTGGCTTTTTTTTTGGCGCAAATTCACTTCGAAAAATATATTGTTTGGCTTGGCTGTTTGGTCGCTGGTGTGTTGTGCTGGATCTACGTTTCATCCACGGTTACAAAAGGGCGCCAAAACTTGTCCATACTAAAGTTAAACAACGTAAAACACAACTGGGAAGCTGTTGAAATTAAATCCTCAAGTTAGCAGAAGAAGAGAACGACCAACCCTGCGACTTGGCGCTGTGGCGCGCCGGCAACTTGACATCGAAAATACCGCAATGAACAAGTCGTGGAATGAGATAAAGATCCTACCTAATATCGAATATAATAAATTTGTTGGGCGTCTATGTTCCTTGGAGAAATAAAATGTATATACATATAAGCTCACCTGCGAAGTTGTCACATGATTGTGTTTGTGGTCGATTGTGAGCAAAAGTGCCACTCATCTAGCGGAAAGCTTACTCATACTTAACCACTGAAACATATGAAGTGCTTATGGCTACCGCAATCTCTTCTATGTTTAATCTCCAATCGGCCCACATCATATTCTAAATTTTTCAAGTTGTTTCGATTGTAAGACACCTAAGCTAAACGTGCGGAATTTTCGAAATTTTCTATACTTGTACCCAAGAATGGCAAAAGTATCGTTATAAGTACTCTTTGAGTATTGGCGTCAAGTACATCTTCGAACACATATTTTAAATGATGCAGCTAAAAACAGCTATAGCAAGTATGAGTATAAAAATACTCTGACTATTAATCGGCTACAGATACGTATACACTGGGCTATTTTATTTATTTACACACACACTTATAAAGAACGTTTTCAAACAGCCAAAACTTATCTTCCAGTTTATTTTATATACACAAATGTATGTACACGGTGACAAACGAATAAATATCCTGAGTATCATCCAGATACTCTTCTATTTTGGAATCGCCGATAGTCATAGTTGCTTGAGAGAAAATATTTGAGCGTACCAATTGTTTGTGCTACAATAACGATTATACGCAGTTACTAAAATTAACACTATTTGCTTATATATAGATATAAAGAGTCCGCCAGATAACTTTTTTTTTGAAAATTCTATGCAAAACATTGAGTGTAGCTTCGGCTGTGTGGCACGTAGCGCCGTCCTGTTGAAACCAATATCCTCCTCTACAATTTTTTTGAACAAAAATTCGTTCAACATGGCCCGATAACGATCGCCAATGACTGTAAAGGCTACTCCTTGCTCATTTCGAAAAATGGCCCAATTATGCTTCTGGACCAAAATCCGCACCAAACAGTGACTCGTTTTGGGTGTGTCGGCTTTTCAATGTATGCGTGCGGTGCCCCAAATGCGACAATTTTGCTTGTTTACATACCCGCCAAGATCAAAATTAGCTTCATCTGAAAAGATGATTTTTTTGGCAAAATCGGCATCTTCTGTAAACAATATTCCCCAGCGTTGTTCAAGCGTATACACAAACATATTCGTTCAGCAAAAGGATAAAACTAATTATCTGTCAAATCAGAAGACATGAGCTAAGTGTTACCATTCACGAAATAAGCACTAGTTGAAAAAAAACGTTAGATGGCAGACCCTGCATATTTTTGAGTACTATTTGCCATTCTCTGAGTTGCACGGCCAGAGAGAAATTAAAAAAAATCCCTTACCAAGCTTCGCCTTGGTTGTCGAAAAAAATATTGCTTAGTGAGCACTTGAAGCTCACTTTTTTCCATTTTCTACTCAAATCATTGGTTATCAAATACAAACTAAATAACGCAACTTGTTCAAGTTTCAACAAAAGGTAATCGTAAGTAGGACTTCCAGCTAAGAGGCGGGAAATTCATGAGGTCACGGATTTTTTTACCAGCCCTTGTAAATATTACAGGAGGAGCACACTGAGGATGTCCACTTCATTAAAATTTCCACTAGGCCACTTTAGGAAATTTGATCCACTTTGTATCCATAACTATGCCCTAATTCAGTAAGAAGATTTAGGACGTTTTTCTTTGAAAATACTTTTGAGTTCTTGTTTTTGAATTCTCTAAATTATTTGCTTCAAAAATGGTTGTTGTCTTTGATAATGAAAAATAAAACTATTATTGCCATGTTTTTAAAACATAAAAATTAAATTAAAGTATTATACAATAGTTTGAAAAATATATGAAAAAATATGTGTTGGATATAATGTCTGCAACAAAATCATAAAGCAAATACATGAACCTTCTAGCATAGACAATAATAATAATTGTTTTAAAGAATTACAACTGCGGCTTTTTTCGTCCATAGACAAGACGATAAAATCGTCGAACAGAATAAGGACATTAGTTTCAGCCAAAGGGCAGAACCAATTGAAATAATTTTTTGCAATCAAACTTCAGAAGCCTCTCTCTTAACGTTTTTAAGGTTTTTATCACTTGATCTCGCAAAGAAAAAAATTTGCATCACTCACGCTTAAGTGACAACACTCACCATAGACATAGTATTCATTTTTTTAATTCTCAAGTATCATAAATTTTTATTGTGAACATCTTTACTACACTCAATCGTTATATGAAATCACACAAAACGCTTGATTAACTCTATGTTTCTACAACGCAGACGGTCGACTTGAGTATAAAATTTTTATGGAAAGCACTAATTTTTCTGAGTGATTTCCATACACATTTTCTAGACGAGTCGTCTGCCTGACTTGTAGAAACCTCACATAAGTGACAGTAAATCAAAATTGTCGAAACATTTTAAAAGAGTTGTTTTCTTTGTTATTCTTTTTATATTACAGCAAAAAAGCCAATTACTATTTCATTCACGCTCACGCATACTCAGGCGTGACAAATTTTAGTTCTCTTAAGGTCACTTCAATAATTTCGAATTAATCGACTTAATACACGAATTCACCAAAATTTTGTTATACACAAATAAAAACTACTCACTTCAAACTGTACAGCCCATCATTGTTATTGAAAAAAGGATGATTCAAAAGTAATGTTTGTAGTTTTATTCGAATAGCTTTAGCTATAGAACTAACAAATAACAAATAATAACCAAACTGTAGAAAAAAAATATTATGCATCACATTGTAAAAATTGGCAACATGTCCAAAAAAAGAGAGTGTTTTATAAAATTATGCCCTCTTTTTTTTTTTTGGTAATATGTAAACTTATAGTGCCTTTTTTCAGCTGCATACATACTCGTACATATTAAATATAATATTTTCTTTTTTTTTTTTGCCCTCATACATTTCTGTAATTGATTGAAACTACGAAAAATGTTTTGTAAGTAATCCGAGGTTATAAATTACTTAAGTAATACCAAGGTATTACGAGGGCGGTTCGGAAACTTCTTAGCCTAGCACAAAAAGCGCGGTATAAACAGAAAAAAGTTAAGTGTTTTGGAAACTTCCATCTCTGCTATGAACACATGTTAAATTTTGTTTCGATCTGGCAACTCCTTCATATAGAAACAGGTGTTCACAAAAGATGCATCCGCGATTTTTAACAATGGACAAATTAGAAATGCGTGGTGTCATTAAATATTTACATAAAAAAGGTTTATCGGGACAAGAAATTCATAATGATATGGTGAATGTGTTAGGTGAAAGTGCTCCTTCATATGCAACAGTAAAAAATTGGGTTGCTGAATTTAAACGTGGTCGTACAAGCATTGAAGATGAACCACGTAGTGGACGTCCAAAAACAGCAACAACAACAGAAATTGTAGCCAAAGTGCATGATATGGTATTAAATGATCGACGAATAAAAGTGCGTGAAATAGCTAATATCATGGGCATCTCAAATGATCGAGTCCATTTAATTTTGCATGAAGAACTACAGATGAAAAAGCTTTCTGCAAGATGGGTGCCGCATTTGTTAACAGTCGACCAAAAACGCATAAGAATGAACATTTCTCAAGCTTCTTTGGATCGTTTTAAGCGAAATAAAATGGATTTTAAGCGTCGTTTCATAACTGTTGATGAGACATGGATCCACCGCTATACTCCAGAGACAAAAGAACAATCCAAACAATGGACTGAAGCTGGAGGAAGTGCCCCAAAGAAGGCAAAAACAATTCATTCGGCTGGTAAGGTTATGGCAACGGTTTTTTGGGACTTCAAAGGTATTTTATTGATTGACTATCTGCAAAAGGGTAAAACAATAAATTCAGAGTACTATTGCAACCTTTTGGATCAATTAAATGTACAAATTCCAGAAAAACGTCCTGGCTTACAACACATAAAAATAATTTTTCATCAAGACAACGCACCAGCGCACAAGAGTGTTTTAACAATGGCTAAAATCAACGAATTCAAGTACGAGTTGCTTGATCCACCCACCTTATTCTCCTGATTTGGCTCCCAGTGACTTTTACCTGTTCCCAAATCTAAAAAAATCCTTGCTGGCAAGCGTTTTACCTCAAATGGAGATGCAATTACAGTTGTAAACCACTATTTTAAAGACCTTGAGGAAAACTATTTTAATCAAGGGATAGAATTGCTAGAAAAGCGTTGGACTAAGTGTATTGAAGTTTCAGGAGATTATATTGAAAAATAAAAATATTTTTGAAAAACTAACTATTCTCTTTCATTGATAGGCTAAGAAGTTTCCGAACCGCCCTCGTAGTATAAAAATGGGTTATTTTTATAGATGAATAATGTATATTGTTCATATTTTTATTTATTTTTTTTATATATTTTTTTTTCAGGATATAAAAGATTTACATGTATTCATTTTCATGTTTTAAGGAAATAAAGTAATAGTAGAAGTAATAGTTAGGGGGTATAAATTATTACAAAGCAAGCAACAAAAAATTTTCAAATCCTAAATCAATATACAGACAATTTTATATAGGCACTTGAAATGTTGAAAAATACGCCCATATTCTGGAAAACGCAGCGTTTTAAAATCGCTTATAGTGTTTTCACACTGCAAGTTATGGTTTTAACGTTAAAACCATAAACAGCTGATTTTGCATTCACACTGCAAGTTTGTTAAATTCAGGTTTTAACTTACAGACTGTCTAATAAATTTGCTCAAAATAAAATAAATCTCCAGCAGAAATGCGTGTGTTTGTTGCTGTATTTTTGTCTGCTTTTTATAACAATTATTTGACAAACTGTACAATTGTTTTTATTTGTATGAAAAACTAAGAAACTTTACAATGCGCTCTAAAATGGAAATTATTGTATATTTTGTAAGTTAATATTTTAAAATTATGGCACTAGCAATACAAAGTAAAGAAGTGCTTGGAAATCAAGTTATTGTATATAAAAAATTCACAAATAAATCACAAAATAAAACTTTTTTATCGGTGGATCAATATGTCATATCGTTTATTTTCACTTTTCATAGGTCAATGAAAATATTTTTGTTGTTTTCCTTTCAAAAAAGTCTTATTTTTCCTTAATTTTTTACTTATTGTTGCTGCTGCATCCATTTTTAAGTTGAAAATCTTGCCACCGACATCTCTTGTTATTCACTGGCATAAACATTATCAGCTGCTTCCGGTCATTTTAACTTGGCAGCACTGAATTTACCACAGCGAAAACAGGGTTGTATTTCATAAAACCAAAATAAAACCAATTCCGAAATGGTTTTAAGTTGGATTAAACAAAAACAATTTGTATGGTAAAACCAGGTTTTAACAGTTGGTTTTAACATTAAAACCAACTTTTATTAAAACCAATTCAGTGTGAAAACACTATTACAGTTTGAAAATCGCAAAACACATTTCAGCATGTTCTAAAATCGCTGTGATTTGCTGGCATTTCAGCTGTTTGTTGAAATCGCCAGTTTAAAGTGAACAGTTGAGACAGCCCATTGACAAAAAATAGAGTATTCTATCAGTTAATGTTATTTTGACCATAAAATTTTTAAAACTTGCTGCATCTAGTAAGCTGTAAGAGTAAACCTCTTGAGAATGCAAAAAAACCACCAAAAAATTAAAAAACGCCAAAACCTGGATGAAATCGCCAAAAACCGAAAAAATCGCCAAAACTGAAAAATTGCCAAAAAGAAACAAACACCTTACAGGGTTGTCAGATATCCCAATTTCTTTCCAAGCGTGGCGATTTTTCAACTTGTTTGACGTCTAAATTTTTTATTTGGCGAAATGGCGATTTTTCTGGCAATAAATAAGTTTGTTGGTAATTTTTATGGCTATTTTTTCAAACAAACTCTAGCTTCAACGTTTTTGTAATTCAGCAAAATTGGTTTGTTGAAGGACCTAGTTTCAAAAATAAATCCTACCAAAATTCGACTCTTATATTAATTATAGTGATTAGTGCGTTTTGAATTTGGATGAGATAAGTTTACATGAAATAATTTTTGGCGATTTTTTTTTAGTTTTAGCGATTTTCTGCTATATTAAAAAAGTGTTATATAAAAGCAAATTTATTATTAAATATTAATTAAAAAGAAAAAAAAAGAAGAGAGGTATCTTAGGACATCCGGTGGGAGATATGCTGATGAGCTATAAAACAAATTTCATGTGTGAAATAACAATGCAATAAAATTATATTATACGACGATGACAAATTCGCTGCAAATATTTAAGAACGTTTCTATTTATTTCCCATTATTTTCTTTTCTAACTGCGTACGAATAATGTATTGTTTGTGGATGGCGGCGGCTGTTAGCCGGCTGACAGCCGATCGGCTTCGTTGTCTGATGTGTCCTCATGCGCAAAAACAATAAAAAACAAATTGAACAATCAATATCATTGTTTTTGTTTTGTTTTTGTTTCACTCACTACAAAGAACGAAAAAAATATTTTTTTTTAAACAAACACTACCCGCGAAGCAATTAGCTTGTCTGCAGAAACCACCCAGGGTCTATGGCAGGAGGGAATCGAACCCACGACCTCTGGACTGAGAGGCTAGCATCGCTACCACTCAGCCA
This sequence comes from Tachina lurida, assembly GCA_944452675.1. NCBI lineage: Eukaryota > Metazoa > Arthropoda > Insecta > Diptera > Tachinidae > Tachina > Tachina lurida. The sequence goes on along the minus strand of OX101753.1, from coordinate 29,706,603 downwards.
CAGGGGCTGAGTTTATTTTCATACTCTGCTCTTAAGTACAAAGAAATCAAAACAAAAATAAATTTATAACTTTAATATTGTCGATAATTTTTGTATCGCGCCATAAAGAGCATAGCTCCAATAATATAAAAATTGATTTTTGGAGATCTTTGACGATTTTTAAAATCAATTTGACTCTTTACTGATTTTTTGATACTCGTGTTCATTTCGACTTGCGTTAAATAAAAATTACTGATTAAAATTTTATTAAAGGAGGTTAAGGGCACATTTTTGTTTTGATTCGTACGACTTTTACAGAAGTGACAACCACGTGTACTTCTTTTATCACACCCTAAATATTCTTGCTTCCTGCCCAAAAAGCTTGAAATGTATTTTTTTAAGACATTTCGCTTTATGATAGTTACTCAAACTAAAATGTCTTTTACAAATGTAATGAAAAACAATTGTGATTTCTAAATTATTGTCAGACAAAAAGCAAGGATGCTTATAATGTGTTAATTCTTTTTATGTACATATAGAAAACTTTCTTAATTCGATTTGTAAGATATCTTGCTAGATATAGTATTATAATTAAAACATAATAAACATTATTTATAAATTCATGCACACATACATATATAATTTTTTTGTATATCAAAATCACATATTGCCTAAATGGGTTCATGCTTATTAAAATGACAACGAAAACACATGAAATTCTATTAATATATGGAAATAAATATGTATGTGTGCATGTGTGTGTGCAAGTACCCAGCGGTAAAACTCAGAAGACCTTCTTGGTGTAGGCCTCTTTCGCATAAAAGATACGATACACATTCCACATTCCCTTCTATGAGAAGGCGAAACAGAAGGAGTAACATGTTTTGTTTTGTTTTTTCACCAAAGCAAAAGCAAAATCCATTAATTTGAAGGCCTTCCAGAATCTCTGGCAAAAGAAGCAAGAATAGAAGGCCTGCTCCGCAATGACAGCGCGTGTAAAAAAGATATGAGTATGGAATGGAGCGAGCAAGTCTTCTACATCCAAAAGAAGGCAAACAGAGGCCTTTTAGAAGGCATCCTTACTCCTTCTAGTTGCCGCTGGGTATTAACATTTAACACACTCATACCAAAGTAGCAATTTATTAAAATAATGGCTTAACAAAAAATCCAACAGATTTTTCTAATGTCTCCATTGAAATTTTGTCTCTGGGTTACTTACAATCACATGTAAAATATTAAAAATGAACGCATAAAATAACACAATTAAAGACAAAAAAGACACATTAAAATATGAAGATAATAACGTTTAGACGCAAGTAATATCTATTGTAACATTGGGAAAACATTTGCAGGCTTTATGAAATTATGACAAGAAAGAAAAAAAAATAATAATTAAAATAACAATTAAATGTGGGTAACAATATTTATTGCAAAGGATAAGTAAAGGATATACTTACATATGTATGTCTCAAATGCAAGTATGACTTGTTAGTAGCATATGAAAGATGCCATAAATTGTTTTACAAAGGACACGCACATGCACATAAATTATAATAATCTTAGGAGAGTGGGGGAGGATGCTTAAGGATATGCAAAAGTTGGGAGTGCCAAAGAATATTCAGTTTTTGATATCGTTTAAACTAAATAAAATTCTTATTGTAGAAAAAAGTTAAATTAACAGCTACAAAAATAAGGCCAATTTAAATTTGTTTGGCAATAATATATGTCATATGTGTTTCATGTTAATTCAACATGATTTACAGTAACTTTAAAAGAAAATGTTTGCTTTTGAAATAATTTTAATTTCAATTAGACAAGATAAAATTTACCTTTCATTACACAAAGTCTAATACAATGAATCAGAAAAATTCATATATTCCATTTGCCCTAAAAAAAGGTACATAAAGCTGAAGTTTACATCAATTGACGCCATACAAGCGCTATAACTGTTATGATGATGAAAGTGTGGCAAACTTTGAAAACAGCATGTTGTTCCGTTCTACTACATGCTTGTCATTTACAATTAAAAACAAATTATCACATATAATTTCGCTTACACAGCGGTGCAAATAATTAATAGAAAAGCTATACTTAATATTTATTTAATATTATAGTACTGCTAAGATCAAAATAAAAAAAGTGTTGAATCAAATCTATTTCCAGTTGAAACAACATGGACTTAATTTAATTGAGTTATTTTTTTATTTTATTAATTATTTAACTTACGTACTGGCCATCAGGATTATATGTGTGTGTGTGTGTGTGTGTGTGTGCTACGTTGGGATTCCCCGATCAAGATCAGGGTTGGCAGAGGCAGCAATTTCTTGCCAAACTTGGCAATTTTATAACTCTCTCGGGTCCTTTGAATCATATAGAGTGTAACCATTTATTTTAAAGCAGCTTCTCGAAGTCAAGTGAGTCTCAGAGACCAACATTAGGTATATCAATATTTTTTTCCTTTTTCTTTTTAAAAACACTTTACAAGAAAACGATGTATGGCAATATTTTAGTCCTTTTAGTCTACAACATTAGTATCACAGAAAGTTTTTTGCTAAAATTAATATTTTAGGAAATAATGAAGAAAAGAACAAACAAAATACCAAAAATTATATATACCGAAATTGCATTTATATGGAAATTATTTTACTAAGCGTTTACAATAAGAGTTTATATCCATTAAATTATTTCATACATATATTAAGTATAGTCATAAAAAAAACTAAACAAAAAAAATAAAAAAAATTACATTGAATATATGGGCTTGCGGGCTAATTTTGAGGGCCGGACGCATCCCCATAAATACAACTTATCGCTATGAAATTTTTTGTATTTTTTTTTTACATAAAACTGAACCGATTTGGGGGTGAGAATAAAATAAATCAACAAAAAACTCCTCCATACAACTAACGGCCACTCTGATTTATGTATAAAATTTCTAATGTTGATATATAAAGTAGGATATTGAAAAAAACTATGTCAGTATAGCTATTAATTAGAGTTGTAAAAGTATTGAGTATTTGAGTACTGAGTACTCAATACCAAGTGTTTTTTCCGGTACTTAATACACAAAAATATCTACTCAATACTTTCAGGGTTGCATTTTCTAGTATTCAAACGAAATTCTTCCTCTAAAATACATCAAATTTATACAACTCTGTGTGCGAATTTAAGCTTGATAAAAATATGTCTCTCAAGAAGAAGAAAAATATATCTCTGGACCTCCTGGAATTAGTGTAACAATAGGTCTGATCGGAATTATTTTGATACGAAAACGCATAATTAAACAAGGACTTAAACTAGTCTGCGAATTATAATGCAGTATGAACTTCTTGAAACGTAGATTGCGAATTATAAATTATGCACCCAGAGAAAAAACAACTTAAAATCAATAAAAACCATATTGAATTAATAAGAAACATTAACGAAAGTCTATTCATGTTGAAATTTCTTATTTCAATATGAAAAAATATTAATTTACAGTATTAATTTATTAATTTTATTTATTTTTTAGTATCTGAATATACATTTTCTATTATATTGAAAATTATTGAATTAATGTTACGCGTTCTTATTTTTAAGTTGCAGCTTTTCCCCGAGTGTGTGAATATAAACCGCAAATGTTGCACTCCTTTTGTATATCTGCAAGACTAAATTAAATTCCCATACATTGTATTGCAAAATATAAGATAATCAAGCATGTATTGATAATATATGGCATTTTAGGCATTTTGGGGTTATGGAGCTCATTTGTAGACTTCAAACCCGAAAGTTTTTACACAAAATTTCATTTATATAATTTTTTTTTATATTAACTATATAAATTGTTTTTATATTGCTTTAAGTAAATTATAAATTAGTTCACAGTCCACACTTGAAATGTTAAAGGTTAGTGTATTTTTATGTAGACAAATACATCACAAAATAAAACTTTTTTTAACGGCGGATCGATGTCAGTATATCGTATATTTTCACTTCCCAGAGGTCAATAAAAATAGTTTCCATGTTGTCCTTCCAGAAACTCTTTTTTTCCATAATTTTTTTATTATTGTTGCTGCTGCATCCATTTTTAAGTTGACATTTTTTCAAGCGACATCTATTGTTATTCACTGGCATAAACATTATCAGCTGCTTACGGTCATTTTAACTTGGCAGCACTACATTTGGCACAGCGAAAACAAGGTTGCATTTCATAAAACCAACATAATAATTCAAAAATGATTTTAAGTTGGTTTCAACAAAAACAATTTGTGTGATAAAAAAGCCAGGTTTTAACAGTTGGTTTTAACGTTAAAACCAACTTTTTTTTAATGCCATGTCAGTGTGAAAACACTGTAAGATATTCGTCTATATATGCTAATTGTCGTATGTTATTACCAGGAAAACCAGAAATATGCCCTAAAAAGTGTTTTATGCTCATTCAATATGCAGTAAAAACTTGAAAATATGCACTAAAAACTACAAAATATGCTCTTAAAAATAAAATAAATTGGTTTATTTGTAAATGAAAATATATATTTTTAATTCAAAAATTCAACAACAAAATAAACAAAAAAAAAGGAAGCAGTAAAAAAGATTAACAAAGAATAACTGCCGTTCTAAAAAATAATTTGGCGAAAAATAAAAATTTTGACCAACCCCGTAACTTGTAAGCATATTAACCCAAATAGTGCCGGAAGAATATTTTCTTTAAAACTAAAATTTGTATTTAGAAAATGAAATTTTAATAAGTTTCTAGAAAAAAAATTACATATTTTTTTGGAATAGGGTGTCTTTTTGAAAGGACAATTCTTGCCGCAGAAAAAAGGTTAAAATAAAAAAAAAATTTTAATATATCAAAATATGCCCTAAAATAGTATATTATGCTCTAAAAACTCGAAAATATGCAAAAACATGCTTTGAAGGGTGAAAATATGCAAAAATACCCTGCAGAAAATTTGGTGACAATTGATCCAAACGTACTCGTCCTATAACTGGAGATAATGTGGGTGTTATCAAAAGTACGTAGTAGTGTATGGTGAAAAAAGTCATATCGTTTAAATGGTGACATATTGACAATTTTCGTGATGTATCGTCTTGATCTTGAGCCAATTTAATTCGGACTCGGTCTAGTATTGTAGTAAACTGCACTGAACATGTTCGATGTGGTCGAATACAGGACCTATCAAATAGTGTAAATATAATGTTAATTGCTACCTTCAATGTGACTCTGAAACCAGTCCTGTAACTATACTTAGATATTAACCTAAGCTTAAATGGTATTTATACTTTTGAAATATGAGTGGCCCTGTGGTCGTGTGGGTAGTGTGCCAGCCTGTCATGCACGAGCTTGTCGGTTCGAATATCAAAAAATTTTCAGATTAAAAATAAAATGTCATTGCATTTGTAACAATAAAAAAATTTATAAGCGTTAATTGTTACAGTTAAATGTGGAAGTTACATTTATAAATAATTTATATTTATATTATTATACATCGAATAGGTCAATATGGGATAGTTCAGTGACAAGTCACAAGGTGCATACAAAATATCACTTAACCCCATCCTAGGCCATCCCCATGTAAAAGTGACTGGTCCGCTTCATGGGAAGTGTTAGAACTCGGACTGGTCCCTATCACTTGGGGACCGGTCACGTGACTAGTCTTGTGTCAGTTCCATTTCCTGCAGGGTATGCACTAACAAATCGATACAAAAATTCAAAAAAGTTCTGAAACGTATAAATATCTTACTCCTGCATTAATATGTCACACAAGAAAAAGAAACATGCAATTGCATATTTCTGGTTTCCCTGATTATTACATATGTACCCAGTAAAAATAGACACTCCAAAAAAGTCATGAAAATGTAGAGTTTGCGATCTGGAAGTAGTGCAAATTTCGATCCGATCTAATGATTTTTACATAGGGTTGTCATTGCAAGAAGTTCTCTTTTTCGCTGCCTGGTCACCGATTTGGAAGCGATTTTAAGAAAAATTTCCTTTTTTGTGTTCTATGATAATATTTTCGTCTAGGAAAAATGGCTAATAGTTACCTATTTTAACAATTAGTTTCTTTTTATAGGAATTTAAACGCGAAACAGTAATTTAATGTAAATTTAAGCAAATAACTTTAAAATTTTAGACCAAAATTAGTTCATAAGTTTCTTCAAAAAAAATCGATTTTTTTTAAATTCTGGTGAGTAATTTCTAAAACTAGAGAGGAATTACAAGGTTTTGTATGACTAAAATAAACTTCTACTTGGTTTTCTGCTAACTATCGGCAAATTAAAAATATCGATTTTTTGGAAGCAATGAAAATGTACTTCCTTTAGAATGACTTCCAATTTTTTTTACTGGGTAGTGTCGTAGTGCCCTTTCGGAACCCTTCGTGTGCGAGCACAGAGAAAAAACTGTCTCATAGAATCAAGAAAATTTTCTCTATGAAACGTTTTTAGGCTAAGGGGTATGTATCCCAGCAGAAAGAAGCGACGATTTTTTCATAGAGATTCCTTATTGTTTTTGTGTAGTAAATCTTATTAATTTTATCAAGAAGAAAACCACATCAAATCAAGAAGAAATCTTATTATTCACAACTTTTTTTTTACTAAATTTCCGTTAGTTTTGGCACCAAAAAAACAATCCATAAAGAAAAACTTCTTGATTCTATTAGGTTTTCTTATAAATTGTAAACTATAGGGATTTCTTATTGATTTTATTAAGTTGCCTTATTGATTTTTTAAAAAGGTTTTTTTCTTGATTTTATTAGGCTATCTTATTGATTTTTTAAGAAAGGTTTCTTCCTGATTTTAGTAGGTTCCTATATGATTATGTGTTAAGCATCTTATTGATTTTTTTAATAAGGAAATCTTCTTGATTTTATGAGGTGTCTTGTTATATCATATCTATAAATAGACAAAGAGACAATTTTTTTATGATCTTTTTCATTTTTATATAAGAATGTTTGCACAATAATTTTAATGGTTATTCAGGCTGCTTGTTAGCATATTGGTTAGAGTGCTTGTTTATCAGTCAGAAGTTTGCTGGTTCAATACTTGGTGAGTAAGTTAGTTAAGAATATAACATAATATGTATGTATGTATGTATAAATAAATAAATAACATCTACAATATACTGCATATATACATACATATGTATATGGTATAGAATTTAAATGAAAATACATATGTAAGTACAGAAAAAATCAATAAGATAACCTAATGAAAACTAGAAGATTTCTTTTTGATTTTTTCAAAAAGGTTTTCCCTATGAAATTAATAAGATTTCATTATTGCAAAAAAACCATAGAGATTTCTAATTAATTTTATTCTATTTTATGAGGTATTTAGCAGGCACTGTTTTCTCTGTGAGTCAAAGTCGCCCTTTAATAAATTTATTTTAAGTTCATCTTACATAAAATTTTGTCTTAAATCTATCAACTGGGTTGTTTTATGACCTTAATTAAAAAACATAGGAAACGGAAGTCATTATGACTTTGCAGCACATTTTGCATAAAAACACTTACAAGCACACACACACACACACACACACACGCTCACACACCCAAACACTCACTCAGTGACACACACACATGCCGAAGCCACTATACTTTGATTTCATGTGGCATTAACATTAAAAAAAAACACTTTTGAACATAAATAAGCACAACTGCACACGTGCTTAATAAAACAAATGATGCAACATTTAAAACGAAATACAAACACACAATTTAATATGAATTTTACTTATTCCTCAACCTTGTTTTTTTACATTTCTACTCAATGTTACTTTTTAATGGACCATAAATTACTTAAATAACAATGAGATAGATCGTTGGGCAAAAAGCAGAAACAAAAAACGGAGTCATAGATAAACCTTCGTGTTGCACAAATTAAACTTTTAGTACGTTTTTTTTTTCTTTGCAATAAAAAGTACTTTTCCCTTAAGCAATAAAGCTTCTCTAGGCCGCAGTGTAAAAATTATATATCATATATTCAAAAAAAATTTAAGTTTTTCATCTAATACAAACAATAAATTTAAAATAGTGTTATTGTAATTATAAATATTGCATGTGGTATGAGTTATTGAAGTATGTATAAGAAGAATGCTTTACAATATGATTGGATTTGCAGAGAAGAGAAAATAACAAAACAATAGGGTTGATTTGTTGCCAACTGACAGCCAGATAAACTGTCATTGAAATGCCACATAATTTTGATTTATTGCAAATTAAAAGTAATAAAAATCCACACAGCTATTAAAAATTATAGCTGCTATTTCATTTATTGTATTTATTTTTATTTTTTTTTTCTTTCTTTCTAAAACATTTTACTACACATACAAGAGATAAGAAAATAATTACATTAATGTTTGCAACTGCTGAAGGTTGGGTGGGTTTCTGTAGAATTTCTGTTTTTTTTTTTCTTTTGTAATTGAAAATAAATCTTTCTCACTTGCAGTGAGATGTGAGTGAAGAGTGTTTGAAGGGTTCTGTCTGATGGGTTCTATGTTGCTTTCGAAAGTTCAATTGTACGTTTATGTGTCACTTTTATCCTGTGAAATACAAAATTGTTCTTTATTGCAAAATGTCTGTTGTATTAGTGTTCGTATATTATTCTTTAATACTAAATGACTTCCTGTGGTTTGTTATTTAGCTTAGGTTATACATTATACAAATTTTTTTTAGCTTTTTGTTTAATTTAAAAAAAGGCCACTTTGAAGTAAAAGCTGATTTTCTACACTGAGAAAAAATATGCAAAATTATTTCAAATACTCTGTAACTAGTTCAATAACTTATAACAATACAAAATATTAATGAAAACTTATGCCCTAATTCAGTAAGAAGATTTAGTACGTTTTTGTTTGAAAATGCTACTGAGTTATTTTCTTTAAATTCTCTCAATTATTTTCTTCAAAAATGGTTGTTGTCTTTGATAATGAAAAATATGAATATTATTGCCATGGTTTTAAAACATAAAAATTAAATTAAACTATTATACAATAGTTTGCAAAATACATGCAAAAATATGTGTTGGATATAATGTTTGGAACAAAATCATAAAGTAAATACACGAACCTTCTAGCATAGACAATAAATAATAATTGTTTTAAAGAATCACAACTGCGGCTTTTTTCGTCCATAGACAAGACCATACAATCGTCGAACAGAATTAGGGCACTAAAATTTATTTCAAACAGTTTACTCACAAAATTAGATACTTGGGCGGGTCAATAAGTCCTGGTCTATTTGAGTCTCCCGCCTCGTAACAGAGAGGGCAACAATGCTCCTGACAACAGCTGTTAGTTGACTCCTGTTAACAGTTGCGTCATTCAGTTTGTGTTGGAGAGCCATTGAATGCATACTAAAGCACGATTACATCAGACTAAATTTCATGTGACCATTAAGCGTTATATTTTGGGGAAAAACTCCCCACTCAAACCCAGACTAAGCTTTATAAATAATATGGGGACTCTTTGCCATCAATTTTAATGTTAAAAATTGGTTTAAACACAATATGGACGAGTTTTTGTATCTTTTCAAAACTGTGAGCAAAAATTGGATCTACCACAACGCAACAGAGCCCAAACAGCACTGACACACAGTGGGTTTTCGAAGTGAATCGATGCCACAGAAGACCAAGCGGATTTGTCAGCTAAGAAACTCATGGCGACCCTTTTTTAGGGATGCACGCCTCTTAATCCACCTTCAAAACGTTAAAAATTGGCAAATATTTTGCCAAGTTATTGAATCGATTTAATAAGGATTGGAAAAACACGTCCGCATTTGGCGAAAAAAAAAGTTTTTTTTTCAACAAGACAATGCAAGGGTGCGCACGTGTGCAGTTTCCAAAGCAAAAATCAACTAATTGCTCATAATGCGCTCACCCTGTTCTTTGAACTTAGGCCTGAGTGACTTGTTCTCAAACTTGAAAATATAGTCTGATGGACTCTTTTTTCTTTTGATGCGATAAAAACTTTATGAAGCGTTAGACCAAGGCAACAGAGGTCACAGGTGTCTAGATTGAAAAATAAAATGATTTCTTTACCTAAATCTGTTTTTCATTCAAAAACTAACTCACCCTTCTTTATCAAGTTCTTTAAAAAAATATTTATTAAATTTTTAATAATTAAAAAAAATATTTATTAAATTTTTAGTAATTAAAAAAATATTTATTAAATTTTTAATAATTAAAAAAAAATTTATAAATATTTTCATACAGTTTTTCAAATAGATAAAATCTGAGAGTTCTTGCAAAAAAACGTTTATGCAAGTTTTTTTTTTTATTAATGCATTCAAAACTAAATTTCATAAATATTGTGTTAAAAAAATTTTATTAAAATTTTTATGAGGTTAAAAAAACTAAATAAAATTAATTTTTAACTTCCCCAAGTTACTGATATAACCCCACTTTTATTCAAATTTTTATAAAAATATTTACAAATTCTATTAAAAAGATTTAATTAAAATTTTCAAAATAAATACGAAAAAAAAATACATTTTTGAAAAAAAAGATATAAATTTTTTATAAATAAAAAAATAAGTTGAAAGAATTTTTTTAAAAATATTTTAATGAAATTTTAAAGAAACTCGTAAATATTTTACACAACTTTTCATACATAAATTTTTTTAAAAAAATTATCATATTTTTTTTATAAATATTGACATAAATGTTTCTCTAAAAATAGTCCATACATTTTTCTATAACAGTTTTCAAAAATTTTTCTATAAAAATTTCAATACATTTTTTTTAATTTTCAATAATATTTTTATAAAAATTTTCTTTATTTTTAATATAAAAATTTTTATTAATTTTTCGTTATAAATACTTTGATAAATTTTGAAATAAAAATTTTTAATATATTTTTTTATACAAATTTTCATAAATTTTTTTTTATAAAAATCTTCGATAAATTTTTTGTATGCATAATAATATTTTTTATTCTTTTACAAAGTTTTTTTCATGAAAAATTTTAATAAAAATTTTAAGATATAATATATGTAATAATAAAATTTTTTTTTATAAAAATTGTCATAAATTTTTTATAAAAATTGTCATAAATTTTTTTACAAGAATTGTCATAAATTTCTTTATAAAAATTGTTCTAATATTTCTATAAAAAGTTGTCATAATTTTTCTATGAAAAGTTTTCTTAATTTTTTTTTTTAATTTTTTTATAAAAATTGTCATAATTATTCCATAATAGATTACACAATTTTTCTGAGGAATATTTTTTATAAAAGTTAACATAAATTTTTCTATGAAAATTGTCATAAATTTTTTTGTAGAAATTGTTCTTATATTTCTTTATTCTATTAAAATTTTCATTGATTTTTCTATAAAAAATTTTCATTAATTTTTGTATTAAAATTTTCATAAAGTTTTTTTGTGTTTTCATAATAATAATTTGTCGAATAATTTTTTTCACAAAATTTATAGGGTAAGTTACCAGTAATTCCTTGTGATGGGTGTGACCTTAATATTAAAATTTTTGTTGTAATTCAAAAATATAACATTTAAAATTTATATAAAGGATGCTAATTTTAAAAACATCTAATTATAGATAGACAAGGAAAAAGAAAAAATTTTTTGCTTAGAATGAATATGAATAAGAGATGAGTCCTTGTGAATCTCAGCTTTTACAGAATTATTATTTTAGGATATATTCTGTAAAATCTTTCGTGGAACGTATGCAATAATTTTAATTTATGAAATTTTTCAAAGTATTTTCGATTGTATTTGATTCGAAATCAATTGATTTCCTTAAAATATTCTTAGAAATAGTGACGGGTGTGACCTCTTATTGTGCCTGGTGTGATTTAGTACGAAAACTCGATTAATTTTACACAATTCTTGTGATTATTGGATGTACCAGGGATTTTAAACGCACCGCTTGGTATAGGATTACTATATGTGTTTCCAAATTAATAATAATATAAATGTTTATAATTTTTTTTTTAATTTGTGCATCTTGTGAAAATTAGTGGAACGATTTTTTTATTAATAATAAATAAATTACTTTTTTTGCGTGTAGAGTTGTTTTGCTTTGAATTTCCATTATATAAATTGTGCTCGAACGTGTGACGAGTGTAAATGAGGTTTTAATGTGCCGGGTGTGACCTGGCATTAAAACTCGAAAGAAATAAAACTTTTTTTTGCCTTAATTCATATAATCAATATAAAGTAAAGTCAAACGAAAATAATATGAAATAAATTTTTTCCGAACACCCTATTATTGATGTAATACAAGGAAGTTGGGTATGTTTAACTTTAGGGACGGCCTGTTTTGGATGTATTTAAAACTTTTACAATTTTACTTTTATCCTTTTTCTATTGTCTGCTTTTCTATTTTCTTTCCCGATAATTTTTTCATCCAATGATTCTTTATCCATCATAATTTACTTGTTTTTCTGTTCCTTTTTCTTTCTCTCTAAGGCTAAATGCACTTCATATTTTTGTTGAGTTTCTTTACGTTTCTAACTTTGTTCTCATTTTCTATTTTCGACATCCATTGAAAAATATCACTTCAGCGTTGATGTGACGGTTGTGACTAAATATTTCCTTTAAATAATTACTCAAATATTGAAATGATTAAAAGATCTCGGCGTTTGAAGGAAGCCCGAATAATTAAGGTTTAACTGCGTATTGACGGTATACATATGTATATCTAAATACTTAGATAAAAATTAAACCCTATTTCTCCAAGTGCACATCATTTTCCAGTGCCCAAGAAAGGTGTTTCCTTCCTTTTTTTATAAATAAATATTTCGCTTGATCATTTATTTTGTTGTTTATATGTCTGTTCATTTGGTCAAATAACTTTTTTTTTCTTTCGACCTCTTCTACTATCCTTTTGCATACAATCTTCCTTTCTTTTCAACATAAATATTTTTAATAATCCTTTAGCACAAAAAAAAGGAAACAAAAATATATACAAAATGTAGACTAACGCGTTTATATCCGTTAATGTTTTTCATTGTAGGACATTAAGTACCTCTTGGTACATTTTATTCTTTGTAATTCTTTTAGTTTGCAAATTCGCATTTTGTTGTGTATTGTTAGCCAAAAAAAAAATAGAAGAAAATAAAATAAAATAAATAAACATTAAAATATTTCTTTATGCAGCAGCTATTGTAGAGAAGTAAAAATATTGTTATATTTATTACATAAAATAAAATAATACAAAATAAAATAAAATAAACAAATTTAAAAAAGGCAAACGGACAATTGTTGTTTTGGGCACTTTGTTCAACACGAAACAAACAAGGACCTGCACTTTTTTTTATTAACATAAAATACAAATGCACAAAAGTAGAAACACACACTCCCAGGCAAACACACACTGTGTAACAAACGAACATGATGTTGCCCAACTGACTTCCGCCAAAACAATAAACGAACTCAAACAACAACAATAGCAACAAAATTATGTGTATATAACAACATGTGAAAAAAAAAATCATTTTCCTATTTATTGTGATCCTTTTTTGATGTTTGCCGGTTGAATGTTATTGTGTGCGTATTCATGGCTAAAAGTGCGTATGCGTGTGTGTTATTTATTTATTTATTTCTTTAATTTCTCTCTTCTTCATCTAAATTATTGTTATAAGTTTTTTATGTTCCTTTTTCTTTATTAAAAAAGTATGTTTGACCATAAATTCAATTAACTTGGCGATTTTCGTATGTGTTGTAGCTATTAGGGATTTTTTCAAAGTTTGGCTTTTTTTATACAGTGCGGAGCATGAAGTATTTATTAATGAAATATGATTTCCAGTTTTTTGAGTGATGACGTTGTTTGAGTAAATGAGTGACAAGTAGGCGTAAAAGATAAAATTAGATAGAACGAATGGTATGGACTTCCAGCTTTAGCTTTCGATCTCGTTATTATTTCGTGTTACAATTAATTCTACTGTTTCGTGTGTATCTGCGTTGAAAATTGAAAATCATTGTTGTTTTTGTTGTTGTTGTTGTTTATTTCCTTCGTCTGCATTGGTGTATGCGTTTGTGTGATTGTATATTTGCTAACAAGCAGAAAAGTTCTATAATATCCCTGCAGAAAATTTGGTGACAATTGATCCAAACGGACTCGTTCTATAAGTGGAGAAAATGTGGATCTTATCAAAAGTACGGAGTAGTGTAAGGTGTAGTGTATGGTGAAAGAAGTTACTGTTAAACATATGTGACAGCGAGAAAGGGACCTAAGGGTAAAAAAATCAATTTTCACTTTTTTTATGTGGACAACATCTGAGCATCGTATGAGACCGATCCCATGCCCCAAAGTGTTCCCTCCCAGAGATATGCGCGTTTTATGAAATTGAAGTCGACGATTCTAAGGTTATGTGAAAAAAGTTTCGCACTAACAGAGTGATATTCACGATTTAAAAGAATTATAAATGAGTATTTATTATAATTCACAATTAATAATTCGAAAAAACGCGAGCAAAATTGATATCAAACTCATAGAAACAGCGCGCTAGGTAGAAAACAGTAAACCAACTACACAATACAAGAGGTAGGGACGACCTACGCGCGTTTTCAAGGTTGACCAACACGTTCCTGATGTCATGAGATTTGTCGCTTTCAAATGATACCAATACCAACACTCTCAGTGGTGGTACACCAAAGATACACGTATTTAAATGTTTATAATGGCTCTCCTGAACAAAACCGGTTTTTACCCTTAGGTCCCTTTCTATTTTGCGCGTCACATATGCAGTTTGGTTTATAATTTAACCATGGATTGACTTACAAAGTGCATCCGTGCACTTCTTCCATTTTATGGTCAGTTTGGGCGACCTTCGGAGACGGCTATTCGGAATCTTGTGACTAAATTTCGCACCAAAAATTACATTATTGAACACCAAATCACCAACACACATACGTAGAGTCCGGACAGACGAAAATATTGCAGCTGTATTTGCCAGTCTTGTTGATGACTGTGTATTATCAATTTGGCGCCATTCGCTGCAGTTGGGCCTCTGTAATTTTTTTGTTTACCCAAAATAGAAGAGCTGGACTTGACTGACATGTGGTTTCAGCAAGACGGTGCCACATGTCACACAGCACACGCGAAGCAATGGCCGAATTGAGAGGCGAGTTCGGTGAACAGTTTCACTTTCACGTTTGGGCCGGATCAATTGGCAGCCTATATCATGCAATTTAACGCCTTTAGACTATTTGTTGTGGTTCTATATTAAGGCTCATGTCTATAAGGACAATTCCGAAACGAGTGACGCACGGTAAGACAATATTCAAGAATTTGTTCATGAGATAACGAACGATATGTTGGCGAGAGTATGCCAAAATTGGGCCCAGGGTATGAAATATTTACATAATATTATCTTTAAACATTGAATTATATAAATCGTTCTACCGACTAAAATTAAGATTTCATAGATTTCTGTAAATTGTATGTGATTTTATTACAAATAAATTCCGAAAGCTTTTAAAAATCACCCTATACAATACAAATTTTTTGTCGTACACTTTTAAGTGTCGTATTGTTCACCAATATTAGTAAAACATATATGGTTTAAAAGGTTTTTGTTAAGAAGATGTGCATAATGTAAATGGTTTTTCAAAATTCTTAGCATAAAATAAAAGTGCTAAAATAGTGATTTAAATTTGATTCAAAAAATAATAACTTTCTCTTTTGTTTTTGTTGTATAATTTCAAATACACAAGTGCACACATGTTTTTAATATATAAAGATATACATAAGTGCCAAGTAGTCTGATTCAGACCACCAGCCAAGCCTAGTAATCATAATTGTAGCTCAAACAATTCGTAGGCTCACATATTTTCTCTCAAGCAACTATGACTATAGACGATTCCAACATCTCTACTTTATGGGAAAAATTATAATATGCTGCAATTATAAATAATTATGTAGTGGGAGTATGCTTATACTTAGAGTATGGATATTTAGTCGTACCAAAAAAATATACTCATGATATACGGGATATTTTTTCATCATTGGTTACTGTATATACACATTTGTTATATAAATGGAATAGAAAATGTGTTTTGGCTGTTTGAACACATGCTCTATCTGTGTCGTAAATAAAATAGGCCTGTATATATGCATGTATATCCGATTAATGCTTAGAGTAGTTTTATACTTATGCATATGATTGAAGCTCATGCAGTCTATAAATTTAAGTTGCAGTCGTTTCTGATGCATAATTTAAAGGATATGTACAAACATAGTTGTCGATTTAAAAGTAATGTGTGTGTTTGCATATGAGCATGTTTTTTTTATTTTTAGTTGTACGCATTCATAGTTGTTTGACAGCCAATACTCAAACAGTTCTTAAAACGATACTTTTGTCATTCTCTGATTTTAATGTTTACTTCAGCATCGTCTTGTATATTTAAGTGTTTGTGCACTTATGTTATTTATCTAATAACGTCTAAATTATTCTTATTGTATGCAAAAGTTCTTATAGAAAATCATTTATATTAGGTTTGTTCATGCATATTTTCCCAACAATATCTTTATTTGACAAAACTTTCATTGTTTTAAGTTTCCAGAATTTTTCATCCATTTGAATAAAAATCAAATTTCGTTCGTTGGTAATTGAGAACGGCGGCACCAACTTTGTTATTATTTTTTAAATGCTTGTCATAACCCAGCTTAGGTTTTCATGAAAAGAAACATTTAACATGCCCACTTTTGTGTTCACTTTTATGCCCACTTTTACATCCATTGTTGCTATTCCTATTAAATCGGGGAACGGAAAGACCGATTTGTGATTTTTTTTAAATACTCGTTTTAATATACTTTAAATTTAAATGAACTAGAGTGAAGTTTAAACAGGGAGAAATAGTTATTTCCTTTTTGGGTCTTAAGTTCACTATTTTAAATTCTTAGAGCCTTATTTATAAAAATTATTAATGCTTTGTAAAGGATTTTTAAAACAAATTTTCATAAAATTTTTTTTTAAAAAGCCTTTATAAAGCCTTACTAATTTTTATAAATAAGGCTGTTATTGCATAAAATATTTTTATTAACTATTATTATTATTATTAACGAAATGAAAACAAATTAAACCAGACATTTTTTGGGAAATACCGGCATTTTTCTGTGCAGCCACGCCTCCACTCCTTCAGCAACAACCATGTTTTTTTCTTGACTAAATATTCGCAGTAATTTAAAGCAATAGTATTAAGGAGTTGGAAAAGTAGTCATGGTTCCTCCCATTTTTAGCAAATATTTTTTTTTAAATATCTTGGGAAGTAATACGGTAAAACACCTGATATTTTGTAGGAATTATTCCAGTGACCTTATAAGCTGTTGAAATAGAAAAATTGGAATACCTTTGCATATAGTACAGCAAGAGACGTGTAATTTTGTGTAAGTAACAAATTTTATGATTTGATTTGTGTGAAAAAAAACATCAAATTGGACATGTGGCTGTGCCATCTCCCATAAAGACATAATATTTACTTTGAGATATCTATAAAACTAATATAGTGGAAATTGAAGTTTTAAAGTTGAGATTTTCTTGGGATAATTCTGCTGGTATTACGCATTGCCTCTTAAAACAATTTCAGAATTGATTAAGTAGACTTAGTGCCAGTCATATAAGGCAATTTGTTTGTCTTCAAAAATAATACCAGCGTAACGATCTTGCGCGATTTGGTCATATCATACTGATGGTCTAGAATGAACAATAGGCTACTACTCTTTTAATGATTTAAATTGGCGTGTTACTTCCCTTATAGAAGAAACAATTCCTTTAAAATATTTTGTAAGCCAAAAAATTAAATTTTTTTCCGTAAGCACTAAAGTTAATCACTAGAATAAAAGATTATAAGAAGAAGTCCACTATTGGAGCAAAAAGTGTGTATCACCTCCCAAGTAAAACAAATATTTATTTTTTAATATTTTGATATGTGCTACAAATAGAAACTTCATTTTCTACGGATTCTGCAGATGAGAGAAAATAATCGGGATTAGGCAAGGCTCTACTCAAATCGAGCTAATGTTTACTTAAAAAAATCTTGAAAACTAATGCAGTGAGAATTTGGAAACTCCTCATGACTATTTATGTTAATAATAAGAATTGTATTCGACAAAATAATGAAGTTTGGACCACTAGTGTGGAGCTTGTAATATAGAAAGTTTTTCTTTTCATCACAAAACTTTTAGGGAGTGTTTAAGGTTGTAAAATATAAAATTTGGAAAAATAAACTTCATTTAAATGACAGATGAGGTGAATTGAAAAGTGGACTTTTTTTTAATAAATTTATAGGCGGCAGATTTTGAAACAAAAAAATATATATATATATTTTTTTCTTCTAGTGCTTTTTTTGGAAGCATTTAAGGCAGGACATCCGTAAGAAAGTGGAATTTTTAGAATTTTT
The DNA here is from genome assembly GCA_944452675.1 of Tachina lurida. Taxonomy (NCBI): domain Eukaryota; kingdom Metazoa; phylum Arthropoda; class Insecta; order Diptera; family Tachinidae; genus Tachina; species Tachina lurida. The sequence goes on along the minus strand of OX101753.1, from coordinate 29,688,285 downwards.
ATGGCTTCCAGAAATCCAATTTTTCGCTAGCCTCAACTTAGACCATAAACTATTTTGCACTGCGATAGTTTTCTTCTTACTTATAGCTTCCCATCAGACGTCATGCTATAATCAAATTTCAATCAAATATAATTTAAAGCATACATTTATAGCAAAACCACACCAAACGGTAAATAAACAGAACAAGGATAATAAAGCAGGACATACATACAACCTCACATCAAAGGCCTCTAGATACCAGCTTAGAAGTCTGTTCAAATATTGCTAAGCGGTATGACATGAAAAAAAAATCATGTCATCGCTAGATTCGTTTATCGTTCGTTGTTCCTTGAATCTTTTTTATTTGCTAATTTAAAAAACCAAAAAATAACGCTAATGTTTAACCATTTATTTTTTTCGAATAACCGCGGGATATTAAAACATGCGAGCGAAAGTAGTGCCAAACCCAAACCAGGAAAATATTATAAATCTAGTATTTGACATAAGGACGTGTGATTGTGCATGTGTGTGTGTGTGTGTGTTTTTACACTACCGCACATAAGACAGGAATTTATAGACGGTGAAGAAGACATCGTTTCAATTTATTTATGTGGTAAAATATGGAGCGTGTTTGTGTGTGTGAGTGTGTGTGAGTCAGACTGCATGTAATTGCAATTGTATATGTTGATGCAATAAAACAAATTCTATATTTTTCTAAAGTTTTCATTAAGAGTCAGATGTATAAATGAATTGTTTCGTTTAAGGTAAATAATAAAACATAAACAAAATAAAAAGTATTGGACGAAAAAGAAATTCTAACCAAAACTCTTATGTGACATCAATAAAATGTATTTCAATTTATATCATGTGCTGTTGTCGATAATCCAGCACTTTTGTACAATGAGTTGCTCTGGATATTTCCTGGAATGATTATGGAGACCCATAAAAAAATTGGTAACCAATATCAAACCATTTTACCAAAATGATATTACCTTTTGTTATAGAATCGAACTTATACTTTCAAAACCGAGAATTTTTTTTCACTGTACGATAGTGTAATTAATAATATAAAATTACCACAGTAAATTAAACTCATGTTGTTTCAACATGAAATAACTTTGATTCAACATGATTCTTCATTTTGATTGAACAGCACGAGAATGTTAAATCAACATGAAACAATACTTTTATTGTTGCCCAATGTGGCAGCTAATTGTAAAAAGGTGGTGGAAAATAAAATAGATGTAAATACAATCGAATAAAGATGCTTGTTTTGTAAAGATTTTTGTTTGAGGCTTTCAAACTTATTATGTTTGTGTATTGTGATTCTCAATATGGTATTAAGAGTCTTACTATAAAAATATGAAGTTTGTTAGCAAAATTTTAAAAATTGTTTGGGTTGAAGTCTACTAATGAGTTCCAAAAGTGAGAACGAAATGCATATGTGACCTTCTTCGAGAAAAAAAAACCTAGTGTGTCAAAAAACGGGTGTTTTGTCAAAATCGATAAAAATGAGAAAAACATTAAAATTTTATTTTTTAAATGTGTTTTTCTCAAAACTTCATTTTCACACACTAGATCGCTTTTCTCGGAGAAGGTCACATATAGACAATTGCTTACTTATAAAAACAGGCAAAATTTTCAAATTAGTTTTATAAAAAAGAAAATTTCCTTTAAGATTCCTGTAAATCATATTGAATTAATATGAAACACATATGAATCAAAATCATTAAAACTGTTTTCGTAAATTTTAATTTTCAAATTTTCCTGTGAGGAATTGTCAATTCTTGTGAAATTTACGACTCCATGGTATAAACACATGCTATCATATATCATTACATTCTTTTACGTATCTGCTTTTATGGAAGTATTTGTGTACTTTTCGAAGGTAAGGAAGAATACCAGTTGCCAATCATGCCATAAAAGCAAACCAATAAATAGTGGTCAAAGATGCTCAAAAACAAATAGCAAAAACAACATTGCTAAACTTAAAAGTAAAGCACAAGAAAATTATACATATGAAACTAATGCGCATTTAAACAAAGGAAGACGCTTGTTGGCCATAAATATTGTTGCTATACTTTTCGCTTGGACGTCTACAATTGCTGCTAATGCTGCACACAACTGTCTTTTCGTTTTAAGCTCTTGTACCCCATAGTGCACATAACGTATTTATTTCAAAACTATATAGAAAATAATCGCCGTTTCACATGAAATCATTTTTATATTCGTATTTCAAAGTTTGGTTTTTCTTCCTATTTTCTTTGCTTTTCATGGCTGCCCTTTGCATTATGTTGTGTGTATACGTCCTTAGTGCAATAATTTCGTCTTCTTGTGGCAGTTTCCATACTTAAGCACGTGTGTAAAAGTTTGAATGTATACATTTATTTAGCAATTGCTTAAAAATAGCGAGAATAAAAAGGAAATGCTTGTAACTCATGTTTACAATGTTATAAATTTAACGTTTCATTATATTCGTAACTAAAAATTTAATTTTAAGTCTTCAACAAGGACACACAAATCAAAAACAACAACAACTTTTTCTTAACTGCGTTACATAAGTGTACTATACATACATTTGAAGTGTATTTGTACTTTAACCTCTCTGGCACTTAAAAAAGAGCATAAGAGGAAAATTTGTGCTTTTTATATGTCTTTAATGATTCCAACTATTTTTTTTATTTCATTCTTCTTATTAATACGATTTGCTAGTTATTGTATGCGCGACTAGGTATATACCTTTTTAACAAAATGCAGAGTCTTTATGCTTGGTTTTTTCCCATGTTCTATGAATGCGTAACACGAGGGAGAGAAAATTCTGAGGGATATTCACCCTTGACACTTTTATAACTGCCTTCGAGCTACAAAATTAGACCCTAAAGATAGATATCTATACACATTATATTTACCGGCGACATCTCGAACTGAGAACTGTTGCTTATATTCTGCTTTATTCTGCATACCGTTCTTGGTCTAGGTTTAATTTTCCATTACAAAATTTGTGTATCTCTGCTCTGGTTAATTTAGTTTTTGGCCCGATTTAAAACCCAAAACAAAAATAAAAATACCCAAAATCAGTCATTAGAAACAACCACAACAAAAACAAATAGACAAGTCACGAATTACAATTTCTGTACATAAAAATCGCAAATGGCTTAATACAATTTAATAATTTACGCTTCAAATCATTAAAATTTAAACATAACTTGCTATTTTCGAAAAATTTTTGCTTTCAGTAAGCACTAGCTTAAAATTTTTAAATAAATATTCAAGTAACGAATGACAAATGTTTATCAAATTGATAAAACTCATATTTGAAATTTTTCAGTAAGCACTTACTGCCGTATTATGTAAAAAATAAGTTGAGTTTGAAGTCTATGTTAATAAAAAATGTCCATACAAAATTTGACTGAAGCACAATTTAAGTACAAATTAATATTTTTATAATACGGCCGTTATATTTCACATGTTTTTAATAACTTGTTGTTTGCATTGCAATTATTACTCATATAATCTCAACAGGACTAACCAATTTATATATATATATATATATATATTTAATAATAACATTTAATATTAAAGAGAAAAGTCACGAATGACAAGCAACTTGCAGATATGCTTGTAAAACAACATAAATAAAATAATAGATTTATACGAGTCTTACCAATCTATTTATTTATTTGATTATAATATTCAATATTAATAAGAAAAGTCACGAATGACAAACAAGTTGCAAATATGCTCTTAAAACTAAAAAAAATGGAAAAACAATAAATTTTAACGAGTCGTATAAATAATTAATTTAAATGACTCACCATTTTATTGATTTATTTCATAATAATATTCAATATTGAAAAGAAAAGTCACGAATTTTCTTTTGAGTTTAGTCTAGTTTTGTGGGAACGAGAATTGAAACTGATGTTGATATTTATTTTTACATCTGTTTTCTGTATAAAGCGGAGACAAAAAAAAAATTTTGTATAAAATGACAGTGGAATATCATTTGGTGGGTAAAAAATAAAAAAAATAATGTATATATTGCAAAATATTGAATACATTAAAGGTTTTAAATAATTTGTATCCCAGTAAAAAAAAATTGGAAGTCATTCTAAAGGAAGTACATTTTCATTGCTTCCAAAAAATCGATATTTTTAATTTGCCGATAGTTAGCAGAAAACCAAGTAGAAGTTTATTTTAGTCATACAAAACCTGGTAATACCTCTATAGTTTTAGAAATTACTCACCAGAATTTTTAAAAAATCGATTTTTTTTTAAGAAACTTATGAACTAATTTTGGTCTAAAATTTTGAAGTTATTTGCTTAAATTTACATGAAAATACTGTTTCGCGTTTAAATTCCTATAAAAAGAAACTAATTGTTAAAATAGGTAACTATTAACCATTTTTCCTAGATGAAAATATTATCAAAGACCACAAAAAAGGATATTTTTCTTAAAATGGCTTCCAATTCGGTGACCAGGCATCGAAAAAGAGAACTTCTTGCAATGACAACCCTATGTAAAAATCATTAGATCGGATCGAAATTTGCACTACTTCCAGATCGCAAACTCTACATTTTCATGACTTTTTTGGAGTGTCTTTTTTTACTGGGATCCAATACTAAGGGAGAAAATAGTGTTAGAAATGGTGAGACAAAAAATAAGGGGTTTCATGAAAACCTTGTCTTGGCTTATAAAACGCCTTTTTTTAACTTTTGGGCAAACAATTAATTCCAATTTAAAAATGAATTTATATTCATAAGAAATAAAATGTGTTTGAAATATATTTAAAGAGAATTTTTCTATAATTTTTTTTCAATTTAAACTCATTTTATAAATTTCATAAATATGGGGGAAAAACTATAAATTGTGTATAAAAATGCATAAGGAAACAAAAAAAAAACGAGATTGTAAAAATGTCCAATTGCACAGTGTAGAGAGGTTTTGAAATTTTCATGAGGGCCCTTAATAACAATTTTTATTGCATCTTACCCATATAAATAGAGGAAAAATGCACACATAAAAATGTGAACTTGTATGTCAAAAAAATATATCATAGTTATAATGGGGCAATTTAATTTAAGAAACTTAATTTAATTTCAATTTAAGAAAGATTGATTAAAAGTTTTTATGCTAACGAGTTGCGAAGACAAATCAACTTTCTATTGGGCAGCTCGTTGTATGTAGTCTAGCAGCGAGTTCTTAGCAATACTGCATTATCGTTCAAGGTTACACCGTTTAATCAGTACATTACACTATAGGAAATTCTTCTCCATTTGTGGCCATAATTAAATACAGCCAAACTGTAGGGCCAATTGAAATAATTTTATGGAATCAAACTTTGGAATCCTCTCTCTTAACGTCCTTAAAATTTGTTTCACTCAATTTTATGAAGAAAATATTTTTTATCACTCACGCTGACGTCCTCTTACGCATCACAACTTTTGATAATTCATAATTAATTTTTTAAATTTTCTAAAATTATAAATTTTGCTTATGAAAACCTTTACTACACTCAATCGTTATTTGAAATCACACGCAAAACACTGGATAGAGTGACAATAAATCAAAGTTTTCGAAATATTTTAAAAAGAGTTGTTTTCTTTGTCATTATTTTTTTTTTATATTAAACAAAAAATATTTTACCACTCACGCGCACGCATTGTCACGAATGACAATTTTAAGACACTCCTTTAATTTAGTTTATGCATTCACAATCTTGCCTACTTGACTTATTATAGATCTGTAGTAATAAGGAAAAAGTGCTTAAGTTACATTTTACTGTTTTGTAGGAGAGCACTTTTAAGCGTTCAAGTCGATTCTTAGAGATTTATTTCTTATACATTTAAATTGGCAAATTCTCTGTTAAACTTTATTTTTTCAAGCAAACTTCGCTCTACACACTATAAGTAAAACATTTAAATTGAAATATACCAAGTATAACCTAAATTAAGCTATTATTTTCCAAATGAGATTAGAAGTCTAAAAAGATAAATCGCAGCTCATGGTGCTATAACTTTCTGAAAAAATCACACAAATTAATTGATATTTTAACCAGGGATACTCCCGAATATGCAGATTACGGAAGTACCATTAAATTAAAATCATTAAATTATCTCGGCTTCAGCACTTTTTCATTTTTGCCACAGATTTATAATATATAATGGGTGTTTTTTATTGAGGTATAGAACTTTAAGTTGGCATCACTTTTTTAACTGGCGGCCATTTTGTCAGCTGTCAAGTGATTAATATTTAGTTTGGTTTGCCATTTCATCATGAACAGGTTGACAAAAGAACAACGCTTGCAAATCGTGCAAATTTATTTCGAAAATAATGGTTCAGTTCGCGAAGTTTACCGCAAGCTCCGTCCATTTTATGGTCGACATAATCGTCCATCAGAGCAATTAATTCGGTTAACCATGGATCGTTTTCGCACTACGTTTACTCTATGTGATAATACGCATCCGCAGAGACGTCGAACAGTGCGCACCGAAGAAACAATTGCCGCTGTAGAGCAAAGTGTTGAAGAGGACCCGAATGAATCGATTCGCCACCGTGCACAGCAATTGGAGCTTTGTCCATCAACTTTATGGAAGATTTTGAAGATTTTGAATGTGGATGAGTTGTGGTTCCAACAAGACGGCGCTACATGCCACACAGCGCACGTCACAATCGATTTATTGAAGGAAACATTCGATGAGCGCATAATTTCGCGGAATGGACCTGTCAATTGGCCACCAAGATCGTGTAATTTGACACCATTGGATTATTTTCTTTGGGGATATGTGAAGTCGCTCGTCTACGCCAACAAACCAGAAACGTTAGGGGACTTGGAAGCCAACATTCGTGGCGTTATTGCCAACATACGGCCCCATATGCTCGAAAAAGTGGTTGAAAATTGGACCTGTAGAATTGGCTTTATTCGAGCCAGCCGCGGCAGCCACATGCCCGAAATCATATTTAAACATTAATGGCATAAAATTATCCTTCCAATAAAGCCAAATTGATGGACATTAAAACGATTTTCTTGTGTTTTATTTCAATTCGAAGTTCTATACCTCTAAAAAAAACACCCGTTACATAGTTTCGCTTAGTAAGCCATTTTTTCGTTTACCTTTAACGCTAAAACATGTAAATAGATGTTTGATTTGCAACTGGACACACTAGGTAATACTTGGTTATACTATCTTAAGTTATCTGCATATAATTCAATAAATATAACAGACCGAAACCAAAGTCAAACAAATCAAAAATAAAATCACAAAATTTAGATCCTTTAGCCTTTAAAAGAGCTTTTAAGCTGTGGGAGAGGCTAAAATTTGGGTAATATTCCCAGCTTGCTTGAAGTGCTATGAGTGCTCTTAGCAGAATATATGAATTACATCATGCATCTATGTATGTATATATTTAGTTTAATTTATTATAATGGGTGTTTTTTATTGAGGTATAGAACTTTAAGTTGGCATCACTTTTTTAACTGGCGGCCATTTTGTCAGCTGTCAAGTGATTAATATTTAGTTTGGTTTGCCATTTCATCATGAACAGGTTGACAAAAGAACAACGCTTGCAAATCGCGCAAATTTATTTCGAAAATAATGGTTCAGTTCGCGAAGTTTACCGCAAGCTCCGTCCATTTTATGGTCGACATAATCGTCCATCAGAGCAATTAATTCGGTTAACCATGGATCGTTTTCGCACTACGTTTACTCTATGTGATAATACGCATCCGCAGAGACGTCGAACAGTGCGCACCGAAGAAACAATTGCCGCTGTAGAGCAAAGTGTTGAAGAGGACCCGAATGAATCGATTCGCCACCGTGCACAGCAATTGGAGCTTTGTCCATCAACTTTATGGAAGATTTTGAAGATTTTGAATGTGGATGAGTTGTGGTTCCAACAAGACGGCGCTACATGCCACACAGCTCACGTCACAATCGATTTATTGAAGGAAACATTCGATGAGCGCATAATTTCGCGGAATGGACCTGTCGATTGGCCACCAAGATCGTGTGATTTGACACCATTGGATTATTTTCTTTGGGGATATGTGAAGTCGCTCGTCTACGCCAACAAACCAGAAACGTTAGGGGACTTGGAAGCCAACATTCGTGGCGTTATTGCCAACATACGGCCCCATATGCTCGAAAAAGTGGTTGAAAATTGGACCTGTAGAATTGGCTTTATTCGAGCCAGCCGCGGCAGCCACATGCCCGAAATCATATTTAAACATTAATGGCATAAAATTATCCTTCCAATAAAGCCAAATTGATGGACATTAAAACGATTTTCTTGTGTTTTATTTCAATTCGAAGTTCTATACCTCTAAAAAAACACCCTGTATATTACTGTAATTAATTATAATCAAATCCATTTACATATCCAAACGCTATTTAGGACCCTTTTTCATTTATAAATAAATATAAAATAATTTACCAATAATTTTAACATGAAATTGATTTATGGTGAGACTAATACATACACACACACACACACACACACACACAATAACAAAACTGCCCAGCAAACACACTGATGTGATCTTCAAACCAGAGCGATGAAGCATCGAAATTTATATAAAATAATAAATGTTTGAATGTTATTAGAGAAATATGCAATTTTCAATAAAAATAATTGTTTCTGCCAAAAAAAACCGACTTCAATGCAAAGATCTGATAGAAGAAGATAAGAAGTGCATGAAATATAAAATTAATTTTTAATGGGCGTGCCTCCGCCCATTTTTTAAAACCAAAATTGTGTGTGTTTTCAGGGCTTAGGGTGGGTGTTAAGTTTGGTAAAAATTGGTAAAGTAGAACCACGTAAAATAAAATATTAGATTTTAATGGGCGTGACTCCACCCGTTTTTTAAATAAAAGATTTTGTCTATTTTAGAGCTCAATTTGTGTGGTAAGTTTCGTAAAAATTGGCTAAGTTGAACTGCGTGAAATATTTGAAGAAATGTTAATGGGCGTAACTCCGCCCACTTTTTTTAACTTTAAAATTGTGTAATTACAAGAACCAAAGTTGTTTTATAATTTTCGCAGCAATCAAATAAAATTATATAAAAAAGATTTTCACAATGGGACCAATGGAAAGCTATACCCTCTCAGATAATAAAAAAAAGTTTACAACCTAAAAAAATAGAGAAGAATTGTTAACGTTCTCCTTTTTTTGAAGTCGGTTAATAAACCTTTAACGCAGATTGAAAAATGTCTGCATTCTCAAATTATTCCCAATGTTAGCCATTACTAAATTATTGCTTTTTAGGGTTTCGTACACCAAAGGTGAAAAGAAACCCTATTGTTTTCGCTACGCTGTCCGTCTGTCCGTCTGTCCGTCTGTCCGTCACAGGGTATTTTCTCGAGAACCGTAAGAGCTACGGACCTGAAGTTTGGCCACAGTGTGTATACCCTTGGCCGCTACAACAACAAATACATGAGAGTTGGAAATTAAAGGGTGTGCCAAAACGAGGAACGAAAAATGTTAAAATCCCATGTAATATACATACAATTGTATGTATATACACTTGAAATTTGTAAAGTTAGTGTATTTTTATACAGACTACAACAATTAACACTAAAATTTAAAAAATTTTAATTAAAGGGTGTACCATCAGTTAATGTAATTTCGACTATGTAATTTTGATAACTTGCTGTATCTTGGAAACCGTAAGAGCAAACTTCTTGAAATTTTCAAAAACGGTAAAACAAAAAAATCTCAAAATTATAAAATCGCCAAACCGAAAAAAAATCGCCAAAATCAAAAAAAAATCGCCAAAACAAAAAAAAGCACCAAATTCAAAAAAAATCTAAATCGAAAATAAATCGCGAAAAACCGGAAAAATCGCATAAATGAAAAAATCGCAAAAATGAAAAAAATCGCCAAAATGAAAAAATCGCCAAAATTAAAAAAATCGCCAAAATTAAAAAAATCGCCAAAATTAAAAAAAAAATCGCCAAAATAAAAAGAAATCGCTAAAATGAAAAAAATCGCCAAAATTAAAAAAAATCGCCAAAATTAAAAAAATCGCCAAAACGAGAAAAAAGTGAAAAATAATCAAATTATTTCAGCTGAAAAAACGTAAAAAAAACGTTGCTCAAAGCCCAACGTGCGGAACCCTTCGTGCGCGAGTCAATGTCGCACTTTACTGAATTTATTTTACAAGAAAGTTTTGCAGGGAATTATTGTTAACAATCTTGAAAATTGTGCACTGATATTGATATCGACTACGCCTACGACGATTTTGTGCTAGATTAAAGAAAAAATGTTGCAGTGTTCTTTAGTCTAATACAAAATCGTCGTAGTCGAAGTCGCAATACGACACTCGTAATAAGGCCCATTGTCCTAAAAAATATTTTCAAATTTTATTTCTTTTTTTTTTTTTTTTGGTTTTTGTGAAGGAAATTATTGAAAAAATAATTATAAATATTAATATTTAATTAAAAAGAAAAGCATTGAAATGTCGCTATCTATTAATTCACTTCTCCTACAAAAATAAATTGAAGAAAATCAAAAGAAAAGTGAAAAAATCACGGTGAAAAAATAATTTTTCCTGACAAGGGGAAGCAAAAAAGGGGAAGAGATGTTTCCCATATTTCCAAAAGAGTATTCACGACTAAAATTTGGTGAAAAGCGAAAATAATTTTTAAATTTAGTTTAAAGTAAACTTTGCTAGAGACATGAAGATTTCAGGTGTATATATAAAGCTTCGTTTGTAGAATTTCGTGGCATATAAAAGTCGATTTTGTGTTTAGGCGACTTATGCTGTTATTGCTTTTAGGAGCAGATAGGTGCAGTACGAGCGTAACGTGCGCAGCCCAAACATTTATTACGAAATTATTATAATCTTTTACTCAAACTTTAATTTTAAGAATTTGAAAACAGTTTGATATTGCATCAACCATTTGAACTTGTGTCTGTTGGTTTTCATTGAAACTCTACTACACTCATTCACACATACATACATACATACATAAATACATACATATGCATATAAGTATGTATGTGTGTAACTCTGTCAAAAATAAATGTGTGCTTAGTGCAATTTTTATATGCTACAAACGATGACATTTTTGCATTTATTTGAAAAGCCATAACTCATCGTTTCAATATTTGTTATTGTCGCCAAAAAATATATATCAAATAGAAAAAAATTTATACATTGGAACATTTATACACACAAACACTTATGCACACATACACACACACACGACTGTAATACTGCTACAATATGCAACTGCATTGTAACGTCATTGAAATTTATATGTACGTGTTTGGGGCAACGTGTTTTTCCTTTAACAATTTTACTCATGTGTGTGTATGTATAAATGTATTTTCAGTTCTTTGAAATAAATGCATTAATCTCTTTTACGTTTATAGTTTCGTGTCGTTTCATCTGTGGATATCCTGTCATTGCCCAAACAAAAAAAAAGAAAAATTGCATTTGACAATAAATCAAAATATCACACGTGCCTCAACTCACATGCCAAATGAATGCCAGCGAATCAAACGAATCGACCGAACGACGGACGGTTCGAGGCAAACCATACAAACTCGAAAATGTTCAGCCAACAACCACAGAGTTATGCATTGTCAATTTTTGTATTGAATATTTGTGTTAGCTGATGTCCTTTTATTGCATACATACGACACGTATGTATGTATGCATGTTTATGTGTAAGTGTGTAAGTGAATGCATGTTTGTTTTACAGCTGATATTATGTTGCTGAGCCTTTTCAAATTTGTCAATGACATAAAAATAGAAAAAATATATTTTTTGGCGTATGTATACATCTGTGTGCATTTGTATATTTATTTATTCTTTTATTTTCACAGTTTTTTTTTTAATAGTTTCATGTAAAGAAAACTGCACTTTGGTAAATGAATTATGGTCTTATTTTTGTACAACAATATAAATGCAGATTAGAAACTTAATAGCAAATTATTAATAGCCACGAAGCATTTATAATTGAATCTTGAAATTAAGGAGGTTCGGGGCAAAGAATTAATTCATGATTGCATGAAATCAGCCTTTTAAAAGCTTACATATTATAGTAAAATATGAGTATGTTTTATATAAGAAGTTGACCAGAAAAAAATATATATGGCTTCTGCTTTCGTGCTCTCTCGATATGTTTGCAGAGTTAAGCAAATTGAACGCTGATATTTTTTATTATTTTCCAACACTTTGAAGTAGTTTTGTTAGGATAATCTCTTGCAATCTTTAAGATTGCACTTAACCTATATGAAACAATGAAGTACATAGTATATACATATGAACTCCAGAGCATATTTTGAATGACTGTAAAGCGTTATGCCACAGAAGATATAGCCACTTGGGCAAGCACCTATTGGAGAATTGGGAACTGCCAACTCAGACACACTGGCAATCCTGAGATTCATCAGTAGAGTAGCTCAAGATGAGGTGCTGTAGCTTCTGGCAGGGGATACAATAGATCTACTTCGGTCGCAGTGTCCAATGCTTCCCGTTTGACTTAATTCATTCATTCATTATATACATATAAATTTCACATTAACTAATGCCCTAATTTAGTAAGAAGATTTAGGACGTTTTTGTTTGATTTCTTGTTTTTGAATTCTCTAAATAATTTTCTTCAATAATGGTTGTTGTCCTTGATAATAAAAAACAAAAATATTATTGCCATGTTTTTAAAACATAAAAATTAAATTAATAGGGCATTTACACATGCACAAAATCTAGCATATTTTTTTTTAAATCTTTATGAAAATCTATACCGTTTACACCAGCTTTTTTTTGACATTTATCAAGATTTGTTTTATCCAAAACAAAACCCATCAACTGATTTGTTTCCAAAAGTACAACCAAACAACTGCATTGTAGCCAATTCACACACTTTTTTAATCAGACCGTAGCTAATTCACTCACCCTTTATTGTACAGGGTGGTGAAGAATAAATAAAAACATTAGATTTTTATAAGATCTCCTATAAATCTACTGAAAAACTAGATTTCGTTTTGTATGGGAAATTTGGCAAAAAGCAGCTTGATTTTTTTGAGACAGTGGAAATGCACTATTAAACAATCAAAACTGCTTCTTTCTTTCGTCCATAGACAAGAGGATAAAATCGTCGAACAGAATTAGGGCATTAGTCTCTATTTAATTTTAAATTTTTGCTTGTGTTTTTGGTTGCTTAACCTATATGCATTTCATTCCTGACTCACGAAAAGCATCAGTAGGCTTTACTCCAAAATTGTAATTATTTAGCTAATTTCAAAATCTTTGGGGTTAAAGTGAATGCTATGAATGTTAAAGTTTGCTGTGAATGAAATGAAATATAAACGTTGCTCAACAAAAAAAAGCAAAATTTTCAGATTATACGCCTTAACTATCACAAAAATTAGAGATTAGAAGCTCATTTCAGCTCTCGTTTATTTAATTTTGATAACTTGCATGTATACATTGAGTTAAAAGTGTAAATCAGGGTTCAAAGCAGCGCATTCGATATCGAGCAAAATTTATAAAAAATGTTCAACAGGATATAACTGCATTCGATATCAAATGAAAAGTATTGTAATTTAAGATCATATCATTCAAAATTGAGCAAAGAAAAATCTACATATATCGAGTTTTCAGTTGGTAGATAAAAGACTATCGTATACACAATATGATAGACAGATATGTTTATAAAAACTGAAGTTTATAAAGATAGTTAAAGCTCAAGCAGTAAAATAAAAATATGAAAATTATGCTAAACATGTAAAACTTGCGTGATTTCGACTTTGGTCTTTTAGCTTAAAGAAACGCAAAATTGTTCCTTAATTTAATACAAACTGTCTAGTGGTTTCTAAACCCGATGTTATACAAACTTGATACACTTTTTAAAATTTCGATGCACTAGATATCGAATGCAATAATCTATACATTCTTTTATTCGATACGATAGCCAAATCGATCTCAAATACGATAATTCGGTATGTGATGCAAAACGTGTTCGGTTTAAAATCGATTGAAAAGCGTAAAAAGCTTTGGTGCACAAATATATATCGGAAATCTATTTCATTTCTCATCTTCTATGACAATGCGATGAAAAACGTTATTTATATTACTTTTAAGTCAAGTAAGCAGGGGTTTACTATTTAAAAGCTGTTGCTTTATCAAAGTTGACGAAATGGTCGGAGCTACACTGATAAAAATTTAATACAATATTTCAAGTGCTTCAGACTTGATCGATTTGTATGAAAATTGACACACACCTTGAGCTCTTTAAAAAATTGGCGTGGACCACGCCCATGCAAGGTTAGTATGAAATTATATGTACTTCTTGTCAAAGAGTTTTTTCTTAAAACGACATAGTTTTCTGTTAAAAAAGAGCGGGGCAATCCTCCCGCAATGCAATGCTTGCAAATATTTTTTTTATAAAATATTTCTCATGTTGAAATTTTCGTAACATTTTCTTAATTTCTTTTTCATAAAAAATATTTGAAATTTCCGGCCAACTTTAAATTGACAAAACAGCCCAGCTGTATCATCTCTACTACCTGGTGAACCTGCTCAAAAGCTGATAATAAAATATCTGTTTTTACCCATAAACCATACGACTGAGCTTGTGTGTTGAACAATTGTTTCATTAGCCTGAAATACTTTTTATTCGATTCACTATTACTATAAACGTTTTTTCAATGCTTAAGCGATTTACAATAATCCCCTCTATCAGTGGAAATGGTTCAAATAAAATTTTAATTACCCTTACAGCCGTCTCCAAGATTGGCCAATTGTAAAGGAAACTTTGTGAAATTTTCGAAACTCTTTTAAGAGTGTGTAGCAGCATATTATTTTTTAAAGTGTAGATACTACTATAGCATCTCGTCCATCAAACTATATTGGGTGCGAAAACACGGGACTAATTCAGGCAATATAGTTGCGGATGACCTGGCAAAGAGGGGACCATACTCGTAGTAGTCGATATTGACAATCCCTGTGGGCACCCTCTCTCATCCTGCTGGAGACGCTTCGATGCTGCCTTTCTCAATTTAGATCCTGACAGATGGTGCAATGAGCCTACCTGCGCTATATCGAGAATCTTTCGGCCTAAGCATCAACAGAACAAAAATCTCATTTGCTTCATCCAGGAAGCACTTGAGGAATCTCTTGGTCACACTAACCGGCCACTGCACTTTTGGAATATACGCTAAACGTCTCTCGTATAATGATTAGTGCTACAGTTGCAATGATAAAGAAGAGGAGGAATGCATTTCGCATCTCCTCTGCTTCTGGCCCACTTTGAAGGATGTCCGTCTGCGATTCCTAGGAAAAATATCCTTCAATAGCCTGTTCGAGTTATCGGAAATCGGACTTAGAAACCTCAGTTAATACATTAGGAGCAGCGGCTGGTATGGTCGTTAACCCTCCTCTATGGCATGTGTAGACACTAGAGCCTTTCTTGACACACTTAACTTCTTTTTTATTCTCTCTTATTTTAAGGAAACTTTTCATCTATATCCTCCCCTTTATTCCCTATATCTTCTTTTTTCTATTAAAATCTCATTAGCTTCACCAGGAAGCACTTGAGGAATCTCTTGGCCACACTGACCGGCCACTGCACTTTTGGAATCTACGCTAAACGTCTCTCGTATAATGATTAGTGCTATAGTTGCAATGATGAAGAGGAGGAATGCATTTGGCATCTCCTCGGCTTCTGTCCCGCTTTGAAGGATCTCCATCTGCGATTCCTAGGCAAAATATCATTCAATACATCGTTCGAGTTATCAGAAATCGGACTCAGGAACCTCAGTCTAGACAGTAGGAGCAGCGGCTGGTATGATCGTTAACCCTCCTCTATGGCATTTGTATACACTAGACTCTTTCCTGACACACTTCTCTTCTCTTTTATTCTCTCTTATTCTAAAGAAACTGTTCATCTATATCCTTTTCTTTATTCCCTATCCCTAATTCACAGGTACCACAAAAGGATAATCGTATTGATCCCAAGTGAGCTGGATCCCTAGATTTTTTTCATTTCTTCGCCAACAGCCCTCTAAGCTAACCTAACCTTCTAAAGCATACAGTTTATTAGTCTATATTGTGACCTTAAGTTTGTGTAAGTAAAGTGTTTTTAAGATAACGACTTATTGGGTTTGATCAAAATATCCTCCAATTCGTAATTGTGGACCACCTGAAATTCTAAACTCTGTGCAAAACGTATTTATTTCTAGCTTCATTATTTTTAAGATTTGCTTAAACAGATGTGATTTAAATCATTTACTCATTCTATCTGGCACTTACATCTAATGGCTGCAAACACGTACGTATAAATAAACTAGAACAGCAGCAAAAACTAGACAAGCATATAAAAGAAAAAATCTGCAACTCATTAGAGTCCAAATAAAATACAGAAAAGCACACATGAATGAAAATGTATGAGAGTCCAGCACTAACGTATTATAAGTACTCGTCCTAACACCAATGACAAGAAGTAAAATATATGGAAAAGAAAGAATAAAAAAAGATATAATGGCAACAACTAGTAATAGAATAAGCATACCAGGAATAACAGACACTGGACAACGGATACAAATATTTAAAGGAGCAACAAACTAACGACAAACGAACACTGATTGGATGAAGTACATGTTACAAGTATTTACACATATTTCTAAGCACATCTATCTACTACGTCAGTATTTATAGGGGTCTCATGACCAAAATAAAAAAGGATATGTATTTGACTTTTGTGTGTGTGTGTGTGTATGTGTGTACGTGCTTGCATACTTATGTTAGATAGCAATGTCAGCATCATTTCTTCCTGATGCTAAATGCCAGCTTGGAGCAATCACTAGGAAGCAACTGGCAACTAATGGAAGAATGGGCGCATTCGTGTATGAATTAAAGAAACAAAGCATAAAAAGAATAAACAAGAAATAAATAAGGACAACATTTACCTATAGTTTGGATTAAACACATATTAAGGACAAACACTAAAATCTAACAACTACGAGTACCTGAACAACCTTTGCCACACGCTCATTCCACTCGTTCAGCAACTATTTACAAACACAAGCACACCTTAAATGAATGACCGACTGAATGTATCACTAGAGCGCCACATTAGTGTAGAAATATTATGCGAAGCGTTTTGTATTTTTTTGTTTTTTGTATTATTATGTGCTCTTTGTTATATTTGTTGCAATGCTGCTGTTGCTGTTGTTGCACTCAGTGAGAAAAATGGCAATTTAACTGAGCACATACACACCTGTTTTGGGGCAATTTATCTCGAAGAATTATGATTTCAAACGATTTTCGGACGCCACTATTTACGGGGCGCAGTAAAACGTCAGGGTTAATGTAATGTCGAGTACTAGTTACAAAAAAAAAAATCTAAATAAAAAAAAATTAAATGAGAAAACAAGGCTAAAAATGTAAAATGTTCTCAATGCAGGTTGCCCGCACAAACATTTTTACACTAACACCGGTGCAATGCTTGGTGTAAAGTATTTAGCATATAGATGCTAATATTGGTTAGGGGAAAAAGTTGTAAGAGTAAGCGTTTGGATATTTTTTTATGGACATAATCTTTCCTGGCTGTAGGGAAGTAATAGAAGAGGCAACGTCGCCACGGGGAGCAGTAGACGGCATAGTGCTATTGGAAAAAGAATATGGACAATTAATGCCTTTGAGCCATATAAATCACCGCATACAGATTGTATTCTTCCGGCCATGTTGCATAATAGCCCGAAGCGCGTACTACTGTCTCTGATGAATATTTTTGCGATATGCTTGATTAGGAGGATTGTACTGAAAGGCTAGAGAGAAGTTGGGATTATCATTATACCCAAAGCGGCTGCAGCAAGCCACTCCAGGCTAAATTCGTTCAGGCTTATCAGTCTTTCGTCATTTCTTTTTAAAACATTAAAACGACTGAGTTATCTGCATCTAAGAAACACAATTGACACCCGCGTCATTAGTGGTGCTCAGCATATCGATCAAAAGTGCAGTTGTTTTGAGAGTGCGCTTCAAGCGTTATAGATACAGAATTGCATTTAACATTATTACTATAGAGGCCATTAGGGACACTCAGGGTTCACAACTTTCTAGTAGAGGGGATAGTTATGACGGTTAGCAGCAGAATCATACACTCGAGTATTGAAAGGGGAAAACTGAGGAGGTGATAATAGGTACACCACAGGTAGAATTATATTACTTATATTGTGGTTGCTAGTAATGAAAACAATTCCGAAGTGTTTTGACAGGAGCGACTGGAAGATAATTGCTTATGTGCATGATGTGGTTTTACTGGTAACGGAAAAGTTTCTTCCTACTATCATTGAAGTCATGCAGTCGTCGTTGGGAGAACTATCCTCCTGAGCCAGCAGCAAAACGCTAGGACTCAACCCAAAGAAATTTGAGTTAGTCTTCTTTACCAGGAGATAAAATATATATAGCTTTGTATTGCCTAGGATGGGAAGGAGAGAGTTAAAACTAGGTGAGGGAGCGAAAAACTTGGCTGTTTTAATAGATATCAAGCTTTCTTGGAAAAAGAACACACAGAAAAATCTAAAGACATGGAGAGACTCAATAGGAAGGGGTTTGCAACCGAAGGTAGTAAACTAAATTTACACATCGGTTGTTAGACTGGCTATTTCCTATGGCTGTGTCATATGGTGGGAGACATTGAGGAAGGAAAATTATAGGAGATTACTTGCTAAGGTTCAAAGGTCTGCCTGGCTGGGCATCACAGGTGTTCAGAGGAGCATACCTCAGGCTGCCTTAGACGTCATTCTGCACTTACTTTCTATTTAAGACTTTGTGGTGAAAACAGCGACTAAAAGTCTCCTTAGACTCGTTGAAGAAGGTTTGGTTGGGACAGGAGTAACAGTAACACTCATCAATCTTAAATTAGATCATTTTTAGTGAACAAAGATACGTAACTCCTGGCTTCATGGACTATAAGGTCTTTGAAATTTATATTAGTAGAACATCCTAACACCTAGATCCGTATAGGGAAAATTTTGTCAAATTTGATAAGCCATATGAGGTTAGTGCGGTTTTTACAGACGGGTAAAAAATGGTGAACGGTACAGGGGCTGGGGTCTTGGGAACGAATATTGCTAGTTGTTTCGGACTGCCAAATGAATGCAGCGCTTTCCAAGCTGGGATCTTGGCAATTCTCAGGGCTATGGAACTGGTGACCAGAAATATAGCTGAAGGTAAGAAGGTAACATTTTAAGTCGACATCCAGGCAGCGGTAAAAGCTTTGAAGGCACATAACATCCAATCAAAACTTGTGTTATATTGTAAATAAAACTACTTGTTATAAACTAACTTTGAATAGTATGGTCCTATGAAATAAATCCTGTCTCAGAATAATTCTACAAATAGCAGCTTGTCAATATGGTTATCGTTAACTGTTGTGTAAAATAATCGTTCCATAGATAGCAACGGACGTATCCAGAAGTTATTTAATACTTGTTAGTGACTGTAGGAGATCCCTCAACTTGCTTATGGACAAATATAGGGTCAGACTATGTTGTGTTCCTGGCCGCAGCTGTGTGGCAAGAATAGCGTCAACGTTAGATGAGGAAATGTTTGATAGATCGGTGAGATTACCAATAGGTCATTAATGCAGGGAACTCAGCGATTGGGTGTAGAGCGGGACTAACCGTTCATAGAAAAGTAGACTGGATTATAGGGTATCATGGGCTATGGGGCCAAAAATTTACTCCGAAAGATCCAAACTGCTACTGGATATGAATAGGAAGGAGATGCGAGTCTTGATACTCACGTTGACTGATCACCTCGCGATCAGAGCCAGGACCACCATTTGGTAAATTGGCACTCCACATTTTTGGAAGATATGGAGGAATGAAAAGGAACCATTGAACATATTATCTGGCATTGCCCAAAGCTGCAACGACATAGGCTTAGATGGCTGAGCATAAGTTTCCATGAGAGCATTGGCGATATCGCTAAGTGAAAACTGTAAGATATTAGGGTCTTCATCATCGGAATTCAGTGGCATTATAACCATTGCCTTCGTACTACCATTGGACGTAGTAGGAAAGGAGAAGTTATTCAGCAATCCATCTTTGTTATATCACTCTGTGAAACGAAAATGGTACCGGCCACTGTAGAATACTCAACGACGAAGCTTGGGGATGGAGGATTGACCAAACCACCCCTGCTCTACTACACGAACGTCTTTATAAAACCTGGATGCCATGTACATAATTGTGGGGGAATGTTACTCCAGGCAAAAGAAAAAGTGTGGATTTTTATACGGACGGCTCCAAAACAGAAAAAGGTGTGGGACTTTTGATCGTCATATTGAAAAGAGACTTCCGATTCATTGCAGTGTCTACCAGGCAGAGATCTTTACTATAAAAGAAGTTGCGGAATAGTTGAAAGCTAATGTCGCCTTAACGACTTTAATTAACATATAGACTGATAGTCGAGCAGCTTAATGGCCCGTAAATCTCTGCTTCTAAGAACAATAGCAGCTTTCGGCTGCCAACTATCTCTAAAGGAGATGGCAGACCACTTTAATATAAGGATCATCTGAATCTTGGTGCATAGAGGCTTTCACGAAAATTCCAGGGCTTTTAAGCTTGCTAGAACTGAGACAACCTTGCAAGTTCCACCGGAATTTGAATGTGTGGGCTTACCCATGCTCTTTTGCAAACTCAGACTTAGGCGCAAGATAGAAGATGAAACAAATAGAAAGTGGGTCACAAGAAATGTTTGCGTGATCACCAGTCAGTTATAGACTAATCTAAATAAAAAAATACAGCTTCTTTGATTTTAACAAATAGGAAACAAATCTCGATTTGAATGTCCATGCTAAACGGAAATGCACAAAGGTTAAAGGTCGAACACATTGTTTCTGGCGCAGCTGCCAAGATATCTGTGAAGGGGAAAGTGTCGAACTTTTTTGAATCACTGTCCTGGACTTGCAGGAAAGAGAATGGCCACATGATGGGGCTTTTGAGTTCCGGGAGCTTTCTGACATCGCCAATGTTGAACTGCAACGCATTAGCATCTTTATATTGAGCTCTGGTTGGTTCGACGATTAGGACTCCGCATAAGTAGAGTCTCCGTGCTATTACAATAAACCAGAATGGTCTAAGACAGTCCACTACTCTGACTGCCATCCTTTCCTAATCTAACCTAGAATAGATTAGAGGGAGGATCTAATCCAAAGGACGGCACTGTGACACCTTATATATCTTTTGTACCATAGATTTGAATATGAAATTAAATCAAACTCTGTATGAATCTCCTTATAAAAGTCAGCAGAGACATTGGAGTAGCCCGCCTAATATCATCTGAACAGAGAAACTCAGAATGAAAAACACGAATTCTACTATCACATAAGGCGATACACTCACAAAGAATGTGTGCCGTCGTCTCGTCATCTTCTAAGCATAAATGACATAATGGTGAACGAACTTGGTTACTTTTCCGCATAGAATAGTTCAGTCCAAAGTGACCAGAAAGAAAACCAGTAACAAGCCGTAAATTATTCCTGTTGAGGAATGGATGTTATGTAAATGGTTGCATCAATGCTTTGGCTTGCCTTAAACCAGAAGAAAACAGCAATCTGACCTAACTAATACAGGGTGTCACAAAATAAAGTATAAACTTAAATTGAACTTACACTTGAGCAAAATTTAGGTGCTTACGAATTTTCGAGCAAGAATCTAGTAAAACTAAGTGATACACAAAGGGATCATTATATTGAACCCAAGTGAGCTGGACTCTAATTTTCTACTTTTCCTTGCCAGCAGCCTGCTAACCTAACCTAATTGATACAAGTATTGTTTGCTTTCAAAATTGTACTAAAAAGGCAGCCTGTGTATTTTAAAAGGTGTATGAATTGGCTATAGTGCAGTTGTTCGGTTGCAGTTTTGGAAAAATTTTCAGTTAATGGGTTTTGTTTTGGATACGGTATAGATTTTCATAAAGATTTCAATTTATATCTGCTAGATTTTGTGCAGTTGTAAATACCCTATTAAATGTAGTTTAAATATTAAACAAGAAAATATACTCTCTCTACTCGAATATTTCTATGTATTTTTCAACATAAATAAGTGTTCGGATAGGTGTTGGGATATATTTTAGTGGCAAAGCAACGTGGTGGAGGTATAATAGAAAATAAAAGGATTTCAAAAATGGTCATTTGATATGAATTATGCGCGCATTTTTGTGCAATTACATGATGCTACTCCTAACTGCTGTAATGGATGGATGCGAAAAAATAAAAAGCAGTTGCAGGTTGCCAAATGAAATTTTCTTTAACACAGAATGAAATTTCCTTTAATAAAACATTTCATTAAATTAAAAAAAAATTATTTTCGTTTTGATGCATGTCAAAAAATAAATTTTACTTTAAGCAGAAGTAAATACATGTAAAATTCATACTACTTGAGGTAAAGTAATACTTAATGGCAACACTTATGAACCTTCAATTGTACTTTTTTTAAATGTTTCCATTCCCACTCTGTATATACAGCGTACATTAAATGATGGAGCTATGTTGCCCTCACATCCAACATTGAAATAAGTACGTTCAACATTGGCTCGTTTTTGCTGCATACCACACTGGCATCTGCCAGGGATAAATATGTTTTGTTTATGACTGTTTATACTACAACTCATTCATTCATATTTTACATTTGCCATAAAATGTATATTTGTGTATGTGTGTGTGTTTGAACACTAGTTGAAAAAAAGAAAGGAAACCTTTTGTTGCTTTCTATAATATTTATGTGCATGTGTGTGTGTGTGTGTGTGCAACACCAGCAGCTTTCGCATGACCATTTATATGCATGCAGTATATCTTCGGCCAGGATATTTAGTTGCTCCTAAACAACAAACAAACAAACAACAAGAACAACATCAACAACTACTCGTACTACATATTGTGCATAGAGATATTCTAGCATGCCCATTTCTATGTTAAATAATTAAATCAGTTGCGAGACTAATATATTTAACTTAATTGCAAAAAAAAAATATATATATATATATGTTTATGTATGTACAACAAATATAATAGCAGAACCATCGAGCATCATATTCATTCATAATCATTGTAGCGTTAGTTAGTGCTCACGTACCCCTTGCAACCCTTCTGCTCTTGTATAAAAAAGTACACATTCCAACCAACATGTGTTCACTCTCATTCACGACACAAATCTACATTAGCAGGACATGAAAAATTATTACTCAACAATGCGCATTAATGCAGAAAATTTTTCATATTGCAGTTTTGAAAATTAATTTTAAAAATTCATTTTGACGCATAATTTTCTAAAATGGTGGAATCAGTATTTATATTGTTGTTTATATTTATGGAATTAATAAGAAATAAATAATGGCAAACTACGAGTACTACTGCTGCTACTGCTAGTGTATTTATAGACTTTGCTTTAAGTTTTGCAAATAATAATGGCTAAAAAATAAATTAAGTCCCAAAATAATTGCTACGGGTTCTTATTTGTTTTCGAAATAAATACAACAAAAAAATATATGTATAATAATTCATAGGAACTAGTGACTATTATGCTCACACTTACCTTTGTCTTTTATATTGATACCGCCAGGACTTACTGATCAGTGTTTCTAGTTTAGATCTCCCAATTCCTCGTCCTTAATCCTTGAAACATTTATGGGTTTTGGACGTTTGCTTTAAAACAATCTGGAAAGAAAATGATAAATGTAAACAATATTATTTTTTTGGTTTATTAATTTTCAGTCGACTGCAGCTACCCACACCCTTGCAATATTATTGTGTAATAACTGATATTGTACAATAAAATTGCCAATGTGTTTATTATATTGGTATAAAGTACAACATATTGGATAAAATCAAAATATTGGCGCTATGAAATAAAGCCCAAATAAAAAAATGAAAGAAGCCCCAATAAATTTAGGGAATATTTAATTGCACTTGATTTATTTTTTTTTGCGCTTAATTTCATCTTGAATTTGATTGTGTTTTATTTGATTTTTTTTCTGCTTTATTTCATTTTGAATTTGATTGGTTAATATTTCACTGTAGTTGGAGTTTTTGGGTGTTTTTTCATAAATTTTATCTTGGGCCTTATTTATTTATTTTTTTTTTTGGTTTTATTTTTCTTTGGGGCTTATTTAATGCCTATTTTATTTCCTTAGGCCATATTTCATATATATATATGTCCTTTATTTATCTTAAAAAATATATAATGTAGATGCAAAAAATACAAAATAAAATATTTAGATGAAATCTTCACTGAGAACATAGGGCATCAACGAAATCTCTCCATCTATTTCTATCTCTGGCAAGTAGTTTAATATCGCTCCATGTAAGACGAGCAGCTTCATGTTCGTGGACGACCGGGTTGACGTTGACCTTGAGGATTCCAGTCTAGGGCAGCTCTGGCAATATCACTCGATGGTCGCCTGAGAATATGGCCGATCCATGTACATTTACGTCTTCGTATATCCTTATCAATAGAGCAACAATGTGCCTGGTTCCAGAGGGTTTCATTAGATATCCAATTGGGCCAGTAAATCCGTAATAACTGCCTCAGGCATCGATTAACGAACGTCTGTATTTTATTCTTGGTTAATTTTGTAAGGCTCCATGTAGTACAACTATATAGCAGCAGAAATTTTATGCTGCAGTTAAATATACGTAACTTGGTCTTCTGGGAAAAGTTGTTAGCGCGCCAAACCTTGTGCAACTTGAAGAACGTAATACTTGCCTTATTAATGCGTTCATCACCACCAGCAGCAGTAGTTGTGAAAGGTTGGCTTTCCTCTTTTCCATTCCTCTTTTCCGTTGAAACGGGCCTTACACTCGGCATCTCTGTACAACTCGCGTATTAGGGTGACGATTTTTCCAGGTATGAATTTACCAATTATTGCAGACCACATAGATTTTCGCGATATTGTGTCGAGAGCTCTCTCTGCCGATTGCTCACTAGTAATACGTAGTGTTGACGTCATCGACACATGACCTTACAGGTATAGAACCAGCTTGTTCGTTTCGCACAATTTATTCCACCACTGCAGTGGTGAGATTCGTTGCACTATCAATGCCGCCATTATTTTTCCTATAGCGTTTAGTACGGTAATACCGCATTAGGTCACCTTTTTTAGGGATGTTACTACTACACCTTCTTTCCAATCTGCAGGAAATTCATTGCTGAGACATGCACTTCTTATCAGTGAGATTCGAAATTCTGCTAACCAGATGATTTGCCATTTTTGAATGCCGCTGCAACTTCAGAATACATCGGGGGATCTGTTGAAATATCCCTTCTTGAGTTGCGTTGCATAGTAAACATCACCGTCTCATCCTGGTTATTACTGATTACAATTGACTATTGTGTTGAGAACTTTCGCGCCATTTATCTTGCGAGTAGTGTTTCCGGAGTAGATAAAATGGTGACCCGAGGTCAGTTGAGTTGTACCGTTGTTCAACCAACGAATTGCATTTAACCTTAGAATGTCCAATTTGTAAGAGACCATTTCTTTATGAACTTGCTCGAGACTCGATGTTTCAGAGAGAGTTCACAGAGAAAACAGTGCCCACTAGATACCTCATAAGATAGAACAAAATTAATAAGAAATCTTTATGGTCTTTTTCAATAAGGAAATCTTATTAATTTCACAGAGAAAACCTTTTTGAAAAAATCAAGAAGAAATCTTCTAGTTTTTATGAGGTTATTATTATTGATTTTTTCAATAAAAAAATAAAAAATTTGCGTCTTTATTCTCTGTATTTATGTATTTTCATTTAAATTCTATACCATATACATATGTATGTAGTATATTGTATATGTTATTTATTTAAACATACATACATACACATTATATTATTTTCTTAACTAACTTACTCACCAAGTATTGAACCAGCAAACTTCTACCTGATAGACAAGCACTCTACCCAATATGCTAACGAGCAGCCTGAATAACCATTGAAATTATTGTGCAAACATTCTTATACAAAAATGAAAAAGATCATGAAAATATTTGCTGTATGTCTATTTATAGAAACGAAATAACAAGACACCTCATAAAATCAAGAAGATTTCCTTATTAAAAAAAATCAATAAGATGCTTTACACATAATCATATAGGAACCTACTAAAATCAATAAGAAAACCTTATTGAAAATCAAGAAGAAAATCTTTTTTAAAAAACTAATAAGGCAACCTAATAAAATCAATAAGAAATCCCTATAGTTTACAATTGATAAAAAAAACCTTATAGAATCAAGAAGTTTTTCTCTATGGATTTTTTTTTTGGTACCAAAAATAACGGAAATTGAGTAAAACAAGTTGTGAATAATAAGGTTTCTTATTGATTTTATGTGATTTTCTTCTTGATAAAATTAATAAGATTTACCACATAAAAACAATAAGGAATCTCTATGAAAAAAACTTCGCTTCTTTCTTTCTGGATACCCCTTAGCCTAAAAACGTTTCATAGAGAAAATCTTATTGATTCTATGATGCAGTTTTTTCTCTCACATTCTCACATTTTTTTCTCACATTCCATGTACTAATTTTAAACCGTTGTTTGAAGCCAAAAATGAATGGTTAATTAAATTCAAATTTGTTGACGTTTCTGTAATCGTTTGAGCTTAAGAATTTTGACTGATTAGGCCAAAGCTTCCGATCCTAGAGTTGGAGCTGCCAACATACCGCTAGGCCGGCTAAACACAGTTGAGTTCCAGAGACGCGTCAGTGTCAACATGCGCTCTGGATACTCACTACTGCACGCTTTCTCACATTTGCTGCCATCAGACGGGAGCCTGAATGACCGGGAGTCTAAGACCGGAAGTTGTGAGATGCTTGGTAGCTTCAGGCAGAGGGATCGCTTCTTATTATCTTATTATCTTTTTCGCCAAGTGGATAATAGACAGAGAGCTTTCAACCTCTGAGAAACCCCAACGCCGTATTTCATAGTACCGAAATATTTTGTAATGTGTTGACAATATTGTACAATTACTATTTTGAGGTGCATCACTAAACATTATTTTTCTTTTTCTAAATTACTTAATAGTGCGTTTACGTTTGAGCAAAATCTTGTATCTACGAGATTTCGAAAAAAAATCTAGTAAGTTTGCCATTTGGCATTACATTTGCGTTAACCGGGGAATCACCAATATTATTGACACTAATACAAATATGAATCAAAGTTGAATGGAGAAACACCTATTATTTAAATGCAACCCTTGTTGTCGTGTTTTACCGCTTCTGTCCGCATATGAGAAGTACTTATTTTTAAAAATTTAGTATCCCCGTCCGGTTATTAGAGTATTCGGTTATGGGAGTGCATTTTGTATAGAAAAACTAATGAACGTGTAGTATGTATATGTATCACGAAAAATCAGTTTTAAATTTTCTTAAACGCACAAGAAAAATTGCGCCATATATTTTTTTTAATATTGTGCAATTTACTGAATAGTATGTAGCAATAAAGTTGTCAAGAATATTGCATTGTCAATGGGTACCTTAAACCAAATTTTGAGAAAATCCCAGAAACGCCTTTTAATTAATTCTATTACATTTAATTTATCCTTATTGATTTTTAAATTTGTGAGAAATATTGAATATAGAATCAAAAAGTAAACAGGCTGGCCCACGAAATTGACACAAAACGTTCGATCGACGGCTTATATTTAAAGTAAAAGCTAGTTTTCTTGTGTTATTATTGTTGCTGTCAATACAAATTCTCGGCGCGCTGTAGTCAGCAGCTGAATTATATTAACAACGACAGCAACATGATAAACATCTGATATTGAGGTAAAAATACTGTATGTGTCCATAATTATGAAAGTGTTAGACCACTTGTATGTATTTTTTGCTTCGAAATAAAAAAAAAATTTTTTAAAATTTCAACATATATTTTATAAATATTAAATTAATTTATAACTAGAAAAGCTCTTAATTAAAATGCTGCACAATATACACCAAAAAAATTCATATTAATTTTTACGGAAAGCACTTTAATTTAAAAAGTTTCGGCAATGATTTTGCTTTATATTTTTGTTTTATGTTAATGCAACATGATTTACTGTAATCTTAAAAAAAAAATTTCCTTATGCAATAACTGTATTTCATGTTGACTTAATATTCCAGTACTGTCAAATCAAAATGAAGAATCATGTTGAATCAAAATTATTTCAAGTTGAAGCAATGGAAATTTGATACTGAACTAACAGTATGAACTATGTTGAGTCAAGTTAAAACACGTGAATTTAATTTTTAATTTTATTTAATTAATTATGTTAGGAAAATGTTGGTTTGTTGTAAAGCGTGTATTTTTTAGAGTGTCACAACTTTGATTTGGCATCACTGCTGTATTTAAGCACCCGTTTAACGGCTGGTAGTTGCTTTTATTTAGTTTCCCTTAAAACTTCATTATGAATCAACTTACACCAGAGCAACGCGTGCAAATTGCTGAAAATGTTAAAATTTGAAAAAATATTAACATTTTATTTTCCGATGAAGCCCATTTCTGGTCGAATGGTTAAGTAAATAAGCAAAATTGTTGCATTTGGAGTGAGGATAATCCACAAGCTTTTGTTGAAACACCTTTACATCCAGAAAATAACTGTTTGGTGAGCTTTATGGGCTGGAGGAGTCATTGGACGGTATAGAACCATGATTTGAAATTTTTCCATACCTCAATTATGTGGCAGTAATCTCGCTGATAGGTGGTTCCAACAGGACGGAGCCACATGCCACACAGCGGGCGCTACAATTTATTTACTCAAAGAAACTTTTGATGAAAACATAGTTTCACATAATGGCCATTAATTGGCCACCAATATCGTGTGATTTAGCCTCATTGGATTATTTTCTTTGGGGTTAAGTCAAGTCACTTGTCTTAGTCGACAATTGAACACCTGGAAACAATTTTCGGCGAAATACAGCCGCAAATGCTGCGAAAAGTTGTTGGTGTTCCAAATTGCGCCTTCTACGCGGCCACTTGGCATAAATCATATTTAAACATTAATTTCATAAAATTTCTTTCCAATAAAACCCGTTTTATTGATATTAACCATATATTTCTTTGTTTTATTATGATTTAAACTTGTGTCACTCGATAAAACAAACACCCTTTATGTATAGTTGGCTTCTCTGGCCAAGATTTGAACTCAAATTCAAATTCATTGTTCTTACCGATGCATCCACAACAACCTTAGTTTTAGGTACTCACTAAATACATATATCGTCCATGCCACGTCAAACTATCCAATATGCAAATTTGTACTTTTCAGAAGAGCTCAAAGAGTTGTCAATTGTGAATTTAAAGTCGGCGTATTCCTAAAAAGTTCAGGATTAAAATATTTCTTATTGAGTTATCTATCGTCTATGAAAATTTCAGCATTTTGAAATGAGTCATATCCTAGAAATTAGGGTACCAAGGTAACGAATCTAAAAAACAAATTTTGCATATTGGATAGTGGTAGGGTCGATATATAGCATCATGAATAAAATTTTAATTCAACATTGTTTAGTTGTTGATTTAACATGAATTTTTTTTGATTTGAAATTATAATAAAAAATGCTTGTCTGCTTTTAATGCAAAGCTTGTCGGCTATTTACAAACATAAAAACAAACAGAAAAACGTGTCACGCACAAAAGGAATACCCACTTTCAAATATTCCAAAATTATAAAACTAGAATAAGTTATTAAAAATGTACTCTTATCATGCAAAAAATACAGATGAATCAATCAATTTATAAAACGACTATTCGTTTTTGGTTAAGCACGTCTAGATGCATTTCGTTGCTGCTTAAGCAACATATTAGTAGCAGCAACGAAATGCATACAGACTAGCCTAACCCACAACAATATATTTTTTTTTTTTAATTTGTATTAATTTTTAGTTTACGTAACCGTATTTTAATTGAAATTATGAAACTTTTAATGAAATTTTCAAATTGGCATTTTTTTTCTCTTAAGAAAACATTATTCCACAACTATGTTATTATTTTTGTAAAATTTTTTTACTTTTAATAGGAAAAACAGCCATATATACTCCTCTTTAACCCACAGCATTTGATCTTATCATTCATCTAAATATTCACACATAATCTGGCATATCAGAGACTTAATGAATATGAATAAGATGTCATTCGTTATTCATTTTCTCTACAAAAGATTTAACACTCTTTAACTCTTTAGTGCTTCCTTGATAAATGTGCACGCATTATACGCTTCATTAACACCTACATATCCTGCGATTTATAACACTAAAATATCAACATAAGGAGCAACTACATATAATAGCAATCAAATGCCAACAAAAACCAAAAACTATTTCCGTAAATTGTTGCTGGTAACAAGGATAACAAGAAGATTAATGGGTGGCAAAATCCGGTAACAACAATACGAATAGAAGCAGCAACAATAACAATAAACAGCTAAACAACAAAATTCACAAGAAAACCACAATGAATATTAATGAGATGTCATCACTCTTTCGTCAAATTAAAGCATTTCACGACACATTTACCACAAGTAGCGCCAGCAATGCAAACAAACACGCCGCACAGCACACACATACACGCACACACAAATACATACAAACACAATAACGAAAATAGAAACACAACAACTAAGCAGGATATTTTAGACGTGTGAATTCTAACACCAATACTAAAAGGGTGTTTTTTTAGAGGTATAGAACTTCGAATTGAAATAAAACACAAGAAAATCGTTTTAATGTCCATCAATTTGGCTTTATTGGAAGGATAATTTTATGCCATTAATGTTTAAATATGATTTCGGGCATGTGGCCGCCGCGGCTGGCTCGAATAAAGCCAATTCTACAGGTCCAATTTTCAACCACTTTTTCGAGCATATGGGGCCGTATGTTGGCAATAACGCCACGAATGTTGGCTTCCAAGTCCCCTAACGTTTCTGGTTTGTTGGCGTAGACGAGCGACTTCACATATTCCCAAAGAAAATAATCCAATGGTGTCAAATCACACGATCTTGGTGGCCAATTGACAGGTCCATTCCGCGAAATTATGCGCTCATCGAATGTTTCCTTCAATAAATCGATTGTAACGTGCGTTGTGTGGCATGTAGTGCCGTCTTGTTGGAACCACAACTCATCCACATTCATGCCATCCAATTCGGGAACAAAATAGTCGGTTATCAGCTCCAATTGCTGTGCACGGTGGCGAATCGATTCATTCGGGTCCTCTTCAACACTTTGCTCTACAGCGGCAATTGTTTCTTCGGTGCGCACTGTTCGACGTCTCTGCGGATGCGTATTATCACATAGAGTAAACGTAGTGCGAAAACGATCCATGGTTAACCGAATTAATTGCTCTGATGGACGATTATGTCGACCATAAAATGGACGGAGCTTGCGGTAAACTTCGCGAACTGAACCATTATTTTCGAAATAAATTTGCACGATTTGCAAGCGTTGTTCTTTTGTCAACCTGTTCATGATGAAATGGCAAACCAAACTAAATATTAATCACTTGACAGCTGACAAAATGGCCGCCAGTTAAAAAAGTGATGCCAACTTAAAGTTCTATACCTCAATAAAAAACACCCTTTATTTTATACACACACTCATACAAGCACACAAACACACATTATCTTTACTTCCTAGTCGATGTAGCGAGTTTGTGTGTGTGTGTGTGTGTGTGTGTGTGTGTGTTCATATGCGAGTTATTGTATTACATTGTATCTGTGTAAATGTCAGTTTACATTGTGTATTTAACTTTTCTAATTGCTGACAAGCCGACAACACAAATAAATCAACCCTTTTTCAAAAATTTTGTGCTTTTCAGTTGTTGTTTTCCCCACACTCCTTCTTATTTTAACAGAAAATTTAACATGCTTTTGGAATGAATCTTTTTGCTATTTTTGTGTTTCATTAAGTGGAAGATATAATTTGACTGTTTAGTTGAGTGAGTGAAGCATGCAAATGATGATGGATTAAGTCAGCAATTTCCCACTCTCATTCACTCTCTAAACACGCTGTCATTTTCATTTTTATATGGCTTCATCTGAAGATGTTTTATTTTTTCTTTTTTTGGAATATTTTTACCAGCAACAGTTCATTGTTTGTGTTGTGCATAAGGACTTTTAAACCAATTTGTCAACTTGACTTTGAATATTTATGAATCAACAAGGACGACAACAAGCAAGTAACAGCCATGTGATGTATGTGTGTATCCTTGAAGTAGATTTTTTGTTTTGCTTTCTCACCACAATAGTGGTTTTTTTTTTTTGGAAGAAATTTTGGTTTCTATGCTGGCATAAAATTAACATAATTATATTTTATCCATGTTGCACTTTGAACTTCAGGCTTTGAAAAATATTTGTCTCTGGAATATTCATACATATACATATTTGATTTTAATTTGTCATGCCAAATGACGAAGAACAGATTTAAGGAAAAGCTTGGTATAATTTTTGTAATATTAAAAATGGAAATAAACTCATGAAGTAAATAATTTTTCAAAGCAATGTGAGATATTAATAAGTGTGTAATGAAGTATACCTGATTATATTATTTTATATTCAATAAAATATACCATTATATTACTTTTTTTAAAAGTATAAAACTAAAAATCCTTTCATATATGTATGTAAGTAACTGCCTGTTATTCCCTTTTATCAAAAGTATGCAATAGCAATATTTTTATCTGCCAAGCAAGTGCATTGTCTATTGACAATAGTGTCAAATGAAATGAAATATTGCTTATAGTGTGACAATATGTGTATGTGCGAAAGAAACAACTAATAACGCAGATTCTTTGAGCGTGTTAGTTCGCATGTGATTCTGTTCTAAGTTTTATAAGTTTATTTAAAAAATAATAATAATAAAAATAATGTCTTTCAACACGGGTATATTTGTAAGAAGTTTTATTATCACTTTGGGGGAAGGCACAGGGTCTTGTGTCTATATCTTGGGAACGAACATTCCTGAGACTATGTTGGGTTCCTGGCCACAGCAGTGTTAAGAGAATTGAAACTGCCGATGAGCTGGCAAAAATAGGGTCAGCATTAGATGACGGAATGACGGACATATCGGTTAAATTACCTATAGGTCATTACTATAGGGAACTCAGTAATTGGGTAGAAAGCAGGACCAACAGTTAATGGCAAAGTAGGGAGGATTGTAGAGTCTTAAGGGGTTTTTGGGCAAAATTTGACTCAGGAAGATCAAAACTGCTACTGAATATGAATAGGAAGCCGCTGCGAATCATAATAGGCACGTTGACAGGTCACTGCTCAGTGAGAGCAAGAAGCAGCATTTGAGAAACTGCACTGCAAATTATCTATCCCTGCCCGAAGCTGCAACGTCATAGGCTGAGCAGACGTTTCCATGAAAGCATTACTGATATCGGGAAGCGTAAGCTAGAGGACATCAGGGGTTTCATCATGGGGATTCGGTGGCTTAATGGCGGATAATAGGATCACTTCTAGCTATAAATGGGAGGGGTAAATATTACTAATAATGGGCAATATAAGAGAATCCCAATGGACCCAATTGGGTCTCCGAGTGGAGGTGTGGTATAGCAGCACCCTTCCTAACCTTACCTTTATTATCACTTAATATTTTATGAAATTTTGAGTTTGTAAAATGAAGTATGGTGTACTATGAAGTGTACAACACATATATTGCACCATTTGCTTCATTTCTCTCTACATTTGCTTTGCAACAAATTTCAATTAACTACTACAAACAATATTTGGTATTGAAAAAATTCCCTATACCATACTGTGAAATTTTAAATGTCTTGTGCTGACTTCTAGTAAGTACACATTTACTGCAACAAGTTTACGTTAGTAGTCATGTTTCGTTGTTAGTTGTATAGTGTGTAGTCGTGTTTATCATTTAATTTCGTGTTGCATACGAGGTTTTAAAAATTTATAGTATTTTGATATTTAATGGTTTCATAGTGTGAATTATTGTTTCTGATTTTTACTGGTTTATTAGTTCACTGAAAATAAGCAAGTTGTGAACAAGTGTGATTTTGTCAATCGCAGAAAAATTCAATTTAATTTTTTAATTGTTGGTTGCAGCTTCCGTGTCAAAATATGAAGTATGATTTATAAATGTGTTGCGCAAACAAGTTGCAAAGTGTGTACCTATCATAATAATAATTGAGAACCACCCTGCGCCTTCAACGAAATCCAATAATTTGTTTTGCGCTACTTGCCTGAGTTAGACAAGTTTTTAATAGAGGACATAGTGTGAATGTTTAAATCTCTTATCTCGTCAATCCAGCTCCAAATTTCATCTTTCAGAGCGTCAGTTGTTTCTTGTTTGTTCACATAAACTCGTTTGTTTAACTAAAATTCAAAAATTTCTGAAATAAAATTCTTTTTCTAAGAGTATATAGCGTTCCATGGTTAAAATTTCTCACTTTTTTTACTAAATAAATGTCATTGGATAACAGCTCAACTCTTGACATTTTATCATTTGACAGTCAATTTACTTTCTAACCTCAAATTTCCCTATCTTTAACAACAAGCAGTTGCTTTAAGCACATTGCAGCATCTCTTTAATAGACTAGTAGTTAGCAACTTTTACTTTTTTTAAGTTAATAACACTTCGAACGGCCATCTTGTTCGAAGTGTTATTAACTTAAAAAACCTAAGGCTCATAAAGGATGAGCGGTTCGGTAGGGAAAGATGTTTGTTAATAAAGTGGGTGGTACCTGTTTGGTTAGTTAGTTTACGTGGCTGCCCTCTTCACGCAGGCATTCAAGTAGAATCCAGATGATTCCTTTGGGTTGTCGATGTCGACCTATGCAGGACCATATCCAGAAACTCGGATACGGTGATTGGTACTAGATCTAACCTGTCGCACCATGATGTCTGATGAGCTCGCTTAAATAGATGTCTTTACATGGCTGCCTAAAAAATTATGTCTCGAGAGATGCAAGGCTGGACACTCGCAAATAAAGTGGATGGAAGACTGTCTCTCCTTTACTTTCTTTACAACAAATACGGCAAAACTAATTAAAGGAAAGGCGCATCCTGCTAGCAGTTTTGCCGATCCTCCAGTACCCTGTCACGAGTGCAACGACCCTCGAGATGTACCTACGTTTTATATATATATATATATATTTTTTTTGGCGTCTAACATTATAGCAAAGCCACATTTTTTAACATTCAACTGATTGCTTAGTCTTGCAATGTTATTCCTTTTTTATCAACACCACTCGCACAGTTTCATAAGCAAGTCAATCAGAGACATGTGGCATTAATTCACCACTTAGAAATAATGAGTATATCACATTTATTGTGTTAATGGCCACCTTCCTGTCGGATATCTTATAATACTTTAGTCAGAGTTTTGGGATAAATGATGACAATCTTACATTGAAGTTTTCTTCATAGAAACCTTCCTTCAACCTTTATCTCCTTTTGTATTCGTCGGTATATATCTTATCAGGAACTAGTACTGAGAATAGTCTATAAAAATTTTTTTCAACGTGCAACAATTAATATTAACATATGTGACTTTCTCCGAGAAAAGGGGACTAGTGTGTGAAAACGAAGTTTTGAGAAAAATTAATTTCATTTAGGTACCAGAATCCACTCTTACGTCCAACCCCGTTTTTTGACACACTAGGTTCCTTTTCTTTGAGAAGGTCACATATACTGAACAATGTTAAACTTTACTTAATAACTAACAGCACGATAAAACTAATCCTAAATCCGTTTTCTTGTCAGAAAAGCTATAGACCATAGGAGTATCGACTCAACTCTAAGCGACTTCAATGTATATAATGTACCACTTAGGGCAACATCATTAGGAGGAGCAGTACCTCCTCTATACTGAAAGTTCAACGACAACACTTTTTTAGAGCTCTTGAAGGAACCTATTGTAAGCATATTACATACGCACATGATGTAGTAGTAGAAGTCTCGATTAAAGATCTACTTATACTACCAAAAGTATTAGAAACCACCCTGGTGTTTATAACTGTATGAGTATGCTTATACTCAGACTATGCATATTTATTCGGACAAAAAAATTGCGCCTGATACTCGGGATATTTACTCATCATTCGCCACCGTAAACATACATTTGTGTATATAAAATGGAATGGAAAATATGTTTTGCATATGCGTAAATAAAATAGCCCTGTTTATATGCATGTGTAGTCAATTAATAGTCAGATTATTTTTATATCCATGCGTTTGATTGTAGCTCAGGCAGTTTATAAATTTTAGTTGCTGTCGTTAGTGCTGCGTAATTTAAAAAATGTATATTAACAAAGTTGTTGGATGTTTCGATTATAGATCCAATTATACTGCCAAAAGTATTAGAAACTACCCTTGTTATAACTGTATGAGCATGCTTGTACTCAGACTATAGATATTTATTGGTACAAAAAAAACCCATGATACTCGGGATATTTATTCATCATTCGACACCATATACATTCATTTGTGTATATAAAATGAAATGCAAAATACTCGTATGTTTTGGCTATTTGAAAACATGCTTCATGTGTGTGCGTAAATAAAATAGCCCTGTATACAAGCTGCATAATTTAAAAAATGTATACTAACATAGTTGTTGGATGTTTATAGTTATACGTATTTGGTTTAAAATAAATTCATGTGTTTGCATTTTGGGTGTTTTTTTATTTTTAGCTGCACACATTCATAGTTATTTGAATGCAAATACTCAAAGAGTACTTAAAACGATACCTTTGTCATTCTCTGTCTTATACATTCCACCCAAATATCTCTATTAAGAGCGCACAACATGATATAAAAGCATAAGTGTAGTCCAAAAAGGATTGATTGCCTCTGTGAAGTGTATACTTGGGTAAATTAAATTTAAGATTGTCCCACAAATGAACAACTTACTGTAGGACTATTCAATCCTAAATTATGGCTACAAGGTCTCAAATAGTCTAGTATAGTCCGATATCCAATAGAGATATACACATTCTTATATATTTACAAAAGGCGAACAGCATATCCCAAGACAGTTTAAGAATGCTGGATGTCAATGAAGCATACAGTGAGATACTCGTTAGTTTCCTTTCCATGGGCTTCATCGCATGGAGATATCGATGGGAATAACAGGAAGGATGTCTTAGTCAAAGCTACTAATATTCAAGAAATATATGATACAATGTGAGATAATTGGAATCGCTGCCAAGGGAGGGAAGAAAATAATCTCATATAAATTTTAACAAGTTACAAGTAAACCACGGAAAAAAACCCCCCTGCAATAAGACAAGAACATTTTGGACCGTAAGGGATTCGAAGCGAGCCATGTTTGCTATACGCTTTTGCAAATTCTAACTACGGATGCTTATATTGACAACGACTGGCGCTACTGGGCATTTGACGCAAATATTCGAAGTTCTAGTCTATCTGATAAATCATTTTGGGAAAGTGTTCAGGATGCTAAAGAGGGGAAGGAGAGTACTAAATAGTCGTATCTCCCTCCTTTCTCACGGCCCCAGATGCGTAAGCTTAAGATATAAAATGTTTGGTCGATAGACACTCACAGTCTTAATCATATCGATTTAAACAGGATTCATAATTTTGTTAATAAAACTCGAATTCTGGGGTTCTACTCTGTCATTCGAAACAAAATCGAATGCTTTCGAATTGCAATGCTAATAATACACAAATTCAAAAGCAGTTTCTTTCGTTTCGAAATATAGAGTAGACCGACCCCCTGGTATTAACCAAGTGAGCTGCGCTTAGGGCGTTTGCCAATTCAACCCAGTCTAACTTCACTTATCAAACGTTTGCTTGCTACGGCAACGTGAGGTTGGTATTACTTCAGGCTTTAAATATTGTATTTAGTGTAAAATAAATATTTTAATTAAAATAAAAAACTAGAACCATAAAATTTAAGGTGTAAGTGACTTAAAACTCCATATATTCATAGGTAAATGTATACTTTGGATTGTGTTTATCAAGCGACACTTGTAAATTATGACTGACACCATTTAATGTTAACGCATGGAATCTATTTTATGTCAACCTAACTTTTGACCTTTTTTTTCTACCTGAAAAGATACATATGTAGACCTTAACTACTATTGAAACGATAAGTTTTAATGTTATGTCCTTATAAAATTTACATACGAACATGAGAGCTTAAATTTATAGAGGCGAAAGGGAATTATTTCCATTTGCTGGCATTTCAAATGTTTGACAAAAAACAAAAAACAAAAACAACTATCTTAGAGGTTACATTGAAGCAATAATGCACACGTTTGTTAATTTTGTTGAATTGGTATTATCTTTTTTCTATTTTTGTTACCGTTATTGTGGCAAAACAAACAATGATGATGGTTTATCTATGTTGCAAAGTGCTGGTTTCGTTATCTGACTGAAAGAAGCCATTAAAAGAAATTATGTTTTTCAAAGTGTAAGAAAAACTAAAATTGGAAACCAGCACATGCTCACACACACACACACACACACGCACACATACACATACACACATCCTTAAGCATTTGCAAAAGAGATTATAATGCAGACAGTTGTGGAAAGTGGCATTTAAAATGTGGCATTTGTAATGGGTTTTTGACGCTTGATGCCGTTCTCTGCGTAACGACAAACTTTCTTTGAAATGAGCAACGATTATGTCGTTTTGGGTAGCGTTAAAACTAAAATAAAGCAACAAAATGTATATTACTTTTTTTCTCTCTTCTTGTTTATTTCGTTTTGTATTTGTATCTTAAAGTTATTTGTTTAGTATTTACAAGTCTTTTGGGATAATGGCGCTGTTTATGGTTCGAGAGGAGGAGCAAAAAAAAAAAGCAAACCTTGCAACATAACAGTCTTCTTCAAGGCGTCATATTTTTTTTTTTTTGTTTTAGATGAAACTGTCTTTTTTACCATGTTGCTGGTTTTTGCTCTCCCATTTCATTATGGAATGTTTGTTTTCCGCATTGCTGTTATTTGCGTAAATTTTAAATATTTTCTCTGACTTTTTTTTAATGTTTCATTTTGGTGTCTTTATCTTGAAGGTATGTATGCCTGGGTGTTTATATGTGTGTGTGTGTGTATGTTTTTGGCTTTTTTTTATTATAATTTGTTGTTATTGTTATTTATTTATCTCGTTATCCTTTGGGGTAAGCTGAGGTGAGTTTGAGTTTATTTCTTTAGTTGTGGATAAGTTGACGTTTATTTGTTACCTTGAAGAATATTTTTGTATAGCAAATTCTCTGGATTATTTAAAATTTAACGACATTTTAAATGGATGTATTTAGGAAACCTGAGCTTTCAAGAAAAACTAACTAAATCATGTAGAGAAAAACCAGAATAACACCCAATTAAATAAGTCCTAATGAACTAACAATTAAAAAAGTTCAAACGAAATTTTACTTACTTTAAAAAAAGTCCCACTCATTTCACAGCTAGATATGACAATCATAAGCTCGAAATATTTAATTTTGGATCTCTGTCCTCGGAAAAAGTTAGCGTCCGGGAAAGTTCTACTTTCTAAGGAAATTTTATCGCTTGACAAATAGTATTTATTAAAAACCAAGCTAGGTTAGGTTAGGTTAGGTTAATCTGGGTGGTCCGGGATTGATCCTTAGCGATACCAGCAGATGAAAAGAGATCCTTTTAGTATGGCAGCCTAGTTCGAGGTGCCTGTATCGAATGACTCCCACAAAGATTTAACAAATTTTAGCAATCTACAAATTTTTAATCTTGATAGAAGTTCAAGACTCTGGCTCTAAGCCAGACAGTAATACGGTAGATGTTCCATTGTTTCAATTTCCCCGGATTCCTTACATTTCCTGCAGGTACCGTTAAGTATTCGTTCTACTTTGACAGCAATCGAAGCCGTCTAGCAGTGTCCAGTTAATACCCCCACTGGAAGTTTGCAGTTGCTTCTAGTTAATGATAAAAGGAATTTAGTCGATTTGGGATCATAGGAGCTCCACATGATTTTAGTGGTTTTGCAAGTTTTCGTCGCACGCCAACATTCTTTCGCTTCTTCCCCCATTTTAGAGTCTATGATCTCTTTAAGGTGTTGAATTGGTTTTGGGCATATTCCTCAGCCGGTAGTTGAATTCCGCTTTTGGCCAGTGTATCGGCCATTTCATTCCCCTCAATTCCCATGTGTCCCCGGACTTGCCTACCAGCACATAACATATTTGAGGCCTTCCTACACATGACCACAACCGAGGAGTAATTGCAGTCAGCTGAAATTGTCTATATACAAATTTACATGCATTCATAGTTAGAGGGTTGAAGGCTAACTCTGCTGCCATTTTGACTTCATAGATTTCCGCCTGGAAGATGCTACAGTGTTCAGGAAGTTTATAAGATTCCTCTATACCGAGCTCCTGACAGTAAACAGCAGCTCCCACCCCTCCATCCATCTTTGAACCATCAGGGAAAAGGTTGAAACCAGAAACAGTATGGTTAAGACCTTTCAGATAGCCTTCTTCCCTTATAGTGATCTGTGGTCTGGCAAAAAGGTTCATCACTGGAATGATGTAGTCCGAGCTGTTCTCCATGTCTTCTAGCAATCTACTGTGACCAAATGATCTGTACGACATCTGTCCTGTTGTCCTGAGTCGGATAATGGATTTGCATGCGGCGTTTACTGCAGTTAGTTTTATTGGTTTAAGATCCAATGTAGCGTCTAAAGCTACAGTAGGTGTGCTTTTTACAGCTCCAGTGATGCAGAGCTCTGCTAGTCTCTGGATACTTTCTAACATTTTCAGATAAACTTTTGTCTCAGTCGCCCTCCACCATACAAGTAATCCGTAGAGTAGAATTGGTCTAGCTACCGTTGTGTAGGTCCAATACTTAGGAGTAGGCGAAAGGGTCCATGTCTTGTCCAGCATTTTTTTACATGCATATAGAGCAATGGTGGCCTTTTTAACTCTATCTTCTATGTTGGGCCTCCACGTCAGCTAACTATCCCAAATAACCCCCAGGTACTTTGGTACTTTGTGTGTGTTTTGGGCAAGAGCGATATCCGGTCTAATTTTGATGTTTTCCATTGCTTGACTTTCCTATTACTAGAAAGCACAAGATCAGTTTTTCCAGGGTTTAAGTTCAAACCTACCCGCGTTGCTCATCTATGAATATTCATTAACGAGGACTCCATTAGGGAGCTAATTGTGTCGAGAAACTTACCAGTTATGATAATGGCTATGCCATTCGCATATGCTGTATGTCGAATTCCATGATAATTTCATTAACAACCAGCATCCAAAGAAGTGGTGATAGAACATCTCCTTGGGGAGTCCCTCTGTTAGCTTCTTTGTTTACATTGGCATTGCCTAATTCCGCCGATACTATTCTACACTTTAAGAGGTTGTCAAAACAGTTCTTGACTTGCAAGTGAGCACCGGAACGATTTACACTTCCCATAATTGCGTCCGTAGACACATTATTGAAAGTGCCCTTGATGTCCAGGAAGACCCCTATAGCAAAGACTTTATAGTGTAACGATTTTTCGATTTGTTCAACAACATTATGAAGTGTTGTTTCTACCGATTTGCCCTTTGGACAAAATATTTGGATATACAAATTCCTTGATATGTATATCCAAAATTCTCTTTAACGTTTTCAGTAGAAAGGATATCAGACTGATAGGCCTTAATTCTTTTGGATACATATGGTTGCTCCTAACTGCTTTTGGTATGAATACAACCTTAGCTAAACCAAAGCTAAAAAGGGAAGTAATGCGTATTGGATATTCAGCCCATATTACAAATACAGACAGGGAAAAACAGCTTGAAATGAATAAAACCCATATTGAATTAATAAGAAACATTAACGAGCGCCTAGTCATGTTGAAATCTCTTATTTCAATATGGAAAAATATTAATTGAAAGTATTAATTTATTAACCCCCGACCAAAAAAGGGGTGTTATAAGTTTGTAGTGTGTGTCTGTGTATCTTAGTATCTTGTATCTGTGTATCTATGTATGTGTGTGTCTGTCCGTTTCCACGTACAGACCAAACGGCTAGACAGATTTTGATTTATTTGGTAACTTGATCGAGAGAGTTTGCTATGTTTGAAGAAAATCGGTCCAGCCGTTTAAAAAATATCACATATTTTCTAGATATATCGGGGTTTTTTTAAATGTTTAATTTTTGTTATTTTTAATTATCTCAATATACATTTTCCATTATATTGAAAATTATTGAATTAATCTTATGCGTTCTTATTTTTAAGTTGCAGCTTTCGCTGAGTGTAGTACTATCCATGAGGGTTGTGGTATGTTAGATTAAGACGTACAATTATTAAGATGTATTTGAAATATCGATGGAGTTGTTTGAAAGAGCGAAAATAATAATAATACTTTAAGCGACAGTTCAAAATCTTTATTTTATGAACAATAAAATGGCTACGAAGCACAGCTTCAAAAAATTAATACGCCTCAGCAACACTGCATTATTAAAAAAAACGTGCAAAAAGCAGAATTATGAGAGAATGAAGCTCTTCTCTATCTCTTCCTTCACCACCTGTCTTCTCTATCACTCACAGAGAAAAAACTGCCTCATAGAATCAAGAAGATTTTCTCTATGAAACGTTTTTAGACTAAGGGTATCCCAGCAGAAAGATGCGCAGATTTTTTCATAGAGATTCCTTATTGATTTTATGTGGTAAATCTTATTAATCTTATCAAGAAGAAAACCACATAAAATCAAGAAGAAATCTTATTATTCACAACTTTTTTTTACTCAATTGCCGTTATTTTTGGCACCAAAAATAAACAATCCATAGAGAAAAACTTATTGATTCTTTTAGATTTTCTTATAAATTGTAAACTATACCAATTTGTTATTGATTTTATTAAGTTGCCTTATTAATTTTTTTAAATAGGTTTTCTTCTTGATTTTATTAGGCTATATATTGATTTTTTCAATAAGGGTTTCTTCTTAATTTTAGTACGTTCCTCTAAGATTATGAGTAAAGCATCTTGTTGATTTTTTAATAAGGAAATCTTCTTGATTTTATGAGGTGTCTTGTTATTTCATATCTATAAATAGACATAGAGACAATCTTTTTCATGATCTTTTTCATTTTTGTATAAGAATATTTGCACAATAATTCCAATGGTTATTCAGGCTGCTTGTTAGCATATTGGTTAGAGTGCTTGTCTATCAGTCAGAAGTTTGCTGGTTCAATACTTGGTGAGTAAGTTAGTTAAGAATATGTATAACATAATGTGTATGTATGTATGTATAAATAAATAAAATCTACAATATACTACATACATACATACATACATATGTATATGGCATAGAATTTAAATGAAAATATATAAGTACAGAGAATAAAGACGCAATCTTTTTTTAATTTCTTATGTGGTCGCCTAATAAAAACAAGAAGAAAACCTTATTGAAAAAATCAATAAGATAACCTAATAAAAACTAAAAGACTTCTTCTTGATTTTTTCAAAAAGGATTTTCCTATGAAACTAATAAGATTTCCTTATTGAAAAAAAAAAGATTTCTTATTAATTTTGTTCTATTTTATGAGGTATTTAGTAGGCATTGTTTTCTCTGTGGTGTCCCTTTCCTAAAAAAGGTAACACCTAGTAATAGTAACTAGTAGGCCTGAGTGTTACTTCTCTTTATAAAAAAAATATATTTTAACCAAAATATGAATGTTAACTTAAAGTCGTTAGCCTTACCGTTAGATATACATACATATTTGATGTATAATCGATTGAACTTTAAATCATTTTAGGTTCTCAGTTGATGAATGGTGATAGAACTTCTTTTAATGAATGCTTGTGCTATATGCCTTTTTTTAATTAGTATAAGAGACAAAACTATGTCTAAAAAATTTTTCTAAAATTTTCAATAA
Source organism: Tachina lurida (assembly GCA_944452675.1). Lineage (NCBI taxonomy): Eukaryota > Metazoa > Arthropoda > Insecta > Diptera > Tachinidae > Tachina > Tachina lurida. The sequence continues at coordinate 29,644,511 of OX101753.1, read as the reverse complement.
TATTTGAAGTGCAATTTCTATGTGTTTATGTGCGCAAATATTCTCAAATGTGTTCATACTTCTTTATGCAGGTACAATTTAATGTAAGCATATCGATAGAGTTGTGTAAAAAGAAGAAGAAAAGAGATTGATCCTTTTTATGAACACCATCGATATGTATTTAATATTTTATTGGCAGTAACATTAGTGGAACAAATTATTAGTGGATCCATACAGATTTTCCTCCATATCGGGATACTTCCATTTTTAAAAGAATCGTCGATTTTCCGAACCATTTGAAACTATTTTTCTTTAAATTTTCTTTTATATACTTACTAGCTACACCCGGTGTGCTTCGCTACCCCGATCGACTTAAGAATTTTCCCGCATCGTCTCTTAAATTTAATTTACATCGATTTGAAAGTGTAGGAGGAGCAGAAATTAAGCACATACACCATGTCTTCTTTAAATTTCATTAAAATCGATTTTAAATTTTTTGGTCAGTTCTCGTGGTACCTTCATAGCGAACAGTCGAATAGCGGAATTTTACTTACTTACCAAACAAACAAAAATTACATATACAAAAAAAAATATTAGTAGTACATATTATTCGTAATAGGTACATACATACTGTCTTTAATAAATAAGCTTTATGCTTTGCTAATATTTTTTACATAGTAAAAATAACAAAAACAAAAAAACCGCCAAAAAAAACTTAAACAAATTGATATTGAGGAATACCTCAAAGTCAAACAAACAATCATAAATAACAAAAACAAAAAATACCGAAATAACAAAAAAAAAAACACAAACGAATAACCCTTGAGGAATTCTTTGTATGAATTCCTCAAATACAGAAAAACTTGAAGTGAGTTCTAACGGCAGAAATGCTTATTTTACTGTGAGTTCTGAAACTCTGAATGAAAAAAATATAAAAAATAAATCTGATGAAAATCTTTTGTTAACGGCAACGCCAATTTTTCGTCAGCGATCAACTTCGCTTTGTCCAATGCCAAATAGTAATGATGCATTAACATTACAGTTGCCCAGTACTTCTTCATATAAGTCAGTAATATCATCCCCTTCAGGCTCGTGTTTATCACTTAACAAAGTTATCACTACAGATAACAGCGGCTCGAAACTCAAGGTACAAGTTGGAATGGACAGATATATAACCATAGTAAAGCGTGGGCGAAGCCCGAATTCTTCAAAAATCTCATCTGCTCCAAAAGTGTATAGGGATAACAGCGCAGCCTCAACTAATCGCCAAAACCGCTTTAAAATTTTTCAAGATGACAACGACAAACCCGAGGTATCCTCGAACAAAACATCCAAGCCGCCACCAATCTATTTGAGACAAAAAAATTCAAATGCCCTTATTAAAAAATTAATTTCGGTCATTGGTGAGAATAAATATCACATTGTTCCAATAAAACGTGGCAACATCGATGAAACTAAAATCCAAATTTATGACGAAAAAGATTTCCGCAAAATGGTTGATGAATTTGAAAAAAGTAAAACAAGCTTCTACACATACCAGCTTAAGAGCGCTGAAGGCATGCAGATCGTATTGAAGGGCATAGATTCTTATGTTGTCCCCGAAGAAATAAAAGATGCACTCGTCCTCCAGGGGTTCAAGGTAAAAAATGTGTCCAATATAATAAATAGGGAAAAGATCCCTCAACCTCTATTTCGCGTTGAACTTGAGCCAAATGATATAAAATTGAAAAAGAGTGAGACCCATCCAATATATCTTCTCTTATATCGAAAAATAACCGTTGAAGAACCACACAAGCGTTCAGGACCCGTACAGTGCCATAATTGTCAAGAATATGGCCATACTAAAACTTACTGCAAATTACCTACTGTTTGTGTCGTGTGCGGCGAGTTGCACGGCACTGCTAGTTGCAATAAACCGAAAGATCAAAGTAACAAAAAATGCAGTAATTGTGGAGAAAATCACACCGCTAACTACAGAGGTTGTCGTGTGTACTCTTTGGTAAAGAAGACTATGGTGCAAAAACCTAAATTAGCTCCAGCTCAATCAGCAAACGTTTACTCTGCCACTTTTCAGCAAATGAGCCAACCAGTTACTTCCCGTGTATCGTATGCAGATGCTGCTAAGGCTAGTTCTATTCCGACACAAAATGTTTCACCGCAAAATAATTCTACAAATACAAACTCAAACTTTAATTATAATCGCCTTGAAGCCACTATTGAAAATCTTGTGCAAACTATAAACAATTTTACAACAAATATGACTACCATGATGCAAGAAATGTTGCGAATGCAGAATACTCTGCTTCAAGCAATACTTAATAAGCCATGAACACGTTAACAATATGTTTCTGGAACGCAAACGGCATTCGCCAACATAAAAATGAACTTGAGCACTTCCTCACGGAAAAAAATATTGATATAATGTTAGTATCTGAGACTCATTTGACTTCGAGAAGTCTTTTTAAAATTTATGGCTACACTATATATGATACAAAGGACCCTAGAGGAAGGGCTTGCGGTGGATCAGCAATTCTAATAAAGTCAAGACTCAAGCACTATGTTCTTGATAACATTTGTGAAGAATACCTACAAGCAACAAATATTGGCATTGAAAGTTTTTGTTCAAATTTCGTTATATCATCAATTTACTCCCCTCCCAGATTTTCAATCACTGAGAATCAATATGAGGATTTCTACAAATCTCTTGGACCTTGTTTTGTATCAGCTGGAGACTACAATGCGAAACATACGTTCTGGGGTTCGCGCCTTGTTACACCCAGAGGTCGAGCATTGTTCAACACTATTTCAAAAATGGGCTTGGATGTCATTTCGAGTGGGGAGCCCACTTATTGGCCTACTGACATACAAAAAATTCCGGATGTTATAGATTTTGGCGTCATAAAAAATATCTCTAGGGATTTAATTCAAGTTCAAGCTTCTCTTGATCTCTCGTCCGATCACTCCCCGACGATCATCACAATTTGTAGCCCATTAAGAAGTAACTTACCTGACCCATATGTGAAGATGATCAATCGTGTAAATTGGCTGGGGTTCAAAAAATATCTCAGCAGTCATTGTACGGAAAACATTACGCTTAGAACACCCGATGATATTGAATCGAACATTGCCAATCTCAGCGAGAATATTAAACAGGCTGCTGAACATGCCACTATCTCCCATCCGCAGATTGGGTTTAATAAAATTTATTCCACAGACATTGAACATCTCGTACGTGAAAAAAGAAGGGCTAGAAGGGAATGGCAACAGCACAGATCACCACAAAATAAAATCAGATTTAAAGAGTGCACTACACGACTCCAAGAGTTGCTTGCATCTGAAAAAATTGCATCTCTTAAAAATTATCTGGAGGGTCTTGATGTTACACCGGCGTCTAATTACTCCTTGTGGCGCGCTGCCAGAAAGCTTAAAACACCCGTTGAGTATAAGCCACCTCTACGCACATCTACCGGAGGTTGGGCAAGAAGCGATACTGAAAAAGGTAAAATATTTGCTGAGCACTTAAAATCCGTTTTTACGCCAAATATATGTACTGGTGTTGCTGATTTGCCGAATCAGCAAACCCCTCAACACATAAAGTTTAAGACGCGTGATTTACAAAAATTAATTGCCGAACTCAACCCGAAGAAAGCTCCGGGTATTGATGGAATTAGTAATCAGATGCTGATGAACTTGCCTCGTATTGCAATGAGAATCCTGTTATTCATATTTAATGCTATTTTACGACTGGAGTATTATCCACACAACTGGAAACTTGCCAAGGTTAAAATGATTCCAAAGCCGGGCAAAGATATAACCAAAACTGCTCAAAACAAAATTGTCCCCAATTCTAATTAGTAGTGGGTGCATACCAGACCATCAATTTGGTTTTAGAAGTCAGCATAGCACCATTGAACAAACTCACAGATTAGTTCAATTTATAAGAAGAACTTTTGAGGGAAAAAAGTATTGTTCTGCGCTGTTTATTGACGTTTCCCAGGCATTTGATAAAGTGTGGCATGAAGGCCTTATTTTAAAATTGAAGACTTACTTACCAATAAACATTTTAAATCTTTTGGAAAGTTACATTATTTCCCGTAAGTTCACTGTTGCGGAAGGAGACTTTACAAGTAGGCCTGAAACAATTTCATCTGGTGTGCCACAGGGGAGTATACTGGGACCAGTTTTATATTTAATTTATACTTGTGATGTGCCTGTGAGCAGTAGTATCCATACTTCCACATTTGCCGACGATACAGCCTGCCTTAGTATGCATGAAAACCCTGATGAGGCATCCCGCAAACTCCAGGAACACATTAGCCAGATGGAGCTTTGGTTAAACTTATGGAGAATCAAAGCAAATGAACAAAAGTGTGTTCAAGTAACATTTACTTTACGAAGAGATACTTGTTCCCCCATTCGGATTAACAATCAAGTTGTTTCTCAACATTCACATGTGAAATATCTTGGTATACACCTTGATCGACGACTTACATGGAAACACCACATTGATTCTAAGTTAACTCAAATGAAACTTAAACTAACTCAGGTACATTGGCTGATTGGTCGAAATTCAACACTTAGCCTAGACTGTAAACTTTTAATATAAAAGTCGCTTTTAAAGCCAATATGGTGCTACGCAATTCAACTATGGGGCACTGCTTCAGCTTCAAATGTAGAGAAAATTCAACGCAGGCAAAATAAAATTTTACGCATGATAACATCGGCTCCATGGTACATCAAAAATTCAAATATACATCGTGATTTGAATATGCCACTAGTGACTGAAGAAATTGCAAAATACGCTGGCAAATATTTAACAAAACTCGAGTCACATCCTGATCCGCTTGCCCGTAATATTTTGCACTTTATTGGACACATCCGCCTAAAAAAGAGGGACACAATGGCTCTTATTCACAGCACTCCAGATGGGACTTCTTGAAAATACTTTTATTTTTTTTCCTTTTGATTATCACTACTTACATATGTATTATATATAACTACTACTAAGCTTATGTCCGACATTGGTCGGGCCTAATTATATTTTTTAGATTTAAGATTTGAATACTTATTGTTAGTTCATATATGAAGATACAATAAATAAAAATTCATGCATAAAAAAAAAAATTTTTTTTGGAGGAGTAGGACTCATCCCCCTACTGCCTCGTGGTCCTAGTTCAGAAAATTTCTATGGTCATTTTGTGACTTTCTAGATGCAGCTCTATGTTGTGAATTTCATTAAAATTGGTTTGGTTGTTTTGGAAAATTACCCCCCCTCCCTTACGACCCCTTTCGACACCTTTCGGAGGGCAGAAATTTCCTCCTATCGCTCCCCCTGGTCCTAGTTTTATAAACGTACATAGCCTATGTGACCTTCCATTTCATCTAAATCGGTTCGAACGTTTCAGAGGGTCCTAGTTTTAAAAATGTATATGGCTTTTGTGAATTTTTTAAAACACTAACACATCTATGTACTAAATTTCGTCAAAATCGATTGGAACGTTTCGGAGGGGCAGACATTTCCCCCCTTCATCCTCTTTTTCCTAGTTTTAAAAATTTAGATAGCCTCTGTGACTCTTTAGACGCAGATCTTTATATGTTTTAAATTTTTTTAAAATCGGTTTGAACGTTTCGCAGGGACAGAAATTTCCCTCGTATCGGCTTCCTGGTTCTAGTTTTGAAAATATAGAGCCTATGAAATTTCATAGATGCAAATCTATCTATGTTCTAAATTTTATTAAAATTGGTTTGAACGATTCGGAGAGGCGGACATTTCCCCCTATCGCCCTCCTGGTCCTGGTTTTAAAAATGTACACAGCCTACCCTACAAGAAATGAATGACTGAAACTAATACAAACAACATTTTTGTACTAAAACATATCCAAAAATTTTACACTCAATTCAACAGTGATTATAGTTGCTCTACTCTAACATACATACATATGTATATGCTGGAGTGGAACATCTAATGTACATATGTCAAAAATTTTAAAATATTGAATTTTACTGAAAATAGTTTAAAGTTCGTTCGGTTTGTAAAATTTAAATATATAAAAGTGGTAAAAAAAGTATGGTGTTTATGAAAAAGTAAGATAAAACCAATAATGAACAAAAGAAGTTTTATAAAGTTTAATTTAAAATATACATATCGATGGCTTCATATAAGGAAGGCGGAACTCGAACTTTTTATATTTTATAGGAGAAACAAAAAACTGAAGAAAAGCTAAAGCATTTACATGCAGAATATTTTTTAAGTGGCCACAAGTCCTTGATTTTAAACTGCAACGTACTAAGATTTTCAAGGAGGATGCAATTATACGTTGTCTCACAGAAAACGTTTAAAACGCGATTTCGAAAAAAATTGAGATACGCTGTTTTTATATTGAGCCATCGATATGTATTCGTTTCATTTTAAATTTTTAGTTATTTGCACTTCTGAAAGCAGTTCTGCAAGCACTCCTGGAAGCACTTTCGGAAGCACTCTTGGAAGCACTTCCGGAAGCGCGTTCTGGAAGCACTTCTGGAAGCGCGTCTAGAAACAGTTTCGGAAGTACTTCCGGAAGCACTGCCAGAAGCAATTCTAGAAGCACTTCTGGAAGCACTTCTAAGAGCACTTCCAGAAGCACTTCTGGAAACGCTTCCGGAAGCAGTTAATTTTCCGGAAGTTAAATTGTAATAGGTTAAAATTTCTATAAAAATTTTCAAGAATACTTTCTTATTATTGATTTTATAACTTTTTTTGTTTCTCCTGTAAAAAATATAAAAGTGTAGTTACGTCCGCTTGCATTTAAGGTGACGATATACATATAGACACAAATAAGTTTATATGCTTTTATACATATGTATGTTAATGTAAATATACTCCCTTTTTGAAGTAATTTAATAAAAAAAATTTTTTGCTATGTCCACAGCCAGTGCTATCAATGTATATATTAGTGTTATATTTTATATAATTTTAATATCAAGTAAATAAATAAATAAATAAATAAAATTTTTGCTATGTCCACTGCCTGAAATAATAAGTTTATCAGTAATATCGGTATACCGGTATTATAAACTCGGTAACGGTATGTACCGGTAACACTGATAACGAAATAAAAAAAAAATACCGATACCGTTACCGATACCGAAATTTAAAAAATAATTGAACCCGTATTAATACCGATACCGTTATCTGTTTCGGCTTCCAACTTTGATTTCAACGTTTAAAATCGGTTTGAACGTTTCGGTGGGGCAGAAATTTCGCCCTATAGCCCTTCTGGTCATAGTTTTAAAAGCGTACATAGCCTATGTGACCTATTCCATTGAAATCGGTTCGAACGTTTCGGATGGGCAGAAATTTCCCACTGTCGCCCTACTGGTCCTAGTTTTAAAAATGAATATGGCCTTTGTGACTTTTTAGATACAGATTTATCTGTGTACTAAATTTCATACAAATTGGTTGGGCAGAAATTTCCCCCCAATCGCCCTCCTGGTCCTAATCTTAAGAAAGGTAATACCCTTAAATACTTTCGGAGTTGCACGGACTAAGTGCACCAAATTTCATTGCGATCGTTCGCACGAAGTTTATAGGGAATAACAATTAGAAACAAAATTAAAAATCCCATAGAAAAACACGATTTTAGTTTTTTCGGAATTTTTCAATTTTCCAATGTTTCTTTCCATAAAAACCTTTTTCAGACTATTAAACATATTAAAAAAAAATTAGCAAAATTGGTCATAATATGCCATAATTGCTAAAAATAAATATTTATAACTATATACTGCAATTCTATTATCACTATAAAATAAAACTATTTGAATAGATTCTATGACATTTTTTGCACTATTATTATAAAAACTCGCCAATCTAATAAAATTTGGTCTCCAATTGAAACAATCATAAAATTTGATCAAAATGTGATTTTAAACAAAATTTACGATTAACCAAAGGCATACACAAAAACACACTCAGGCACATACACAAAAACACACTCAGGCACATACACACACACATGTTTACAGGCATACACAAACAAACACACGCATGCATACCCCCAAATATTCGCAAATAAAATAGACGATTTGAATACGATTTGTGTAACAATGAATGTTTATGTTTCAATATACAATTTCGCACTTTGATTGCCCGACGAATATTGTGTTGTGTTGTGTTGTGTTGTACGATGCAGTGGTATGCTGAGCAAGGGGCGAAGGCGGGGGAAAGTGGTTGAGGTTGATATGGATTGAGTGAATTGTATTTAACGGTGTTTTGTTGGACTCTGTGGCTTTGATTATATTGTGCCAAAAGCGCTTGTTGTTGCAGTTGTTGTTTACTCTATTGGGGGTTACCAATACAGCGACAGACATTTAACAATACAATTGATAAAAACAGAAAAATCAAATCCAAAATAGGCAAATGCACAAACAACTACACATACATAAACACACACATTTGTATGTACATATGTATGTACTTATGTATGTAAACATGGATGTGCAAAAAGAAAAATAAACAAACCAATATGCAAACATCAATTGTGTACAAAACTGTGTGAGTTTGTTGGCTGGGATGTTTGTGTGCATGTGTTTGTGTGTGTAGGCAGAATTATTGTTTGGTTTATGTCATTGTATGCATGCATTGTTGTTGTTGTGCAACTACCATTGCGCTGATTTACACGGGATTAATTGTGCTGGCATAACATGCCAGCTTGTAGGTGAGAGAGGCAAAGGGAGGGGTTTTGTGTTTGGCTTAATTTTTCAACCAGCTACAACCCCGCATTAGCAGCACAAAACCAATACACAGACAACTTAAAAACTGCAAATGTTAGATTGAATACGAAAAACACTAACACACACAAAGCTGTGTATACGTATACATTTTTATGACGGATGAATTAGTCTCGTGTGTTCTTAAAAGAACAAAAATTGTGCGGCATAAAAATTAGTCTCGTGTAAACTACCTCATTCAACACAAAATGAAATTATTGGAATTTTCAAATTGATATACAGGCTTGTTGTTGTTCGTGTGCACTATTTTTATATTTCTTTTTTTTTTGGCTCAATGATGTTTTTAGTCCATAAACCAGTGTTAGTATGAAAGCGTGTGTGTGTGTGTGTGTGTGGTGTGTGTTTGGGTGTTTGTGTGCCACTACAAAGAGAGATCATCATTAATAACAACACACTTTGCAAACAGATTAAAAGCGATAACAGATGTGCAATAATTTTAACCAGATTTTATATGTAAATTAGTTTATGGTCTAATCAAAATAGGATTTTAGCCACTCTGTTCGTTAAAAATTTGCTATTTTTATTGTGTGTATAGAGTTTTTGTTTCCTTTTGCTCTCTAGTCATTAGTTTGCTAAATTGTTTATATTTGAAAAATATTATTTTTATTATTGGTATTATTTGATAACTATTGAAGCTTATATTGGTAGTTATTTTATGTTTGTTTGAGAATTAAATTTGAAATTAAATTTGGAATATTGTTTAGCGGTGATGAATATGCGAAAAGCGGTTTAAAAATATTTATTATTTAAGTTTATTTAAAATTTAATTTAATTAAAATTTATATTGCGGGCAATTATGAACAAAATTCCGCGAGAAATTTGTCCCGGGGAATAATTCCAACTAATCGCAAGTAATAGGGAAAACAAAAAATTCTAATTGGAAAAAGGGAGAAATTTCTCGCGAAATTTTATTCATAACTGCCCCACAGAGAAAAAACTGCCTCATAGAATCAAGAAGATTTTCTTTATGAACCGTTTTTAGGCTAAAGGGTATCCCAGCAGAAAGAAGCGAAGATTTTTTCATAGAGATTCCTTATTGTTTTTATGTGGTAAATCATATTAATTTTATCAAGAAGAAAAAAACCACATAAAATCAAGAAGAAATCTTATTATTCACAACTTTTTTTTACTAAATTTCCGTTATTTTTGGCACCAAAAAAAAAGAAGAAATCTTATTATTCACAACTTTTTTTACTAAATTTCCGTTATTTTTGGCACCAAAAAAAACAATCCATAGAGAAAAACTTCTTGATTCTATTAGGTTTTCTTATAAATTGTAAACTATAGGGATTTCGTATTGATTTCATACGGTTGCCTTCTTGATTTTTTTTTTAAAAAGGTTTTCTTCTTGATTTTATTAGGTTGCCTTATTGATTTTCAATAAGGTTTTCTTCTTGATTTTGGTAGGTTGCTATATGATTATGTGTAAAGCATCTTATTGATTTTTTTAATAAGGAAATCTTCTTAATTTTATGAGGTGTCTTGTTATTTCGTTTTTATAAATAGACATAGAGACAATTTTTTCATGATCTTTTTCATTTTCGTATAAGAATGTTTGCACAATAATTTCAATGGTTATTCAGGCTGCTTGTTAGCATATTGGGTAGAGTGCTTGTCTATCAGGTAGAATTTTGCTCGCTACTTGGTGAGTAAGTTAGTTAAGAAAATAACATAATGTGTATGTATTTATGTATAAATATACTATATACATATGTACATGGTATAGAATTTAAATGAAAATACATAAGTACAGAGAATAAAGACGAAATTTTTTTTTATTTTTTTATTGAAAAAATCAATAAGATAACCTCATAAAAACTACAAGAGATACAAAGGTTTTCTCTATGAAATTAATAAGATTTCGTTATTGAAAAAAACCATAGAGATTTCTTATTAATTTTGTTCTATTTTATTTAGTGGTCACTGTTTTCTCTGTGCCTGATTAAAAAAATATTTTTTTTTAATTCCAAGTATTGAAAAAAATTTTTTGAATTTATAGTGTGGGATTTTATGTAAACTGAGCAACAACAAACATTTTATTTGTAACGATACGTTTTACGCTGGTTGCTGGGGTAGGCTCAGCGGAGTCCAGGGGTCGTTGACAATGATGTTGTTTATTTAAAAGAAACGGGTGATTCTTATTTCGTTATAAAACGTAAATCCAAATGTTCTATTCTATTTTTCTACACCTTTATACAATTAGAAAAATAGAATAGATTCATATCGAATATAAATTATTTGCTGGGTTTTGTATAAGTTTCTAAGCCTACTATGCTTATTTTTCTTTTGTGATTTTCAAAAATATTATTATTTGTGAATTCTAAAATAGTTTTTGAAAGTCTGTACATAAGATAAGAGGTTTGTGACTGTTCAAGATTTGTGGTTGAAGTCTACTGACGATTTGTTACAGCAACAATGAAATGCATATAGACATCGCTGAACCACCAGCAAATAAATTTCAAATTAAAATACTTTTGACAATATGTCGATTAATAAATTTCTTAAAAATAAAATAATTGTTGCGGCAAAAACGAAACGGTTGACTTTTGCCGTCACATATTATGGTTTAAGCATTTAACATAATCACAATGGATCCAATTGAGTCTACGAGTGGAGGTGCGGTTTAGCACCATCCTTCCTAACTTAAGCATTTAACACAAATAATCTTCCATATTACAGAGCTTTATATTGCTAAAAAAATATTCCCAACAATTTGCAATTAAAATAAAATAATTTATATAAACTTTCATAAATTTCATTACTATTTGAATAGATATGTAAGCTCAGGCTTAATTTTAATTCCCTTATATACGGCATTCTATTGGCTGCACCCAAAGCCTCCATCTTCTTAGCAACTTGCAGTCTTCCATCATTTCCAATATGACTGATTGTTTGTGTCATGAACATAAATTTAGACGCATGAGCAATAATAATATTTTATCCTTCTGCGTATTTAGAGAAAAACTTTTTTTTTAATATAAGCGATAAGTTCTATTTACACTCATTTCTATACACAAAAAACTTTTTATATTAAAACCTGGTTAAAAAATGGTTAATTTAAAATTTTTGCGGCAATCATTTTGCTTCATATGGGTTTCATGTTAATGCAACATGATTTAGAGTAACATTCAAAGAAAATTGTTTCTCTCGAAATAACTTAATTTCATGTTCATTTATTATTCCAGTACTGTTAAGTCAAACTGAAGAATCACGTTGAATCAAAGTTATTTCAAGTTGAAATAACGTGAATTTGATACCGAAATCACAATAAGAAGAATCACAATAAGTCAAAGCGTTTTCACGTTGAAATAACTTGAATTTAATGTAATATCTAGTCAAAGAAACAACAATAAAACAATAACAAGTTACACAACTGACCAGAACTATGAACATAAACATATTTCATCAAAATATTATTTCTAATAAATTTAACATGATTTCCAATCAAAATGTTTGCATGGTGATTTTACATTGATATTTTTCTTTGTGTGTATGTGTTCACAATTGGGTTATTCAATAAATATTATTTTAAAAAATATCATTTTAAAAGACTTTTGATTTTTATTGTACAATCAATATAATTGTGTAATGTGGTGGCAACATTGTTCAATGTTGTTTACTTTTTCACTGTCATAAAAATTGGGCAATATTTTCGTTGAAAATATTGTGCCATTTATTGCATAGAATAGGCCAAAACGACAATAATATGTACAACAAAAAAATACAATAATATTTTATAATGGATGGGCCGCTTTACAATATTTTCAGATATGACAACCCGGCAGATAATTTGGTGACAATTGGTCCTAACGTACTCGTCCTATGACTTGAGAAAATGCGAGTGTCACCAAAAGTATGATGTAGTGTATGATGAAAAAAAAAACATATTGTGTAAATGGTTACTTATTCACCATTTTCCATTATTTTGGATTACATTTCAAGGTGAAGAAAATCATATTTGCTTGACGATTTATGAATAAAATATAATTGTTTTTTTTTTTTTAATATTATAAGTTTTTAGAGCAATTCGGTCCATGGTAACAAAATTGTTGGATGCATGAATGGTCATTAACAAGACAAACTACCCCCTCTTGCAAATTTATGTATACCGAAAAATTAAAAATAAACGTAACTTTTCATTCTACGTTGATCATACACAAGAAATATTAAGCATCAATTTAGATAAATCATCAATAAATTCATTATGCAACATCATTATATGACACATAAAATGTAGCTCTTTGAATCCCTCATTCGAATAAAAATGACAAGGCAAAAAAGTAAATCATGCAAAGAATTTGGTGATTTAAATAATTGGTGTATATACATACATATGAGTATTAAATCGGAAATTTATGGCATAAAGAGACTATATTGGCATATCTGAAGTTTCTATTTCTTAAGTAGTTAATACACAAAGCCATCACAAGATAAATGTAATCAACTCACGTCTGCAATTTGTTTATTCGTTGATTGTATTAAAATCGATATATCAGCTTATGTGTAAATACATAACAGAGAACAGCAGTGAGTAGTAAAAAAGTGAGTATTAGAGTTGAATCATGGCTCACTCATACTTATTGCAATGTTGTCTATGCATCATATTCACACGAAACTTTGAAGTGCGCATCGAACTCATACTTAGCAACATTTATGATGTTGGTGAATTCGATTCTCCTTAACTCATTGCCTAAGGACGATGCAAAATAAGTATGATTTACAATGCGAACTTCGCATACGATCATTAAAGTTCTCATTATGATGTTATGTGTTTCTCTGTTGATTTTTTTATTTTTTTGCAGGAATTGAAAAACAACGCTATTTATTGCTATTGTATACTACTTGCAAACTGTTCAATGACTAAACTTTTAAATAAAAATACATAAACATGAGTGAGCTGAATCAATGTGAGTATACTTCTATTTTCCTGAAATTAGAAATCAAACTGAGGTGAGTTGTGAGTGTGAGTGTGGTATGACTATCATGTCGACATCTCATTCATATTTATTTCAACCTATACTTATAAATCAATGTCATCGTGAGTATGCGTAAATCAGATAAGTTGAGTTTAAATAATGTCTACTGATTTATATTTAAAATTTCATGAGTCAGATGTGTAACTATTGCCGACTACACACTATGACATTTTTTGACATCGCAATAGTGTGTCCTAGTGGCAAAATTTGTCATATCCAATATTTTACGTTATGTGGTATTTCATCTTTTATATATATAAAACGGAATGTGTGTTTGTTTATTGTTTGATTGTTTGTTTGTTTGTACCTTATAGGAGACCAAACCTTTGAACCGATCTACCTGAAATTTTCGAAATATTTAACTGGGACTCTAGAATAAATTATGGGCTACTATTTTTCAATCACGCCCACTTTTTTAGATTCTGTTACTGCTTCCACATAGTATTTAACAGATTTTATACCATTAACGAGCATAACTTCGTCATTTGTGGATCAATTTTCAACATTTTTGTTTGCATATGAAAAAGGCTATTAGTGTTTTCGTGAAATGGGGTGGGGTGGAGGGTGTCACAAATTGCCCGCCCCAATAATTGAATAAAAAGTAACTTCGTCATTTATCGACCAATTTTCAAAATGCTTTTTGCATATGGAAGAGGTCCACTAAATTTTTTTTTAAATATTAGGAAGGCAAGAAGGGGGCTGAATGTGCCCGCCAAAAAAATGGATTATAAAATTGCGTTGTCGTCTATGGACAAATTTTCAAAATTCTTTTTGCATATGAAAAAGTTCCACTAAATTTTTTCTTAAGATTGTTGAGGGGGAGGGGCGGAAAAGAAAAGTGCCCACCCCAAAAATTTATTATCAAATAACTTTGACGTTTCTGGACAAATTTTAAAAATTTTAATGGAATATGAAAAAAGTTCACTATGATTGTTTTTTTTTTTTTTTTTTTTGCAAATAGGGAAGGGGTGTGCAAAGTACCCGCCTCAAAAATTTATCATCAAATAAAGGGGGTGCAATAATTGATTATCAAATAAATTTTTTTTTTAATTTTTGAATATGGAAGAAGCCCAATAATATTTTTGTAAGTGTTGGGAGGGGGAAAAGAGAGCTGAATATGATCACCAAAAAAATGGATTATAAAATTGCTTTTTCGTTTGTGGACCAATTTTCTAAACTCTTTTTCTATAAGGAAAAGTTCAACTTTTTCTCAAATTTTGGGGATGGAGAAAATATTGTCCTCAAAAATTTATAATCAAATTACTTTGTCATTTCTGAAGCAATTTTAAAAATTTTAATGGCATATGAAAAAGGATCACTAAAATAGTTTTTTTTTTTAAATTGGAGGTGGTGTAGCAAAGCACACTGGGTTAAGCTAGTTCCATATAAAAAGCACAATGTGAACGGTGTTGCACACATTTTGAAAATGACACCACAAATGGCACACCCTTTCAAAACGCCATTAACAATGTTTCGCAACTTTGAATCTACACACGTTATAATTACCACATCCGAAAAATATACAAACTTTGTATTGTAATGTTGTGTAAGTAAGCTTATATCTACCCTTAATATATACAAGTGATAAGTAAAAAATTTTCAAAAATTTAAGCTCATCAGTTACTAAAGATCAGCGTATCACAATTATTGTCGCAATGAAATTTTTAATTGATTTTATTTAATTAAAGGTGTTGATGTAATCAAAATAAAGATATATAAAACTATGATACGCAGCGAGCTTGGCGTTGGCTGAAGTAGTTAGCTCGTTGACTGAAAAACCGAAGGTCCTGGTTTTGAGCCCGGTCTCCGATAGCCATCAAAAATGACAACACCACCCATAGCAAGGTGTGAATGTTACCCAAAGTGTAATTTCGCCTACAGCTTTAAAGCTCTTTGAAATTCAAGTTGACGTATTAATTTGTCTAAAGGATCTAAATTTTGGTGTTTTAGTTTTAATTTGTTAGACTTTGGTTTCTGTCTTATGGCATACCTTTATTAAATTATATGTAGATAACTTAAGAAGGTGGCGTTGGCTGAAGTAGTTAGCATGATGACTACTAAACCGCAGGTCCTGGGTTCGACGACGGTGTCCAACAGTTATTAAATAACAACACCACACGTTGTTCTGATATGCATTAGTGTCCCTTTGTATGAGTTGTTGTAGGAAAGTTCAAGTGATGAAGGCATAGTCACTGGTCACTGAACTATACCGACTTCAGCAGATATTAGTACTAATGTAACATCAGAGGGCCCTACTTCGTTGTGTAGCAGACTTATCGGCGAGGTAAAATAATAAATAAAATGGCTACTAAACACAACTTAATAATTTAATACGCCTCATTTGACACCAGAGGCGCTGTAACACTGCATTATCAAAAAGCGTGCAAAAAAAGCCGAGTTGTAAAAGAATGAAGCTTTCCTCTGTCTCCTGCTTCACTACCTGTCTTCTCTATCACTATCACTATCCCTTCCCTATCACCCTATCTCACAATCTTCTCTTCAACTAACAGGTAGCACAAAGAGATCCTTATATTGGACCCAAGTGAGCTGGACTGTAAATTTCACCTTATTTCTTATTGAATTATTCAAACAAAATATATATACTGCAATTAACGAAACCTAATCAAAACCATTTAATTTCAAAATGCAAATTACAGAGCAGAGACGAAAGCAATAAGGGAATAAACAAACTCTGCTAATTGTCATCCTTACCAAACTTTCCACATGCTGGCTCGCACATGAGTTGCTCTCTGTGTTTTATTTTTTTCTTTCAGAAAAAGCAATTGACTACCAAAATTGCAATTGAAATAACTAAAATTTAAGATCTAATCACTTCTACGGCAGGCATATAATCACTTTTATTGCGGCCAATATACAGCACATATTTTGAAATGTGATATCCGAAATGGACAATACAGCCTCCAAAGCAACAACACACATACACGCATACATACATATGAATGTAGGGCCATCTAACAAAAAAAAGGCTCAACTTAAATTAGAGTGCATGTGTGTAAATACTCGTACATCCTGATGATATAAAACAGTGGCATTGGCATTTTGAAATGAAAAACCAAATCACAGAACAATCATAAAATGTAGAATTGATATGTATCGTCGTGTATATTTTCGTTTTTAATTGCCTAAAAATCGTACTAGCGTACAATATAACACAATCTCTCTGCATGCACAAATGTTTATTCATTTACTGGTTGTACAACTACATCAATATCTTTTTCATCTGTATTTAAATCCTGGACATTTATAAGTTTTATGCAATACACTCATTCGTAAGCCCAATACATCCATTTTCCTATGGTGAGTTTTTAGCCAAACAAACTACATATATGATGAAACATATAACTCTAGCCATACACACACCTCCTGGCGGTCAAAAGTTGTCGACACATTTTGGTTTTTTATTTTTTTGAAGTGTGAGTGTGTGCGTGTTTATTTGTCTAGTGGGTTTCATACTCGTATATTGAAAGTTAATTTCACACGTTTAGAAAAGGAATAGATATATATTTTATTTTACTTACTTGATGTTTGGAACGTCCCAACATATGGAGATCTTATACTCCGGGAAGAGATAGGAATTTTTGAGTAAAATTGCAATGCAGAAATAGTTGGTATGTTTTAAACAAATTGCATTAGTTGATTGCGAGAAAAATATAAACTGTATGTAAAACTTTCAACACAGAAAAATTTCATATTAAAGTCGTTGAAAACAACGTTAATTTATCAGTAACAATTTTGCTTTATATGTATTTCATTTTAATTCAACATGATTTACAATAATAGCTTTCACAAAAAAATATAATTTTGAAATAACTTTCATACGTGTTGATTCAATATTCCAATACTATTAAATAACACGAAGAACCATATTGAACCAAAGTTATTTCCAGTTGAAGCAACATGAATTTAACTTAATACAGTAATTTTATTTTATTCATTTATTTAACTTACGTGATGTATATTGGCACAGGCATCAGGAAAATGTGTGTGGAAGTTGGCTAAATATAAGTGCTTCTGGGAATACTTATAAAAAAAATTAGAAAACCGAAGGTGTTGCAAGTAGAGATGGGCACGTGTCGTAGTTGTTTTGTGACATGAACACGTATGACACAACATGACTCGTGTCCCAAAATCTGATTTCATGAGTGGTCGGGTCGTTTCGTGTTGAGCAAAATTGACACGAAAAACACCAAATGATTTAAGGTATGAAATCAATAAAAATTAAAATTTTGTATCGTCAAACTTGCAACATTAACAAATTTGTATACGTCTGTTAACCTTAAAGTTCTGAAATTAAGTGTCGTGTTGTAAAAATTCGGCTCGCTCCCATCTCTAGTTGCAAGTCATGGGTATAGCGATAGATATGCCTAAATATGCAAGGGTATAAAAGGAATGAGTATTGATACATACAGGTATGAAAGCTTTGAGTTTATACCAAAGTATGTGACTGATAAAATCATTTGCTTATGTCAAATTACTTAATCATTATGACAACTTTTCTAACAGTGTAGAAACATATCTAATTACATACATATGGGCATTTCCACCGAAAGATCCAATGACGCCAAAATATTCAAATATTCAATGCAAAAACTTTGTTTTATCCTATTTTGATAGCAAATTTAACTAATGTAAGCAATTTGAATGGCCTGTTTCACAATAACGAAACGAAACTTTCGACTGAAAATTTATATTGAAAACAAAAACAAATTTTCATATTTTATTGTTGTTTTCAATATAAATTTTCAGTCCAAATTTTAGTTTCCTTATTGTGAAACAGGCCGTAAATTTATACATATCCCATTTCGAGATAATTGAATGTAAAGTCACATGAAGTCGGTTAAAAAGGAGCAACTTTTTTCATTATTTTGGCATTATAAATTGGCTTTTGCTACCTAACATTTTGCTGAGGGTACAAAGAAACAAAAAATAATGCATAAGAATTGCAAATATGCAACTGCATATTTTTGTGTCGCAAAATCTCATATTTTATGTCACGTGCAACATTAAAAAACAACATTTGTTATCAGGCCGAAGAAAATACATGCAGAAAGCTCATCAAATATTCACTACAAACACATATCTTGCTGAATAATATAAACATTTTTGATCGTGGTACCTATATAAAGTTGGTCACGTGTGACATGGTAAGTACCAAATAGATTTTTATATAAAAAATTGTGTACAAACTTTTTAAGTATTTAAATTTAGATGAGCCAGAGAAAAGGGCTAAAAAAATACTTGAGGTGGGGAGACAAATTCAAGGAAGATGAAGTATTATTACAAAATAATTAATTAAAAAACATGGAAGGAATGTGTAGTACTACGAAAAGTTGGAAGGCCTTGGCTGCAGGAAAAAATTTTAAATATATGTTTGAGGGATTCATACGGTAATATTACGTATTAAAGTGTGATAATGTTTTAAATTATTTTAATGTATCGTTGGCTTAGAGTGCAAACCTGCTAACTCACTTCAACCAAATTTTACAGGAGAGACAAAATACTGTAAAAATGTTCTATACATAGCTTCAGAAATTATCCTAATACTTTAAGTTTTTTTTTACATGTAGAGCTAAAAATTAGAACACATATTTTAGCCAGTCCATGCAGCGTCTCTTTCTCTTTCAAAAGACATTAAAATGTCATATTTAACAAAAAGTGGTTTTAGCAGGTTTGCACTCTAAGCCGACGATATGTAATTGTTTTTGCTATAATTTCTTCTTTCAAACCAAAATTTTAAAACACTATGGCACTATGACACATAAGACCGTTCGAATACCCCAATTATTTGTATAAAAATAATATATTTTCACAACTTTCTTACTTGTTTTACAGTACTTGTAAGTTTTGAGAAACAGGTCACAGGTATAGCGCTGTTGCACCTCTTTTGGTGCGATGGTCAAGAAGTAAATGCAGCTTGAACTGAATAAAAAAAAATCTGTTTAGTATTTCTGATACTATATTCAATTAAATTTATTTTAATTTAGTACTACTTTATTCATAATATATATTTATTTTAATTTTGTTCTAATTATGTAAAAATAAATACGTAGAATACTTTTGTTGATTTGGAAATATTTTTACTAAGCTTGTTTATTTATAATTTCGTAAAAAGAGCAACAGAAACAGTATAAATCTCATAATGGAAAAAATGTCACGTGTGACATGTCACTTGCGACTGAAAAATATGATATAAATTATTATCGGATAAAATCAAAAACTTTTTAAAGAGACATTAGTGCACAACATTTTAAAATTAGTCAGGTTTAGGTTTCGCTGAAATCAGCGTTTTAATCCTTGTGACGCAAAAATAACCCCTCGTGCCATAACCGCCATAAAAGCTTAAGCGACATAAATTTCGAACTTGATTTTTTTACCAAAAACGATTATTTGCTATCGTAAATAGTTGATTTTCGTCTAAAAAACGAATTCCAAAATATGTGTCGCTTAAGCTAATTTAGCGGTTATGGCTCGCCCTATTTTTTCCCATGTGAAGGCCTTGGTTTTTTGCACTAATTTAGAACTATAAATTACACTCATTGTCAAAATAAAAATCTGTTTTGTTTTGATGTTTTTTTTAATTTTACGATGGTCACGTTCGACACCACACAAATGCTTATTTTTTTCGAATATTTTTTTTCCAAAACAAATGAATGTGTTAATTTGTAGATCTAAAAATGCATATTTCATATTCATACATAGCACTGAGAATGAAAGCACAAAGTATCATTCCTAAGTCCGCTTTACTGCCGACATAGAAATCGAGATTCATTTTTGTCATTGTTACTAA